>CM065921.1:31082592-31682592 GCA_033439105.1 Magallana nippona | reverse complement strand
GGCTAGGACCGATTACTTTAAACCCTATTTCTACATTTAAAATGTGCAAATGGACCATACACATCAATATTTATCAATTTGACCGGTCATAACCATATAAGGGTTGTGGGTCTGTTTGATACGGTCTTGTCAATCAAAGAAAATATGTCAAGTTTTTTATTGTTGTCTTTCTTGCTGTAATCAGACATTATTAACAGAACACTCTCAACTCCCTTTCGGTAAATATGCTAGTTACTGTAGTTACATTATTGCAAAAGATATACAGTAGAGCTCTTAAAAATATCTCAGTGGTGTGTTTGAATACCTAATCTTATTAATGAGTTGTCAAAAAACTGTATGTCAAAAATTGAATCTGCTGCAGTATTCAGTTATCAATATAATTTCTTCAAAATCTGACAAAAAATAACACCAAAAACCTTTTAAAAAAAGTATTGTTTTCATTGAAATATATAGGAAAAAAATTGACATACTTTTGGCGCGTGACTGTAGACGTTGAGCTACATGCATCAAGAATATAATACTAGCAACTTTTTTCTTTAAGTATTTCACAGTTTTGACTTATAAGTTTCTTATAACAAAATATCTATACCATTATATTTCTCATGCAGTGGAAAACGGAATACCTGATGCCTTTTTGATTGACAGTTCCAGTGGTAAAATATTTCTTGCACACAAACTTGACTACGAGAACACAACCTCTTACAGAATCATCATATCAGTTGACGATGGTGGAGTTTACCAGGTGGGCGTATACATGTAATTGTAGTTCATCTAGATTAGCTTTATAGAAAAAAATGAATATTTTTTCTTTGTTTCACCATTTAGCGTGTGAATTGTTCTAAAAATATATTTTTGCTGAATCTGGTTTTTATTTTACAACGATTGACAAACAAGTTCTACAAATTATATTCAGAAATATATATTTTTTGTTTATGTTAGTACATCTTTGCAAGGCAAAGGTTTTTTTCCGGTTCATTCTGCTGAACCAAAAACTCTGAGCTTGCGGAGATGTTAGTGTAAATTGGTGGGCATGTGCAAGTTGGTGTATGTGGTCTGTGAAGTATATACATATAAATAATCATATCATTTTCTGTATCAGTAGCACAGAAATAAAGCATAATTGAAAAACTGAATATTAAAATTTTCTTTCTAAAATCTAGAGCATTAGCAAATCATGTGTTAATAAAAATCTCATCTGATAACGTAATCCTTAATTTTCAACTTTGATATTATATATAAAGGCAAGCATGTCATTTTTTTACTGTATAAAAATAATTACATTGTGAACAATGATTCATCTCATTTTGTTTATTTACAATTTTTTTTATCGATTACTAGTAATTGATTTTTTTTAGTCATTATTGAAACAGTTCTTCATTAGAAATCATTTGTAGTTCAGGCCAATGGAAGTTAACTCAAAATAAACAAAACCTTACCACAGACATGTAAATGTATTATGCAATGTTATTATAATAATATTGTCTTCTACTTTTAAATTGCGTACGTTATAAGACAACAGGAAGAGTGAATGTTGATGTACAGAACGTCAACGATAACCGGCCAGTGTGTCAGAAATCTGTGCTGACAGCCTCGGTCTCAGAACAAGCAGGTACTGTTAACGGAATACTGTAGACCAAATTCAATTCGCGGGCTAGAATTGTTCGCGAGGTTATAATTAGCGGGAGCTTCGCTGCGAATCAGTCTTGTCCAGTCCTCAAATATTATTAATGCCTCTGGTATTTTTTTCCCTTAGTAGTAATATATATCTTGATCGAGAAAAATAGTCACTGGGAACCAGTTTATCTCCGGCGAATCTGCGAAATTAAATCGTCGCGAATAAAAGTTGGTTTACAGTTTAATATTAAAGTTTTCCAGTGTCGTTGTCTTAGATAACACTACGAATCGATTTTGTAATGTATAGTTCAATACAGTTCATCAATGATTCAATTAAAACAATTGCCGTTGATATAAATAAAAAGGATCATTCTTTGAATATTACGAGGTGATCAAATACGGTCGGGTGGAATGAAATCTATCACTATCTACCGTATTTGATCACCTCATAATACTCAAGGACTATTCATTATGCGTGTACAGTATTGGTGATACGGATTATATACGAAATGTGTCGGAATTTTTCTTCTCAACAACAAATAGTTTTAGTTTATTGCTGTTGTCACAGATAAAAAAAAACTCCCCATCATCAAAAGAATACAAAATTTTGACAATTAATTTTATTTTCTAATGAAACAATAACAAATTGCACATATACAATTGTTTTCTGATAATATTTGGCCATCAATTTGAAAACCAGTTGCATTAAAATCATTTTATATTCCGAATAAAATGAACGTAGAATTTAATTAGCAAAACCATATATCAATATATACACCATTAGATTGTTATTACAGATGCTGGTTTCGTTGTCATCCCAAATTTGGGTTGTTCAGATCGGGATCGGGATGCTCTCTCTTACTCTTTAAATCAACAGCCCAGTGACAATAAATTCAAAGTGTCTCCTTTTGGAGAGCTTATAGTTGATGGTAATGCAGTTTAAACAATAAAAAATAATATAGTTGAATATGTAAATTTGATATATTAGAATTGAAACGTCGATTAAAAATATCAATATCGAGATATCAAATTAAATGAAAGAAATTAATTTTGTGAACATAAATTAAAAAATTACCAAACCAAAAAAGTCATTTAAAAGTCAATTATAAATGTAAGAATACTGAGTTTTGTATATTTTTTATTTTCCATAGGTACCTGTACTAGCAATAAAGAAACTTATCGATATTATTTTAATTTTTTCCATAATAGATGAATTGAAATATGAAGAAACGCCATTTTACAGTATAGAAGTCTCGATTTATGATGGAAAATTCACAACCGTTATGTCAGTAGCAGTTGAAGTTATTAATGAAAACGATTGGCCACCTACTTTCCTGAAATCAGGTGAAGGACTGATTAATATTAAATATTAATAATACGCATATGAAGAATTTATACTGTCAAAACCTCATTCATCAAAATTTAAAATAAGCTATAATTTAGTACAACAAAATGATATACATGTATATAACTATAAGACAAACTGCTTATAAGTTAATATGTCATTGAGTAAATCAGTTACTTTTAATTAGTATTCATTAATTGCTCACCTTTCCCAATTACTCAGCTATTCAAGCATCGATACCAGAAAACCAATTACCGAGAACTCCTATAGTAACCGTGTCTGCAATTGACCGAGACAAAGACCAACTTACATACAACTTCCGAACCACGTACAGGAACTTTGTATTGGATTCAAACAGCGGCGAAATTTTCCTTACCACTCCTTTAGACAGAGAAATGGAAGACTTATACGAACTTCACGTGTTGGCTTCTGATGGAGGTAGGCACTCCACAGCTACGGTTGTGGTTGAAGTTGAAGATGTTAATGAGCCTCCTCAGTTTACTAAATCAAACTATGGGTAAGTTATTAATTTAAGTTTTTATCAAATATTTTGAAAGATAGAGTATTTGCTCCTTGAACATCGAGGTTTACAAAAATCTTCAGAAGTTTGAAAAAAATGTAAATAGCCGAAAAGATACGAACAAACACTTGACAATATGAATGTATGGATGGTAATACACCAATCGCAATTTCTCGGGCCTTTCCAGCAGAGCTCGGAAAAACATTCCGAGCTCTGCCGAAAAGGCCCGAGAAGTTGCGATTGGGTAAATAAATGCACATCATTGAACATGCAATTAGACTTTTAACGTCTTTCAATTAAAGTCCCTTTCTTTGACAAAGTAAACAACGTATCGTTTATTCATTGATATTTTCTATAGATCAAGGATTTATCATGTTTATCATGTTAAATGTGTACAAGCTTATCTTTTAAAAAGATTGGTAAGCTAGCGCTGTAGCCATCATAAAATACAAAAGTAGATTTCTAAACCATTGGTTTAATTTTCTGAATCGATTAATTAGTAATAGGAAGGCGCATTGGAATTGTGTTTTGGATGGGGTAGGGGGTCTCAATTCAAAATGGTGAATCGAGAGTGGGCTTCACATCGGCAATGGCATAAATCATTAACTGTACTTTAATCATTCTGTATTTACTGTAAATACTTTCAATTTTGAGATAAAAACATAAGAGATCAGTAGAACCACTGTTTTGGAGCAATCGTATCTTCTTGGGCCTTTCCGGCAAGCTCGGAAAACATATCCGATATCGATGTTGTTTTCCGAGCTTGAAGGTAGTTAAGAAAAGCTAGCTTTTATTATTATTTAAGAAATAACTTGGCATTATAAGACCTAAGATACTGTTACTTTTTAGCATTTGCAACAATATACAAAAATTCAGATCAAGTATTCCCATAATGCCCTATCTTGAAGTCGAGCATGCGTATTCCACTAAAAAATACTAACGTAGTTGCAAGCGCTCGAGAGCGCTAGCATTAAAGATACATACATGTTATAAGATTCAAGAGGGCTTGATGGTCGTGACCATTTTTAGACTATACTGATCTCCTTGACAAAAAAGCTCTGCATAAATACATATGACGAGAGAATACCTAAAATATATGAACATTTTGTTGACCAAATAATAGTATATACAAGTAGCTTTAAAAACCATGTCTAAAAATTTAAGGTAGATATGATGGGTAATCTGTAGACCCCCCAAACCTCCCTAAACAATACACCGTTGTATCTTCAGGTTTTCTGTAAACGAGAACACGGCGTCTGGTCTGCCGGTTGGGTCTGTAACAGCCATTGATAAAGACACAACAGGTCCAAACACGAAACTAAGTTACAGCATAGTATCCGGCAACGGAGAGTCCTTCTTCCAAATTAACTCAAACACTGGAGAACTCGTGGTCGATTCCCCGCCCGACTACGAGGTTGCAACAGAAGTTCTTTTAGTGGTCAGAGCGACTGATAAAGGGATCCCACAACAGTCGGAAGTATGCTCTGTAAGGATTGGCATCAATGACGTCAATGATAATCAACCATCGTTTTCTTCGAGCACAATTCAGATATGGATACCTGAGGACGTGACAGTTGGCAAATCAGTGACCCAAATATTCGCTTCAGACAAGGATTCAGTGCTAAACGGCAACAACAAACTGAGCTATAGCTCAGATTCCAATGTCCCCTTCCAAATTGACCAAAATAGCGGAGTTGTGAAGGTTATAAATGATTTAGACAGAGAAACTGTTGAAAGGTACCTCTAAAAATTAGCTTTTCTGTACTGTGAAAAATTCATTATTGCAGTAACTTAATTTTAAAGTACATTTCTTTTCAGATATGAGATGATAGTTATTGCCACTGACAAAGGAAATCCACAGTTGAGTGGGACCCTTACAGTCGATGTGCTCATTACAGATGTTAATGACAACCCACCATCCGTCATTGGATCTTATGACACAACAATACCAGAAGACTTTGCAGTTGGTATTAGGATTTTCTCAATAAAGGTTCAAGATCCAGACAATAACAACAACAACTTCAACTTTAGCATTCTATCAGGAAATGTTGATTCTAGCTTCATTCTAGACCCTACAGACGGATATCTAATATTGTCATCTAATCTTGACCGGGAGCGTGTGGAAAGGTACGATATTGTTATACAGGTAGCTGACGTAGGCGATCCATCGTATTCCACGTCTGTGACCACTACTATAAATATTGATGACGTAAACGATGTTAAACCTGCGTTCAAATTGTCTTCGTATGCTTTTTCCGTGAAAGAACATACAATGTTAGCGACAGCAGTTGGAAAAGTGGAAGCAACCGACAGTGATGAAGGAGAAAACTCCAAGTTGTTTTATAGTATAGCAACTTTATGGAGAGGAGGGGACGGGATGTTTGCTATAAACCAATCTTCTGGAGAAATATATACGATAAAGGATTTAGATCGTGAAATCGAGTCACAATATTTATTGTGGATTCGAGTTCAGGATGGCGGATCTCCACCATTGTCCACTGAGATCACAGTAAACGTTACTGTGGAAGACATAAATGATCAGACGCCAATATTTGAAAAACAATCATATACAGCATCAATACCAGAAAACTTGACGAAAGGAAGCAAGATATTGACAACAAAAGCTCTAGATTTAGATGAGGACTTAAATGGGGAGGTGATCTATGAGATAGATTATACTACACAGGAGGGTATATTGGCGAATCAGTTCTTTGGTGTACGGTCTGAATCCGGAGACATCATTTTAAAAAGACCGGTAGATAGGGAGGTGTATCAGGAACTTACGTTCCCTCTGATTGCCAGGGACAATGGGGCTCCACCAAGGTCTTCGAAAGTTAACGTGACTATTAAAATTCTTGATGTCAACGATAACAGGCCACAATTCTTGCCCCAGTTCTATAACTCAGAGGCCTCGATGACCGATTTTTGTGACGCAGTCATTACCAAAGTATTAGCTGTCGATAGGGATACGGGAGCAAACGCTGCTATTAGTTATCGCCTTACCCCAACAGAAATCGATTCTCTGTTCCAGGTGGATAATTATGGTAAATATAGATGAGCATTGCAACACTTCTAGGAAAAACCCACCAAAATTGAACAACTTATTTATACTTTTGATGGAAAAATACATTTGTATGTCCGTAATGTGTCACCTGAAGTTTTAATTCTCAAAAAATTCAGTGCCATCTATAACAAGATTATTTTATAATAACTTAAAGATAAAAATTACTTCTTGTATTTGATTTTCAAAGTTAAATGTAGCAACATATTGCTTTTTATAAGGAAATGCTATTTTTGATCTTCAACTTTAAATATAACAAAGAGTATAATTATATGACTTTTTGCAGGAAATGTTAAATCTCAAAACCTACTGACAGAATCTAAATATGTTCTCCAAATCGAATCCTATGATGGTGGAGAAACCTCACTCACTTCTCTGAAATATGCGTTAGTAAGAATTGATACATTTGAGCCGGAAACGGTAGTTATCACATTTTACCTCCAGCTGACGCTGGTTTCGTTTTTGGCTTTGGAAAATGAGTTTATCGACCATTTACAAGAGGTATACAGAGAAGATTTTCCTACCTCGTACGTGCGACGCTGGTGCATTACAGACAAAATACAGTAAATACTTTAATCATAATATTTACATAGATGATGGATAGTCTCGGTCAGGAGTAATTCACGCTGATGTTTCGTAAATGTAACTACATAAATAATTCTTGTTTTGTTATTTGTTATGAATTTGACCAACATATTAACATGCTTTTTAAGATAGCTAGAATTAAAAAAAAAAAATAAATATGCATGTATTTATACATTTTTAATTTATTTTTGTGATTGAAGAAAAATTACAACAAATGGTTTTATCAATTTTATTGTGGAATGCTACCCCAAAGTTTTATTTTATGGATCGTTAAAGTATCATTTATGAAGCATGATTTCATATTTTAGAGAGGATACATTATCTGAATTACTTTATTCGATTATTTTTCGTATTTGTTAACTTGAAAGTGGAAAATCTGTTTTGATTGCAAGTAGGTTAGTACAGACAAGATTTATCATCCATAGCTGTGAAAAAATATGAGCAAAAAATGCGTTTTCTTTTCTTTTCTTTTCTAGTTTTATTGATATTACTGGACATGTATTCTAATTACTACAGCGTTTTACTTGCAACCAAAACATATTTTTGTCTTTCTCCTTTAACCCCCCCCCCCAAAAAAAAAAATAATAAAATTGCAAATATCCTTTGAACAACGAATCTGTTTCAGAAATGATACTCCTCAGACGATCCATAAAATAAAATTTTGGTGTAGCATTCCACCTTTATGTGGCAGACCCTTAAGGACTTAAACTTTAGTTGGTTATTTACATATTTTACAGGTCAGTCAATGTGCATGTGTATGTTGTAAGAAATGACATCACAAATGACGTCAGAAATTTGCAGACAGAAAAGACGTTCTTAAAGAATGGAGACCTTATTGATAGATTGCAGCTGAACCTCAACAAAATTCCTACTGTTTTAGTCGACGGTAAATCTTTAACATAATTAAATAAATTGAACCTATTTTCAATTGATTTTTCAATAGCAGAAGGATTTGAATTGGAACGAAATATTCTGGGTTATATAATACGCAAGAGGACGCTGTCTTTTGGTCAATTAAATGTTGTCCGAATGATCTGGGGAGGTAGCTGAGTGACCTGTCCCTGAAGTTATAAAATCTTTTAGGAAACATTCCGTTGACTCTATAGTACAATTATCTTCCTGTAGTAAATATTTAAATTAGAAACTTGAAAACAACAAAATTATGATGACCGCAATATGTAGATGTACTAGCAATGTGAATCCGTCGGGTAAAAAGACATGTACATATTTTATTTACGTTTCTCTAAATTCCTATCGGTTACATTTTTTTCATATTTAATACAAATATCATTCACGTGTAAAAAAACAGATGAAGATCTAGGTTGTGAAAAGACATGCAATTGAATTGAATTTTATTATTACAATGTTTCTATTTGACTCCATTTTGGTGCAGGGAAGACATGGGACAGATTCCAGGTAGAAAAAGTAGTACCATTTGGAAAAAAATTAATTTACTCACCACCCGATACCGTTACACAAGCGGAGGAAAAAGATGACTTGGGACTCATTTTAGGACTGACCTTTGGCCTTTTGGCATTGCTCGTCATTTTTGTTATCATCGTATACCTTGCCTGGAGACGAAAATGGTGTAAAAATAGGCAAGTTTGTCAAACAGTTCTGAACCTTATCACTACCATTATTTACTTGACAAATGAATACAAATCGAAATATGCTAAAAGGACATATTTATTGGAAATAACTGAACAAATACTTTTGGTTTTTCCTTAAATTAACTGTGATAGCGTAATGTAAACAAGCTTATCTTTTAAAAAGATTGGTAAGCTAGCGCTGTAGCCACCATAAAACACAAAAGTTACTGTAGATTTCTAAACCATTGGTTTAATTTTCTGAATCGATTAATTATTAATAGGAGAGCACAGTGATGCACTGGAATTGTGTTTTCGGTGGGGTGGGGTCTCAATTCAGAATGGTGAATCGAGAGTGGGTTTCACATCGGCAATGGCATAACTCATTAACTGTGCTTTAATCATTCTGTATTTACTGTAAATTCTTTCAATTTTGAGGTAGAAAAAATAAGAGCTCAGTAGAACCATTTGTACTGTTTTGAAGCAATCGTATCTTCTTGGGCCTTTCCGGCAAACTCGGAAAACATATCCGATGTTGTTTTCCGAGCTTAAAAGCTAGCTTTTATTATTATTTAAGAAACAACTTGGCTTTATATGACCTAAGATACTGTTACGTTATGGTATTTACAACAAAATACAAAATTTCAGATCATATGTAGATGTAAAACCGAAATTGACATGGTACAATTTATCTACAGTAGTATTCCCAGAATGCCCTACCTTGAAGATGAGCATGCGTGTTCCAGTAAAAAAGACTAACGTAGTTGCTAGCGCTCGAGAGCGCCAGCAATAAGTCAAGCAAATTTAATTAAGAAGTATATACTGTTTTGCATTTTACGTATGTCTTAACTTTATTACTAGTTCTTGGAGATGATATCTTTGTTTTGTATGTGCATGTCAGGGTTAGATAAGAATAATGATATAATATAATTATCCTTACATGTACAATTATTGTCGCATTGCCCTCAGAATACCCTTAAATTATTGCTTTTTTTTTGTCACGATTGGCACGAACACTATTTTCATTGCAACAAAATCAATTATCAACCAATGGGTATGTACTTTATACCGTTTGCTAATTGTTTTTGGGGAAAAAAATGATAAATGGTTGCACTTTTTGTTCAAAAGTTACTATGGTTATTCTTTATGCAATTCTTGATTATTATTGATAAACCATTGCGCAACAATTGGTGTGTATAAATAGCTAAATGGCTGTTATATCATAACGACTGTCATGGCACGCACACAATCTTATTAGCGTTTAGCTCTTGTAATTCGGCTTTTATATACTTCATGAGAATCATTCTGAGACCGAGTCTGCATTAATGTTGTAGAAACTATGAACAAATTGTTATCTATTTATCTATTTTAATCATTAAAAAGTATACGTAAATATCACGTAAATATAAATTGCAATCTTATTATTTTTAAAAATCCTTAGAATACAACAACAAATGTTTAGAATGTCTTGTTTGAAATATGATTTCCCATTAGTTTACAGCAATGAAGTTAATAAAAAATTCTTATAATTCTTGACCATCAGATAATCTTGATTTTTTGTATCCGTTTTCTTGATTTTCGTTTTTCTTTTTCAGAGACTTTAACTGTCTCAATTCCTCAAATAAACCTCGTGTACAGATAATAGAAATCAAGAGTTTAGGCGACAAATCGCCCGATGATGACGACGAGATGACCGGAAGTAAGATCAAAGAAACGAAGCCGACGTCGATATTAGCTGTTTCTCCGCTACAGCACACTGGTATGTGTTTTTGATTGTGTTTTACTTCTTACATTTTTTATGGGACATCTGGTTCGTGAGCTGTTGAATGCAGGTTTGATTCATGGTTGCGTCAGATTTTGGCTGGCTGGTCAAATACAAGAAGTAAAATCGATGATTTAACGCAAAAACTGTAAACTTATGGTTATCCATGTAATTTTTCATATTCAAGAGGCTTATAACGAACATTTTAGTAGAATAATTATAGACTAAGAAAAAACGTAATTATGACATATTAATCTATCTGAAAATATGAGCAAAGGTTTTTTCTAAGTAGCTGCTTCATGAAATGTGGTTTTACTTGAAAAAATGTTACATCTTTAAGATTTACCTAAACCTGAGGTGGACTCAAACGAACCATCATTAAATATTCCGAGACCACAAACTTCCCTCTTTATGAAGATGTCACCTAATTCATCCATCAAAAGACCGGAAACCCCAGTCTTTGGGAAATCTTCGCCTGACTATTCAGGCATCTCATCGAGGCAGGAATTCAAGAGCGTCACGTTAAGCCCATCTTTACTTGGGAATCCAATGTCCAATGCTTCAACGCCCGCGCCGACGAAACCACTTTCATTCAACCCAAACAGAGGCGTTGATTTTGGTATGTTATAGTATAGATATATTCTACCTAAATGTCATCTTTATTTACGCACATTAAATTCATGAAAATATCATTTAAAGCACAACGTTGTTTAAAATGCTAGAATGTTTGTTTAAATATGAAATGGTTTGTAGATCAATGGATTGTATAATGCATATTGATTTCTAGGTTGAAACTGCAGTATTTCTGTTGATTATTTATTGCAATAATTTTTATTAGGAACATTTTTATTGTAATGGGATCAGTTTGAATTAAAAAAAAAATTACAATTTATTTTTAATTTGCAGTTTCATTTCAAATTTTGTGAAATCAAATTTAAAAATGAGAAACTTGATTGAGGCAGCAAATAATATATTGGTGTGTCGAGCCACTTTTTAAGGTTTAATTACATGTAAATACTCAGATAAAAATTCGATTATCTCACTATAAACAACCTAGTGGCGTAGATGATGATATTATAACAATAGAACATAACTCACTTTTTTATCCAATCAGCGGTCGTTAAAAATTTTATCACGTGATGCTTTTAATCTTTTAGAATTTATCTAAGTTTATATTTTCGATTGACAGCTTAAAGAGTGGTAAACAAATTTGATTGACGCAGAACTTTTGAACAGGCAATGAAAAAAGTGGGTTATGTTATATGAAAGTTTTATCATTAAGCGATTAGGAATGGGTTCGATCACTTCATTCTCTCCGCCCCCTTCTTATTCACTAAAATGTTACATAATATGATCAAACTACATTGTATTTCTTTAAAATATTAACATATTTATTTCAAAAGTCACAGGTTGGATTTACGAAGATGACCCTGAAACCAAGACCAGGAAGTGGCTTCGAACCCCCGACAATGCTTCTCGATAAAGCGCAAAAGGCATGGCAAGAGAAACCCATTGAAATATGACATATTTTATTAATAGTCGACAATTCATTACCTTAATGAAGAAATTTCAAATTTAGACAAAAATAAGATTTTCCCATACATGATTAAACTAATTTATTGACTTATCATGATAGTAAATGTACATGTAATGTTATGTGTAATGAATTTGTGTTTCATGTTCCTGTTTGATAAATTATGACAAATTTGTAACAAGAAATGATTTATTCTTTTAAAATATTTAAAATTGCATATAATCATATAACGCAACACAGTGATGATTGAATATGCACATGTACATATAGCACATAATTATTACATGCAACTGAAAATAAAGCATAATAGCGTGGGTGCAAATGCACTAATGCTTTAATCATCGCTGACGAATGTTTTCTAACTCAAACACAGTGTTATTAATATGAATTTTTAAAATTGGTTCAAAAATACAAACAAAACTTTATGACAAAGTAGTTTTATTTTCTTTTTACGGTTGATAGAACTAAAAATTCCTGAATTATTTTAAAACGTACTATAATACAACTTCCATTTTTCGTTTTATCGATTTAACAAAATCGTCATGTCACACGGTTTCTTAAGTTTTTACATGCAAATGCAGTTTATAAAATTGTATTTTCAAAAAATCAAATGTCACTGACTAATTTTCTAGTGAAATTCAACAACCACATAACATCAACAAACTTGCAAACTCATTATCTTTAAAAATCTTCAACAACAAAAACGAAATTATTTGGAACTTAAAAATCGAAACAAAAAATTATTACAAAATATGATGAGTTTCTTGAATTCCATAAGGGTTTTTTTTTTCGCCAAATCCTTGCAATAGAAACACAAGCTTTAACTTTTAATATAATTCAAGTACTAGTTATGTCAAACATAATAAAAAGATGTAAGTAACATATATAAGATTAAGTTCTTTTAAGATGTGCATGGTTCCGATTATCTTAACATGTTAAAATCCGTGCCTAACACTCTTTAAAACTATAAAAACTATACTTTATTAAAAGGGCTGGATGGTTGTGGATATTTATAGGCCAAATTTACCTTTTTTAGACGAAGAGCTCTGTATAAAGATATATGAAAATGTTCTTAAATTTTAAAGCTAAATTACTTGGATTTTATCTTTCCATAAAATAATAGTTTATGGCCAAAATTATCATGTTTAAAAGTTTAAGTAAGATCTGATGGTTAATTTGCTGACCACCCAGCCTCCTTAAGTATGACAATTAGTTTTTGTGAACAAAAACCAAAGAAACCAAGGCTTTTGCTAAGTTCTTTCAGGTGAGAGATTTGATGTGTTACAAATATATTAAGGATGTTATATTGGGACAAATTTGGTTAAAAAATATACAGAATGAGAGGTAACTCTGTATTACAATACAAATTTTGAATATAAATATCACCCTATTTCGATTTGTCTGTATGAACGACATTTTCTTTTTTTTATCTTTGATAGTGCTTTTCATACTTTATATGTAGTATGGTTTTAACAAGCAAAGGACGTGGTGTTTACCTCATAAATTAAGTACCTGAAACGGTTTTACAAATATAAACTTCATATAAAAATAAGAATAAAATTATCCGTACAATGGAAGAAGAAATGAAGCAACTCATCTAGTTAGCGTGCACAGATTGGTAAAACTTCTGTATTTGATACCAAAAAATTGAATTGAACAATAGACTAAAAATAAAAAAATATGACAATAAAGAAAATGTTATTATGCGAATTACGAGCACCTCCATACATACATGTCACAGGCATTTGTTTCTGCAAGATGAATTAGTATTATGATCGAACAAGGCATCTAGCTGGAATTACGTAGAGGTCGCCCTGAAAAAGAGGGATATGTTGCAATTTAGGGACATACTCTACGTCCTTTGGAGTTAGATATTTGTACCTCGTATCAATATTAAGAGAACAGGATGGTCGTGGCTATAGTTTTCATCGGAACATGGAGGAGTATGTGGGTGGGGGTGCGGATCCGATGTTTGTATTGTAGGCAGGGGGAAGCATTCCGTATTGTTGAGGGGGCTGTCCGTACTGGATTGCTGAACCTTGTCCTATACCATAGTTCACCGTAGTGGGCGGATAAGCTTGTTGCTGAGGAAACATGGTTGTGTTTTGAACTGGAAATATACAAAGGTAAACATATGGAATGTGCAAGATTTAAGAATCCGTATCAGCATTGGTAAATAAAGAAAGCTATATCGCTTTTGCAATAACCCTGTATTTTTGTTGTACAAAGTATGTACACTGTAATAAATCGTTATATATGTACATTGTATCAGCTTTATGATTATAATGTATCGTATTGTGTAATCACTTGCAATTACTTGCAATAAGTAGCATATAGTAAAAGTAGGAACAGACATTTATTATTTAAATGTACATTGGTTTTTTGTTACATAAAAAAGTACTCGGAGATGTAACTGACTTTTGGTCAACTTTTGCAAATCTGTACATATTTAAAACTAAAACTGTTTACCGTGCAAAACTGTGTATACTGTGTATATAATGCTTATTTTGTATACAATATTTGTTTAGGAAAAGGGCGTTCAAAGTGTCTGAGCTTAAGCCCAATCAAAGTTCTATATTTGTTCAATGAAATATGCTTAAAACATATCAATACCTTTTTATCGTTTCTATGAATACAATTGAACACGAAATATTGATTTAAATTTGTTTCTACATTAACATATAAAAACATTTCAATCAAACAATTTTTATTCTTAACATGAAAAAGTAAAAATTGTTTGATTAAAAGTTTACATTAGCATTGTTTTCGGATAAAAAATATAAAAAATAAGTAACAAAATTAGAAATAAAATAAGGAAACAATAATATTTTTATTTCTTCATTTTCACATTAAAAAAAGATCTCTTTTAAATCAATGTTTTTTATACATACATTTAAACACGTTTACAATAAATAATACTTTCGGAAATTTTAAAATATACCAAATCATCAACGAGACATTGTGGTTTCATAATATTCGCCATATTTCTTGTGTATTTCGTTGTTGGGTTATAATCCGCAAAAATATAATGTTCATCGGAGTGTAATTTTAAATAAAATATTGTTTTGATAGGGTAATATCCTACGAATTTACATCATATTCTACGAATTTACTTACTTTTGACATTGTGAATTTTCACTAAATTCGAGAAAAATGATGTCCAAGAATATAATTTTAAACTACAGTACCCTTACCTGTGTTGTTGCACGAGACCACAGTCCGTACATTGGATACACGAGTACCCCAAAGGGAGCGTCTAAAAGGCGATTTCCCAGGACATTTCTTGCATACGAAAATGAAAATGAGGGCAGCAGCAATCCCAGAAAATGCTATAACCCCTATTATGATCCCTGCTATGGCACCGCCGCTTCTACGGGTAAAAAATGAAAGAAATTATTAAGTGATGGGCAATCATTGTTCTTTTAAAATAAAAAAGGCAGGGTGGTCAGAAAGTATCCACCAGATCTACCTTAAAAAAATTACATCTGAAATTTTGGTCATCATCAACTATATATATATCATTAATTAAGAAATGAGTGCTTGTTTTTGCATATCGTCTGTCCTTTAATACACCAGGCCGTGCAGAAAAATTGCACAAACAATTTGTCTCGGAGATCGATAATGTATGATTTGACGAATATTTTACAAAAGTACACACCAAATTGGTCATGTAAGTTTCATTCAGAATAATAATTAATCCACTCAAAATGCGTGATGAAGTTCACTTATGCTGGTACGTCGTGTGTGTTATTGAAAATTGAACTTCACAGATTTCCAATGCTGACATAAGGGGAATTTTACACCGAATGTACATATGTAAAAAAAAAAAACCTGTATGTACCCCCTACCTATTAATACCTACCTAATAAATAAATACACACGTAAGCAGAGAATATATATGTTTGTTATGAGAAATATATATAACTTCAGGTGTCTGTGCCTTACACGGGGTAGAATCTTTTTCTAAATTGTAAACGATATGGCAAACCCTAAGTCACTCAATATAATGAATGCAATCAACAAACATTTGAAAAAAAAATGCTTCTACAGGAGAGACTTACATACTAGAATCCGAGGAATAGCTGTAGTAGTAGTAGTAGTAATTGTAACAGTAGTATAGGCTATAGACGTAACTGTAATAGCAAGCCCCGGACACCTTCCACACACCTGTCCGAATAAAATAACACAGCACACAAATAAATGTGACAGCATTGTTTAATATAGATATACCATGTGAGGATCCTGAACAATTTCCAGGGGGGGGGGAGGATAATTTGTTTAGCTATCCGAATTTAATGAATTTGAATTTTCCGCTGGGGGGGGGGGGGTGTCTGGCCCCGCTCCCCATTCCCCCTCTACAGATGTAGATCTGTAAATCTCTGATCGAGTCAGAAATTCTGGCAAAATTAAGCGTTTGACGTGAAATCAGGTCGTGCAATTTACTATGCTAAATTCATTTCTCTCGAATTTCGCAAGTCATTTTAACACTAATATATGTCACAACAGAGGTTATCATGAAAGTTTATACATGTACATGTAACAATCATCGTGTCATTTTTTACCCAGATCTGCTGTATAATTCCGGATCCGCACAGGCTTGCGATGAATGGACAAAAAGTACGCAAGGAGAGATATATCGGTTATGTTTACATTTTTCGCTTGATTTGTGAACCAATCATCTTCGCTAGCCATGGGGTTTCGGTCCACTCTGCTCCCCATAAACCCTTGGTAGATCTCATTACGAAAACTCAGTGACAAGCTCTGTTTTATGATTGGCTGCAGCTGCGAGTAGCTGATCCAATCGCAGCGTTTAAAACAGGCGTTTGTAAATAGACTTAAACGAAACACAAAAGTGTGATCTTTGGTAAAATATTCGGTGCTTTTAACAAGTTGAGACACAAGTGCTCGAGTACAGTGCCTCCCCAATGATAGTCTAACCAGATCGCTTAAAACCGATATATTTTACTGGGATTGAACAGAGTTTTACAAACTTGTCACGGCTCGCGTGATAGTATGGGAAGTAAACATGGCGAATGTAGAAGTTGCCTATCCCGTTAGTATATACGTCTGTGCTTATGGTTATTGTTTTTAAAGGTTCAATGAGCTATATTTTATTTGATTTCTTTTGTCCGCAATATTCACGACGACGATACCTGGTTTTATGGCACGACAACTTTCATATATCAGCGACTTTTTCACTCCCGGTACATGCCCTTACAAACACTATAAAATAAAACATTAATTGATTTTTCTAGGTTATATCTTCAATCCTTTTTAATAGCATCGTTAATTATGTTCCGATGCTCGCTAGTCAACATGTTTTCAAGTTGTATTTATGCCGTAACGTGAATATAACCCGTTGTTTCATTCAATTAAAATGTAAATTTGCAAGGGGCGCAACTCAAGTTGCTCGCTAGATAGCGCCACTGCATCACCGAGTTCTGCCAAGGGTTTATGGGGAGCGGAGTGGACCGAAAACCCTTGGCTAGCGAAGATGTGAACCAATAAATTTATATTCGTAAATTCCTTATATTGGCTTTGATTTTATTTGAATGTGTTTCATTTCAATGGGACCTAGACACGATTTAAAAAAAAAAATAATGTATAAAATGGTTGTCTTTGGCATTATGATGCTTTTAACGTTATACAATGTATTAGAGGATGAGATACGAAGGTTGTCCCAAAATATCGTAGACATGACACAAAACTTAAAATCTGTTCACTGTAATTTTATTAGACTTCTATGTTTTCTTCAAAGACCCATTGGCAAATAATACTGAAAAATTCAAATCTGTAATTCATTTATTTCTTGAGAAAATTAATAATTAGTAACAACAAGTTTTGTCAGGCGGCGCAATGTGCGACGTCAAAAATTCCCAGTCTTTACGTTGTCGCTAAACCCTCCACGTCGTTTACGATAACATTTACCTTTAATTTCCGAAAATGTCTTGGAAAAAGTATTTTCTTTGAACATGTTCCCCGGGTGCACATTCACCATACATCTCTAGTTTTGTTTTGTTTTCTAAATATTTTCTAAGAACAAACGATCTGCCGACTCAAAACTTGCCCTGTATTACTTGTTGTCTAACGTCTGTCCTACCGATATGTGTCGTTCAGCATTTTAACGTCCATTTTTATAGGTCGGGGTTCCTTTTCCCACTTATTGTCGTCATAATTGTCCGAAAAGTTTCAATGTTGTTAGACTACTTATTCATAAAATGCATCTCTAAGAGGTATATAAATTTTCTCACTTCAAAATCCACTTAGGATCTACATTATTGTCTTTAAAATTTTTTATCAGCTAATGCTGCGCCGCCTTAAACGTTGACGTCGTCATTTTATTACGAGTTAACACTTCAACATGTCACAAAATGCGCTATAAAATCTTTAAAAGTTTTGTTACAGCCAAAACATTTTCTGAGTAGATAATAGAACTATTAAAAATATAACTGTTTTTTTTTACTTGATATTTTTTCATTTGAAAAGTACTTTTCCTCGCAATTTTCATTTCATTATGTTGATTTTTACTTTTCGTTTTTGACATTGCGCTGCATGTCAAATTTATGATCTAACAAGCTCTCATTTCACTAATCTAATCTCAAACAATATTTGATTTCAAGACATAAAATTTGAATGCAAATTACTTGAATCATTTGTGGCACAAGTTTCACTTTCCCGTGTCTTCGATTAACTGAATAACGCCACTTGTCTTCGCTATTTTGGGACAACCCTCGTACAAGCGACATACAGAGCTTCAGTCTTGTTTTGTTTACAAATAATGTACTGAATAGAAATTACCATAATTTGAACAAAGTGATTTGTGGTCCAAAAAGGAAAACTGATTCAATGTTTTCATAAATAACATAAATCATCGACAAAAAGAGCAATATTTGATTAAACCTTATTATTTATAGCAATATAACACATTTTAAACAATAACAAGACTCGAGGTCTGTTAACCAAACAAAGAATTCTAAACTTTGTAACTCATTTGTAACTAATATAAGACATTCAGCGTTTTGACGAAGCTTTAAAGTAAACATGCATATTTACCCTTCTAAGCATTAACAATTAAAAAAAAAAATGAAAAGTCTTGTGTCAAAATTGTGTCCAAGTACTAGTCCTTTTAGCGATAAAAAAAAAACCAAGTTCATTATCTTTAATTAAACATTATTAATGCGAGTTACGAAAAAAACTCTGAATATCTTCGTTAAGCGGCTTTCCTGTTAATGATGAAACTTTGATCTATTGAGAAAATAAAAATTACAACATTTGTGTTGCTAGCTGCTGACCATGAGACTATTGTGACACCAAATCTGTATGCACACACACACACACACACACACACACACACACACACACACACACACACACACACACACACACACACACACACACACACACACACTCTCTCTCATATTACATTATATGTATTTTATATTTAAATATTAGTATACTTGAACTTCTTTAAATATAATTATATATTTAAACGGGACATATTAAATAAATGAATGTGGCATTGTATTCTTAAAATTATTATTGAGTAACTCCCGCAGACTCACGATTGCAAATTATATTAAAAACAAGATCCATTTCAGTTTTTCGGTATCGTGATCAATAAAGCGATGCATTATGATTAAAACATGAAATCAACTCCTTGAAAAAAAGAAAAAACCAAAAAAAAAAAAAACCAAAAAAAACCCAAGGTAATATAAATAATTCGACAGAAAAACTGCAAACGATTTTGAAATAACTTGTATGTAAATATTAGATATAATATGAATATATACTTACACAAGGTTAAGAAAAATAACCTCTCCAATGAATATTCCAACATGATTTCTGAATTATAAAAATAAAACTTTTCTAGTTCTAGCCCAGTGTAAAATGCTTCCTAAATTTCAATCGGAACGCACATTAAATGTAGCCTCGTTTAACAATTAATACATGTTTGGGTCGATTTTCGGGTGTTTACTGGAGAAATCAATATATGAACTTTTGCTGTTTCATTGAGATTTCTACATTGTACGTCATATCTTTGTTTACATTTCTAAAGTAAAAGTAAAGCAAACATGTACCAATGAACACGTGAAGCCGAATACATAGATTTTTAATTAACCTTTGGTGCATAAGATCTAATATACATATTATGTTCGATTCTCTTTTATTTTTTTTAATTGGAAATGTCGGTAGTATTTATGTTACTTAGTATATAATTGAAAGTTTATAATTCAATAATTCTTAAGTCGGTATATTTACATGTATTTACCACCGTTAAATAAAGAGAGAGAGAGAGAGAGAGAGAGAGAGAGAGAGAGAGAGAGAGAGAGAGAGAGAGAGAGGAACACAGAGAAAGAGAGAGAAAGAGAGAGAGAAAAGAATTATAGGCACAGTATGATATGAATGATGATATATGATTGTCGATAATTTTACACATTTCATGGTGCTAATCGATTTAAGGGTAAGACTTTACATAATTGTATAGTGTGGTATTACATTTTAGAACAATTTTTTTTCATTTAATACGACTTTCACAAAAATAATACCACATACAAGTGATATAGGCATCCTGACTATTTAACAAATTTGATCAATACATATGTTCTAGTATAGTACTAGTAATAATGTGCTCATTATCAACAATATAATTGTGCTAATGTCATGAAAGTTGTTGTTTTTTCTTCTAAGGATATAAAGACAGTGGGGAGGAGGAGATTAGAAAGTGAGTGTTGGATCATAGATATCATAATAGAAAAGTTTTTTGACCGTCTTAATATACATTAAACTTGTTCATATAAACATTTACATACATATACATACATATAGATTTAGAATGCATCAAAATGTCATTGACTGAAATGCAAGTGAAACTCGTCATCTTTAACAATCTTCAACAACAAAATAACATAGACATCAACAACAAAAACGAAAACTCATTATTTGGAACGTAATTATCGAATTGATAATTATCGCAAAACATGATTTTATGTTTCTGCATCCGGTTTTTGTTTTTGTTTTTGTTTTGTTTGTTTGTTTGTTTGTTTGTTTGTTGTGGGTTTTTTTTCGGGGGGGGGGGGCAAAATCCTTGCAATAGAAACACGAGCTATAACTTGCAATATAATAATTGTAATGCCAAACTTATGAGTAACATTAAGTAATATACATGTACATAACATTAAGTTCTTTTTAGATGTGCATGTTTCTGATTATCTTAACATAATAAAAACCGTGCCTAACACTTTTAAAACTGGACAATTCTAAACTACAGTGTATTAAGTGTGACACACATATTCCTTGAACAAAAAAACACATAAAGACTTTATTCTAAGTTCTATCAAGTGAGAAATTACATGTAGATATGTTACAAATATATTAAAAGGGCTCGATGGTCGTGGCCAATTTTAGACGGCATTGATCTTCTTTTTTTTAGAAGTAGAGCTCTTTATATACAAGTCACAATTTCTAACGGTCCAGGCAAGTGTTTGTAATAAACTGTTTCTCATTTTAATTATTCGGGCCATGACAATTATTAAGTATAAAAAATAAAGAATTACAAGGCATTTATCAAAAACTCAATCAAACTTTATTGAAGGCTTTATAAAAAAAAGTCAGAAAAAGTAAAGGTAACCTACGATAAAAAAAAACCCCACAACATTAATATCTCGTGCGTTCCCAATTCGCACTTATAACATATCCTCATAGAAATCCCACGATTAAATAAAAACGTTTGTGGAAATTAATGTTATTCCATTTGTTTATGGGGTCTAGTTCTGCTAAATTCTGATGCTGAGGTACTGTCTCACTCTCAGGTTTATCTCATCCCATACGTACAGGCTATCATAACGGAAATTCTATAGAAATTGGTTAAAGCACAGGCGTTATATAGATAGGGTATGTTTATTTATGTTCATGGAGAAATGTGTTATTAAGTCCAGTGATGAGCCTGTCGACGCCGGGTCAAAAATATAATTAAAATGCTACTGCTGACCACGGTGCGTCAGATCATTAGTATGCACTTGATCGCATTTACTTATTAGGATGAGAATGTTGTAGCGCAGAGTCCGTGCGTATAAAATGGGGGTGCGGGAAACACAGCTCTCCAGTAGTCATCTGGAAGCTGTCTTTCTGCCTCCTCTTTTTATACAGGTAAGATTAATAAATATACTTGCGCTCATTCTCAAAAGTAAACTTAATAGATTCAGGGGGTTCAAATAATATTTTATTTTCAGGGATTTTTGTAATAAATATTAATGTTGATAAACTTCATTGTAATTAATATTGATATTTATTGTTAAAATGTCATATTAAATTGTTATATCTTAATAAAAGAGTAGTCATCTGGAAGCTGTCTTTCTGCCTCCTCTTTTTATACAGGGAAAGGGCTACTCCCCAGGTTGAGGAGGAGAGAATTCTGGGTTAGATAACGTGGCACAGACAACGCCAGGTGTCTGGTCAAGGACGAATAAGATCCCGAGGATCAAATTAACGGAAATATCGTATTCAGCAAAATCCGAGTACGATATAGTGGTGGAAATCCGGTCTTCGTCCAAGCCACGGTAACGTCAATTCTTCCAGTTAGAGAACTTTGTTAATGGCCAAATTAACGCCGTTTCAAAAACTTAAAAGAGCTGTGTCGAGACTTTCGGTAACATCTGGCTCGAAATTTATTCAGCCTGATTTTGAAGATTCAGACATTGAATTTAACGCTATCACATATAGACCAGATTTCGTATCAGAATCGAGACCAGATTTTGCATCAGGATCGAGCAAGAACTATAAAAACATTTCGCAAACTTCCCCGCCTTTGTTTTATTCTAATGATGATTTAAATTTCAACTATCCATCTGTGGTACTAAATCCACACGAGGCATCTTCATCCCAGGCGGCTTCCTTCGGAGGGACTACATTTCCGCCCTTCGATAGACACGAAATCAGCAGAGGCCCGGACCCGTCGAACGCACACAACGCTACGGACGAATATAACACTCCGAACGCAAACAACATCAACAACGAATCCAACGCCCCGACCTTTCGGACGCGCACACCGCCCCGAACGCATCCCAGGCCTCCACGACAAGCAACCCACCGCAGAACCTACCTCGAACCAGCCAGGAATTTGTAATACCAGAAAATACGGCTGCCAACTCACAGACAGCAGGTAGAAACTCATTTTTCTCTACCTTTAAAATGTCTTCTAACATTAAATTAGACAAATTTAAAGGAGATGGCTCTCAGGACGTAAATGCATGGTTTACAAATTTTGGGCAATGGGCAAAATTTCATGATTTGCCTGATTCTAAAATTATTGATGCTTTTCCGTTTTATTTAGAGGGGCATGCAAAAATTTGGTATGATTCTTTGTCACCTGAACAAAAAGTAAATCCTGCGACACTTACAAACTTGTTTCAGGAAAGGTTTAAAGAATTAGAAAACTTTTTGGATTTGTCGGTACTTCAAATGAAGCAAAAGGGGACAGAACCTGTGGGAGAATTTTTGTCCAGACTGGTCAGTTTAGCTTCTATTAAAAATATTCCAGACAAACTTTTACTTTCGGTTGCAGTGAATGGTTTAAAATCTGATATAAGAACGCATGTTGTTACTCAAAATCCTAAATCAATTGAACAATTGAGGAAAATTGCTATTTTAGCTGAAAAATTTCAACCAAGTGAGAGTATAACGTTGGAAAATTATGAACAGTTGTTAACAGAAATTCAAAGTTTAAAAGAGAAAATTAAGACACAATCAGAAATTAATGATATGAAATGTTTTGAAGCCCAAGATCAAAATCAACCTCAATATTTTGCATCACCGTATTGTGAAGAATTACCACCAGGAGAAAATCACAGGGTAAAATTTTATTCTCCGCCACCACAAACACCTATTTATAAGCCAAGACGTCAGAATATCAAAGTTAATAGGTCAAGAACGGCTAGGAATGCGCTGCCTGAAGTCAATGTAACACCTACTGCACAGCAGCAGCAGCAGCTAACACAACACCCCCGCATGATCGCTCCGCAATGTTATTTTTGTCTAGGCAAGTGCATGGATAGGTATAGATGTCCAGCTCTGAATGCCTTGTGTTATAATTGTAACAGAGTTGGTCATTTTTCAAGGGCATGCAAACAATCATGTTTTGTTCAACAAAAGAGATTTGCACCTATCCCTAGAAAGTGCCTTTCAAATTCAAAAGTGCAAAATCCTAGTTATAAAAAACAATCTCAACAATTAGAATATGACCGAAATAAAACTCATAATTTTAAATCAAATCAACAATCTAAGCGCAAACAAAAGAAAAATCAAAATTTCAATCAAAACAAATTTGGAGATGGGCAAGAGACAGATTCTGTTGATGTTTTAATTTCTTTTAAAGAAAAATGTTCTATTCCTGTATATGTACATACCACTCGGTTTAATGCTCTTTTAGATACAGGATCAACAATTTCAGCCATTAATTCCGACACTTTGAACAAAATCAAAATTCATGAAAATAAACTTTAAAATTCTGAACTTTCGTTTATCACCGGTGCTGGGGGAACGACACATACAGTAAATGGGAAAATCGAATTGGAAATAAAAATAAGAGGTCTTAAATTTAGGCAAATATTTTATGTCATTCAAGACTTGTGTCATCCTTTAATTTTGGGAACTGATTTTATGAAAAAACAAAAAGCATGCATTGATTGGGGTACGAAAACATTGTATTTACAAGAGTTTTCTACTTATGTTAATATAATTAACGTAAGTAATGGTTTGGCCAGAGTCTCAAAAGCAATTACCGTACAACCGAACGGATTTGCAAATATTCCAATAAAACTCTCGCGCACTCAGAAAAACCATACCGTGTTATTAGAACCGACTGGCAATATACAAAAGCAGCTCGCAATTGCAAAGTGTATTGTAATTAATCGGCCGAAGCGCGTTTTTATACAAGTAGCCAATGCATCCAATAAGAACGTATGCTTGACCGCGGGCACGATAATAGCTACAGTGAGTACGATCCGGACAAAAGCTATTTATTCCATAGACGAAAATAACACAACTATAAAATCGAAATATAAACATGTACCGTTAGACTTAACATCAACTGTGTTATCAAATCAGCAAAACCAAATATTTCAAGAATTTATCAATCAAAACAGTGATGTCTTTGCAAATGATTTATCAGAATTAGGTAAATGCAACAATTATTATCATTCCATTATAACAGAAACGGAAAAACCTATTCAATCGCAGCCCTATAGAACATCGCCAAAAGCAAAGTTGGAAATTGAAAAACAAGTTAAATAAATGTTGAAATACGATATAATTGAAGAAAGCATTTCCGCGTATGCTTCTCCGGTTGTCTTAGTTAAAAAGCCAAATAATGAATATAGATTTGCAATAGATTATAGAAAATTGAACGCGGTCACTCAACTTCAAACTTTTCCATCTATGCGTTTAGATGATGTATTCGATGCGGTAGGTCAAACCAAAGCTCAGATATTTTCAACTCTAGATTTGGCTTCGGGTTATTGGCAAATTGCCTTGGATGAACGAACAAAACATAAAACTGCTTTTATTACGCATGATAATTTATATCAGTTTAAACGAATGCCTTTTGGATTAGTTAATGCACCTGCGACGTTTCAAATGCTCATGAATATGATTCTTAAAGGTCTTACGTGGAAACATTGTTTGGTTTACATTGATGACATCATTGTATGGTCAGATAATTTTGAAAATCATTTAAAACATCTTTCTTTAATTTTTCAAAGATTACGAGACGCAAATTTGACATTGAAACCACTCAAATGTTCATTTGCAAAATCAGAAGTAAATTATTTGGGACATATTATATCAAAAGACGGAATAAAAGTAAATCCATCCAAAATTGACGCGGTAAAATCTTATCCTTTACCCAAAAATCAGCATGATGTTCGCAGTTTTCTGGGTCTTGCAAATTATTATCGGAAATTTGTCAAAGGTTATTCCAAAATTGCGCTACCTTTAAATAGATTATTGACAAAGAACACGCTGTTTAAATGGACACAAGATTGTCAAACTGCTTTTGATTCATTAAAACAAGCTTTAACGAATACTCCCATCTTGGCGTATCCAGATTTTCAAAAACAATTTATTGTATCTTGCGATGCATCTGGAATGGCAATAGGTTATGTTCTGTCACAAATTGGGGATGATGATAAGGAACATGTAATTGCATATGGGGGAAGAGCGCTTAGCAATACAGAAAAATCATATTCTGTTACGGAACAGGAAATGCTAGCATTAATATCAGCTATTGATTATTTTCGCGTTTATTTAATTAACAATAAATTCATTGTTAATACCGACCACAAGGCGCTTACCTGGTTAAAAACGATAAAACATACAAATGCAAGATTCATTCGATGGGCTTTAAAATTGCAAGAATATACATTTGATATTAAACATCGACCAGGAATAAAACATCAAAATTGTGATGCTCTTTCAAGAAGGCCATACCCAGATCAAGACATGTGTCAAAACACAAACGAGTTCTCCCAAGATGATGATTTGTTACCGTCAGAAAAAACAGAAATAACATTCATCTATGCAAAAGAAAATTCTGAAGACATTTTAAAAATGGCTGAAAAGAAAACAAAATGTCAAAACACCACAATAAATGTACTATCACTTCAAACTCAAATTAAGAATGAACAACAAAATTGTCCATATTTTAAGCATATTTATGAGTATATACAACAAGGACTTCTTCCAGCAGATAAAAATCGTGCAAAAGCAATTCCGTATGAAGCAAATCAGTATGAAATTATAAATGATGTATTGTTTCATATATTCCAACCAAGAACTAAAAATAAGGCAAAAACGGAAGTAATTTTAAAACAATTGGCTGTTCCGGAAAAATTAAGAAATGATGTGATAAGGTCATATCATGATTCAATTGCAGGCGGTTGTCATTTAGGCGTTCAAAGGACATATGTGGCAATAAAACAAAAATACTTTTGGCCTAAAATGTATCAAAATATCTACGATTATGTAACGTCATGTGACATCTGTCAAAGGGTCAAACGAGATACGTCAGCTCGAAATGCACCATTACATCCCTTGCCAGTCCAAGGTACCTTTGATAGATGGCATATGGACATTTTGGCAGGATTACCAAAAACAAAACAAGGCTTTCAATATATTCTATTGGTTACAGATTCCTTGTCGCATTGGTCAGAAGCTTTGCCAATGAAAACTCAGGAGGCTACTGAAGTTGCTAATGTATTATACAAAGAAATTTTACTAGGTATGGGGCTCCTAGGACTTTAGTCAGTGATAGGGGACAAAATTTTATGTCAAAAATAGTGCAGGTCTTGTGTAAAATTTTTCAAGTTACACGACATGTCACAAGTTCCTATCACCCACAAAGTAATGTAGCTTGTGAAAGAATTAATTCCACGCTTGCGCAATCTTTACGGGCTTATTGTCAAAAAGAACAAACACAATGGGATGAAATTTTGCCCAGTATTTTGATGGCATTTAGAATGAGTCCCTCAACGCAATCAACGGGGTTTTCGCCATACTATATGGTATTTGGAAAAGAAATGTCCTTACCGTTGGATGTTGCGTTATTGCCAACTGAGGAATTAAACAAAGCGCCTGATGCATACGTAAAGGAATTGGTCCATAAAGTAAAAATTATTCAAGAACTCGCAAAACAAAATGTAAAAGATGTCCAAAAAGTAAATAAAGAACGGTATGATAAAAAAACAAAGGTACCACAATTTCGGATAAGGGACCAAGTACTACTCAAAGTCATGAAACGTACCCCAGGAAAAAAACATAAACTTCAACCTAAAT
Organism: Magallana nippona; assembly: GCA_033439105.1. NCBI lineage: Eukaryota > Metazoa > Mollusca > Bivalvia > Ostreida > Ostreidae > Magallana > Magallana nippona. The sequence goes on along the minus strand of CM065921.1, from coordinate 31,654,760 downwards.
GGGAGGGTCCTTATTATATAATTAAGGTTAACCCAAATCATTCCTTTAGGTTGCGCCGATGTGATACTCACGTAGAATTGAAATCATCGGTGCATGCGAATCGCTTAAAGTTTTATAAGGATCCGCGAGATTTCAGACCACCACCTGGTAATGATAACGATGGTGAAGTACAAAACAAGAATCAAAATAATGTTACTCGAGATAAGGGAAATAAGCAAAACTGTCAGAGTAATGTAAATGACAGAGCTAATCAAGATAAAAATAAAAACAAGCCAAATGGACAATGGCATGAAGTTGAAAAATTGTTGAAATCAAAATACATAAATAACAAAAGACATTATTTAGTTAAATGGGCTGATGGCTCAAAACCCACCTGGGAACCGTCAAATAATATATCACAGTTTTTAAAACAATTGTATCACTCGTCGGTAAAACCAAGAAAAAGAAGACGATATTAATACAATTTAGCTAAGTAAAGAGCATAATGAAAAAAAAAGAAAGAAAGAAATATACACGAAATGATTTAATATGTATGAAAGATATAAAGATAATCATTAATTTATGCATTTTAAGAAAAAGGGATATCGTTGAAGGTTGACTTCAATAAATTTGTGCTCATTCATTTTCATTCTTCATCATTTATTTCTTCTATCAGGGTACCCGCTTTCTTATCGTACTATTTTCACTTTATTACATATTAATGGGCACTTTTTGATTGATTTGTCTTCCTTGTTCTTGCGAGAGTCATACCTTTTGTAATACAATAAGAGCACAGACTCAATTATGGTGTAATGTTTCAGGGCAGATTACCATATAATATAATGTAATCGTGTCCATTCTGAACACACCCATCAACTAGGGATAGGATAGATCCCGTAGTTTGATGCATGAAATAATTATTGAAAGTTATAAATGTATTTGACTGTAAGCATGAAATATATATAGAAAAAATAGTGTATGAACAAATGCAATTAAAAGCATGACATAAGGCACAAGACATCATTTTAAAATGACATTGATTTTTAAAGAAATGAGATGTTTAACTAAGTTTATATATAATCAGTACTGACAAAAAGTGACTAACAGAATGGATTAATCCTCCTCTCGGTGTATCGCATTGGCCATGCAACCACCAGCTGTTATTGATAACATCAACTCTGGGGTCAGATCGTCCTACACTAATGGTTGATTAACAGTTGTTTTCACGAGCAAGCTAGCATCAACGTATTTACAAATACATGGGTTAATTAGCATCACTGATGATCAGAAATAATAGATTAATACAGATAATAACAAGAATCATCTTGTATATACTTTGTGTTGACTTTAACAACCATGATTAGCATTTCAAAGGGATAAGCGTCTATGCAACATGAACCTCTTTTCAGAAACAGATGTATTCTAACGTGCCTTATGAGTTGGTTGAAATGATTTATATTATAATATTTGGCTTACCATTTAATATTTCGGTCACATTATTGGAAACTATAAAAAAATCACTTATTAATCCAAAATAAAAGTAACAACATAGTTCAAATTTTATTAAATTTTTTTTAACAATGATTTTTTTTATATTATTCTAGCAGGTTTTGTTTTGAAAATATTTAATTTTTTTTAATCGGTGCAACACACGAATGCTATGATTTTTGATATATCATCCTAAATTAGTTATCAACATTAATGTTACACACGTCAATGGTTAACAATATTTTAAATTTACATATAAAATGAATGTATACAAATAACATAGAACTGTTGGTACACATAATTCTTTGTAACATTACAAGAATATATTTGTCTCTATTCTCTTGTCTTCATGGCTTACAATTGAGATGGTAATAATAATTATGGTTCCTGCTGACATGCATACTGATCTTCATGTATAATTTTTCGAGTATATTAATTGTATTTTACCTATATGATAACTTGATGACAAACAGATCTTGTGAGACAATCAAGTTATAATTTTTTACTAACAATATTTATTTTGACCATGTGCTCTATTCTACGGATGCGATATCTACAAGCGTTGCACTTTGATTTTGTGAACCTTCAATGGTCATGGGATTATCTAAAGTTAATGTAAAATAATATGTGATCATATGGTTTATACAAGAATATGTCAATAATCATATATTACTGTAAAACACTATTTTAAGGTAACCCAATTGTTGATGATATATTACAAAAGTGTGTTCCTTATGATAAAAGTCTTTTACTGTGTGTTGTACTCCTTTATTATTATTTTTTTGTGTGTTGTACGATTTTATGATATGTTTTTGCAAAATTTAAATTGACTTTTTCTCGTTGTAGTTACATGTACGAGCCACCTGAATCACAGCAGATCCAAATAAAATTCAAATTAATATTGAATGTTTTTCATCTTGAGGACAAGATTTTTTTTGTTAGTGGGGGGAATTTATCATAACGGAAATTCTATAGAAATTGGTTAAAGCACAGGCGTTATATAGATAGGGTATGTTTATTTATGTTCATGGAGAAATGTGTTATTAAGTCCAGTGATGAGCCTGTCGACGCCGGGTCAAAAATATAATTAAAATGCTACTGCTGACCACGGTGCGTCAGATCATTAGTATGCACTTGATCGCATTTACTTATTAGGATGAGAATGTTGTAGCGCAGAGTCCGTGCGTATAAAATGGGGGTGCGGGAAACACAGCTCTCCAGTAGTCATCTGGAAGCTGTCTTTCTGCCTCCTCTTTTTATACAGGTAAGATTAATAAATATACTTGCGCTCATTCTCAAAAGTAAACTTAATAGATTCAGGGGGTTCAAATAATATTTTATTTTCAGGGATTTTTGTAATAAATATTAATGTTGATAAACTTCATTGTAATTAATATTGATATTTATTGTTAAAATGTCATATTAAATTGTTATATCTTAATAAAAGAGTAGTCATCTGGAAGCTGTCTTTCTGCCTCCTCTTTTTATACAGGGAAAGGGCTACTCCCCAGGTTGAGGAGGAGAGAATTCTGGGTTAGATAACGTGGCACAGACAACGCCAGGTGTCTGGTCAAGGACGAATAAGATCCCGAGGATCAAATTAACGGAAATATCGTATTCAGCAAAATCCGAGTACGATAAGGCCATTAATGTGTTTCAAAAGTACGCCGTGCAGTTGCACATGCTGTTCGGTGTCTATCAGAAAGGTGAGTTAACCTAATGTAGCGGCCATGTTGGCGTGTCGTTACATGACGTTTTGACCTTTGCGGTAGGTCTTTAACACTACCGGCTGCAATGAATTTCCGAACAAGCCTTAGTGATACTTAAAAAAAAATAGAACATATTGTAATAGTAAGTATATTTTATATAATTCAAATGTAAACATAGTTGACAAAAAATATCACATATAGAGAAAAATGTTATTATACGAAATAACGTGCATATCAACACAAACATTGATTATCACAGGCACTTGTTTCTGTAAGATTAATCATTAGTATTATGATCAAACAAGTAATACGTTGAGGTCGCCCCGAGAAAGAGGGATATGTTGCAATTCGGGGGCGTACTTTCCGTCATTTTGAGTTGGATACTTGTAGCTCGTATTAATATTAAGAGGACATGATGGTCGTGAGCATTTTTTAAAAACTTTATTAAATGAATATTCTTGAGACGAAGACCTCTGTATAAAGATATATAAGGAAAGTATCGAAATTTTGAACTCAAAATATTAATAGTTATCTTTACCACATACAATAAAGGTTATAGCTAATTTTAATTTATTTTTTTAAATTTGGAGAAAAATTTAATGGGTAATTTGTAGAACATACAGTCTCCTTAAGCTATGGAGTACATCTTACATCTAAACTTCGCCATAGATCAACTGTTTAGTGATTACATATTAATTTCGTGATTCTGTCCTTTTGTATACAATAGCGAAAATATCAAATATCAAATCGCAAATGCCTATTGTTTATTATAATTATAAATGTCAGAAAAATGAGAGTTTGAAATCCGCGAGAGATGCTTTTCGAGATTTTAAGCGGATATCAATCCCGCAGGTATAGCCTTATCATGAACGAGTTTTTAGGACGGCTATACGGTTTTCATCGGAACATGGAGGAGTATGTTGGTGGGGGTGCAGATCCGAGGTTTGTATTGTAGACAGGGGGAGGCACTCCGTATTGTTGAGGGGGCTGTCCGTACTGGAAGGCTGGGCCCTGATTAATGCCATAGTTCACCGTAGTGGGGGGATAAGCTTGTTGCTGAGGAAACATGGCCGCTGTGTTTTGAACTGGAAACAAAAAAAAAGAAGAGAAAACATAGTTATGGAATGAATATGTGCAAGCTTTAAGGATCCGTATAAGTCCTGGATACATTAAAAAGCTGGAACGCATATGCCAAGTAGTCCGAGTATCGCACTACGTCATATTACGGAATTTACAATATTGGTATAATGGTACGACCTTTACATAGCGTTTTAGATATCCGGTATTGATTTTGCACTACATCACTGATGTATACAATTATAGACATGATTAATTTTGAGAAACTTGATTTTTTTTTAAAGTAAAATGAAAAAAAGAAATTTCTGATAAACCAGAATCTCAGGTATGCTCATATGTTCATTGTTTTGATGGGTCGCCCCTCCCCGAATTTTTCGTTTTCTAAAACCGGTTAAAATTCAAACACAGAAGCTATTTCGTATTTAATTAGTCGTCAATTAATTAATGTTTAAATGATATCTAACATAGCTGACAGACCTAAGCAGAAAACTAAAGCAAAATGATTTTTACGGAATTTTCCTTCAGGGTCTATTTGGTTTAGGGCTTATAGCATGAAAAGTAATTTGTCAATATATGATTTATTTTACCAAATCTTTTTTCTAAGATATCTATCTATCGAATAAACACCATAGATTAAGGTTTGAGTCCATAAAATAGTAAAAAAATGAACAAACACGATACATACATCACCTTTTTGTATTATATTTTGATACATTAGGCCAATAAAGCGTACTTTAAACTTAAAATAATTTGCTCAAAAATATTGATGTGATTTGGTTTAAATAAATGTTTATACTCTATTTTGTATATCAAGTTCTAATTTCCCCAAATTTGGTAATTATTTTTAGGATAAATAGCAAAATTGCAAATGTCATCATTGTCAATAATTTTCGTAAGGGGGTATACCTGTCTGAGTGGTGATAACAAAAGAACATATATATTTTCTTATTTATATGTATTGCTAGAATGTATATCAATCATTTATGCTAAGCTTAAAATTACTGGGAAATTTAACAGGCTTTTTGGCAATTTTTGCAAATCTGTACATATCGAATACTAAAATTGTTTACTGTGTAAAACGTGTACATGTATATATATTGTGCACTGCGATGCACTATATTTATTTACGAAAAGGGTGATTTAAGTTTCTGAGCTTGTGCTTTATCCCAGTCGTACATTCTACAACCAATACGTTTTAAACACATCAATACTTTTTTGTTTCTATGAATATATTTGAACATAAAAAATAATTGATTTTGCTTTTTATCATTAACATATAAAAAAAAATATATTTATTTGTAACATGAAAAAAGGTAAAAAATTATTGTATGAACATGTGTTTCATTAGCATTGTTTTTGGATGAAAACATACCAAAAATAAGTAACGAACTCAGAAAATAAGAACAAAAAATATTGAGTATTCTTTCGTCGTTTACATTAAAAAAGATCACTTTTAAATGAAATTATTTTTATATGTAACAAAAATTAATTGAACACGCTTAAAATAAATAATGACTTCCGAATTCATCAAAGAGGCACTGTGGTTTTATCCATATTCGTTAATTATCAATAATTTTGCGGGGATTTCGTTGTTAGGCTTATCCGCGAAAATCATTTGGTCATCGAAGTGCAATTTTAAATTACAATGTATATATTGTACTGATAGGGTCATATGCTACGAATTTAAGTATCCTTGAAATTGAGAAAGTTCACTTAACCCACGAAAATTGATACCAACGAATATCATTGAAACCACAACTATACTGTCATGTTGTAAATTTTGAATTTAATACAAAATACAAATACAAAATTTACAATATGACAACTGTAAATTTTGTATTTACTGCCACCCGGTAAATTCAAAATTTGCCACATGACAATACCCTTACCTGTGTTGCTGTACGAGACCACAGTTTGTACATTGGATACAGGAGCTCCCCAGAGGGCGCGACCCCTAAGCGTTCTCCCCTTACATTTCTTCAGTACGATAATGACGAATAGGGCAATACCTATTCCGATAACTGCTAGTACCCCTACTACGATGCCTGCTATGGCACCACCGCTTCTGCAAGTTAAAAAAAAAAAAGTTTGGCGACAGACTATAATTAACACTGTGCCGGATAATTATGCCAGTGCCAAGGTGGCATTTTTGCACCCGCTTAAGATCTAGTTTCGGAAAAAATCCATATATACCAAATGATAAATCATTGTGTAGAGAGTATACAACCACTTTTGTTTTTATTGTGTTTCACCTGACAGGTGAGATATTTACCTTAGAAAATTGATATCCCATAGGAAAATGATAATTCCCATTGGAGAAATGATTCTCCTACAGGAAATATTGACAATCCTAAAAGATTTTATAAAACTCATATAGGAATTATATTTCCTGTAGAAGAAGTGTATTTCCTGTAGGAATTTGATTCTGACAGGTAGTTTTCCTATAGGAAATTAAGATTCCCTATCAGATTTTATCAAATCCTGTCGGAATTGAAATTCCTATAGGAAGTTCTTGTAATCCGATAGGAAATTTAAAATTTCTTATAGGAATATTGCTTCTCCTATGGGAAAAATATTTTCCTGTAGGAATTTATTTTTGAAAGCTAAAGTAAATATCTCACCTGACAGGTGAGATACAATGATAACAAAGATGGTTGTAAACTCTTTAAGCAATGGTCTATCATATGGCATATTTGTATTTCTCATGATGAAGATATATACAGTCATGTATATTTCTTATAATAAGAATATATACAAGTAATATCTAATTTTAAACATGTAAGCCTGACGTTAATAATGGGGAATAAAAATCAACGTCAGGTGCCTGAGCTTTACACAGGGTAGAAACTTTTCTGAAAGGGTGTCTGAATGGTGAACGATATTATAACAAACCCTCAATGAATGCAACTAACATACCTTAAGAGGGCTGGATGGTCGTGGCCATTTTCAGACAGTTTTAAATCTCCTTAAACACAAGAGTTCTGTATTGAAGATATAGGAAAACATTTAAATATTATAGTTCAAATACATGGATTTTTTCTTTACTTAATATTAGTTTATAGCTTAACAACTCATTTTTGTAAATTTAAGATAGACCATATTGTTAATTTGTTGACCACCCAGCCTCCTTAAAGGAGTATACTTTTACAGAAGAGACTTACACGTCCGAGGAATAGCCGTAGTAGTATCGGTAACAATAGTACCGGCGGTAGTAGGCTCTGTAATAGCAAGAACCGGACACCTTCCACACACCTGTCAAAATAAAAACACTTGACATTGTTAAATATAGTTATAAGATGCCTGGAAGTAAAAAGAAATCTCCGGGATATGGGGGAGGGGGAGGGGTGGAGAGGCCGAAAAATATATTTGTTTGTTGTTTGCCGGGGGGGGGGGGGGAGGAGGGGTTTAAGTATCTGAATTTAATGAATTTGATTTTTTTTTGGGGGGGGGGATCCCGTTCCACATTCCCCCATTAGATCCGCGCATGTAAATTTAAAACAAATAACATATCTAATCTCCGATCGGGTCAGACACAGGTAAAGTAATGAAGTAAAAGTTACATGTCTTTTTGAATGTTTCATTCAAGAAATAAACAGCAGGTTAAAAATTTCACCAGGATATGAACCTGGTTAGTCACGTGATCAATTCGTGTGAAGTCCGAAGGCCTTCTCAGAAGATTTGACCATGTACCAACCAAGTTCATATCCCAGTGAAAATTTTTACATTGCTGTTTATTACAGTGTATTTGCGTTTGAGAAAGGCAAACCGTTCAGAATTATTAAAATAACTGTGTTTTTAATGTTTACAAATAATGCAACCGTCAAGCGATAAGCGCGTGCGGTAATCAATGTGAAGTCCTGAAAAAGTTCACATCGAATTGAACGTTTTTGATATTCTATAGGAAACATACATGTATTTGCAAATGTAAATATTAATAGATGAATCCAACTTCTCTAATCTCACGTGAAACCCGGTCGTGCATTTCACTTCCCTTGAGATAATAAATTCATTGCTCTTGAACTTTACAAGTCATTTAAACATTAATTTATATCACAAAAAAAAAAGAAAAAGATTATTATGTAAGTTTATTCATGTTATAATCATCGCACCACTTTTCACTCAGATTCTGGATCCGCGCAGGGTTGCGAAGAATCAACAATAATGTACGCAAGGAGAGATAACTCGGTTATGTTTGATTTGTAAACCAATATCGTAAATTGCTCTTTGATGCACTTAATCTTGTCTTTGAATTTATTTGAATTTATTCCATCTCAATGGACAACTCTTTTAAACATGTTATTTTTTTTCTAATTTCATATATAAAATGGTCACCTTTGGCATTTTGAATCTTTCGCCATATTAGAGGATACGCTACAAGCGAGATACAGAGGTCAAAATTCATTAAATTGTTATGTAAACAAAGCTGTACTGTAAAGAAATTACCATAATTTGAAGAAAGTGATTTTTGGCTCAGAAGATTAACTGATTCAATGTGTTCAGTCATAAATAACAATATAAAAAAAAGAAGGCAAGATTTGATTGAAATTTTGTTATTTAACAGCACACGTCAAACCTGAACACGGCGTATGAGCACAAGTGAACGTCATCACGCATTTTGAATATTATATACTCAGGCTCCTGGCGTTATAATTATATTTTTATCATAATAAAACTAAATACTCCTACCTAAATATTTTGTGCATTGTTAGGTAGGGGTATATTTTTTTTTTATTATTATGACAAAAATATATATAACATCGGGTGCCCGTGCTTAGATATATCATTGTGAGAGTTACAAAATAATGAAACATTCAGACTTAATGATTTATAAATGTGAAATACCCCCCCCCCCTCTCTCTCTCTCTCTCTCTCTCTCTCTCTCTCTCTCTCTGAGTTTATGTTGTTTTATGTTATAAGTGCATGTAAATTTTATATACTTATCGATATAATATATCTAGACTAGTATAGTGTAACTAATGAATGTTATTTCTGCATGTTAATAATTATGTTGGTTAAACGTTAACATTAGAGGGGATACGGTCTAAATAATTATATACTTTATTTATAAATATACTACTAAATATATGTTCTATTTCGAGTGCATATGTTATTGTTTGAGAGAGTTACATTTACATAAATATGTATTACATTTCATATATTAGTACTTGTACAATTAGTACAATTAGTAATTGTACATGTACAATTATCTTAAAGATATATTTCAGTGAGACATTTTAAATCAATGTACATGTATGTGTCGTTATATTTGTTATTGTTCATATTGATTTTTCCCCCTCAGATTTGCGATTGCAAAATCTATCTAGAACAAGGTCCATTTTATTTCTTTGGTATCGTGTTCAATAAATAGATGATGATTAATGATAAAATCATGAAATGAAATCGCTGAAAAAAATTGAAGGGACACATAAATCGATAGAAAAAATGGCTGTCAGTTTTGAAATAACTTGTATGGAAATAAATATTACATAAACTAAGAATTTGTACTTACACAAGATTAGGAAAAACAACCTCGCCAATGAATATTCCAACATGATTTCTTAATCTAAATAAGAAATTAATTTGTGCCCAGTCACAAATGGTTTCTTAATTTCAATCGACACGCTCTCTCTCTGCAGCTTTGTTTTACAAAATCGAATTATTACACGCGAGGGTCGATTTTCGGGTGTCTACTGGAAAAAAAAATCAATATATGAATGTTTGCTGTTCCATTGAGAATAAATGTAAAATATTTACGAATTGATCGTCATAGCTTTGTTTGCATTTCTAGGAAATACGTCATATAAAATGAAGAATACAAATATTTTTACATTTGGTACCTAAGACTGACTAGATCTACAGTGTATAACATTCGATTCTTAGCTTTTTAATTGAAAATGTTGATAGTGCTTATTTTACTAAGTACATTGAAAGCGGATAATTTAGATTGTTTTTTTTTACTTGTCTAACTATTTACACCAACACAGTTTGATAAATTGAGAGAGAGAGAGAGAGAGAGAGAGAGAGAGAGAGAGAGAGAGAGAGAGAGAGAGATGAATAAGACACTGTTCTGTAAATGATTATTTCATAAATACAATGGTTAAAAAAATCTTAAAATGGTAAATCGTCATGCAACCGTAAACATTCAGCGTGGTATTGGAGCAATTTGGTTTTTAAAAGTCACTCATTGAATTTCTGTCTACATTCCCTCTCTGCGATCTGTTCGCCGATCAACCTGCCCGCCCTCTCTCTCTCTCTCTCTCTCTCTCTCTCTCTCTCTCTCTCTCTCTCTCTCTCTCTCTCTCTCTCTCTCTCTCTCTCTCTCTCTCTCTCTCTCTCTCTCTATTAATTTGCCTTTGTCTCTGTTTTGTCTTCTGTTTTTGTATTTCCGATGGTCTGTGTGTATGTCTACGTTTAAATATATCCGCGATTTTTCTCTCTATCTCTTTTCGTCTGTCATTTTGTCTTTGTATTTTTTTTTACTCTGACTTTCTTAAGTAGTTACTCAGTTCTCGCAGTATCTTCTACTTTTAATCTGAGTCATCGCGTAGCATCCTTTGATTCAGTACTCATTTTCAACTTGCAATTCACTTTTCAATGGTATAAAGTGATGTAGATTCGCCCAAATGGGTGCATATCCATAACGCCGTAGACACCCAGGAAAATGCAACTTGAAATCTTAAGAGATTTTATCTTTTAATCGTACTAAAATTAAACTTCAACAGATGGTCTTTAAAAATACTTTTTCAGCTAAGTCTAAAGGTCACAAAAAAATATCACCTGCTAAACAAGTTCCTTTTTTTATTTTCTGCCTGTACCATTGTAACAGTAATTTGTATTGTAAACATATTATTTAAAAAAAAAAGAAATTTAATTTCTGAAGATCCAGGGTGCTTGAAAATGGCTTACTATTAAAACTTATGTGTGACGTTCTGAGCATATTTGTATCGACCCTTGTAAGTTTCCTATTACATGTAATAACAGAAATAAATGATCCAGATTTTTCCCGGGAAGGGGTTCGAGAGATAATTTTATTGCAAGGGGAGTGGAAGGAGTCCTAGGCCTTTTTCCACTCAACTTTGTGAATTAAAGAAGTTTGAATTTTCCGGGGGTGGGGGTAGTTTCGGATCCCCATCCACATCCCCCTCTCTAGATCCGCGCATGTAATACACCCCCTTTTTCGCACCCGGTGACAATTTCTGGGTCCGCGTTTTTGGTTCTAAAAGTGTCTTTGGTTGTAAAATTTTACAAATAGTTAATAGTTAAATGAATGTTGCAACTAGTCCTATTTATTTATAATTTTAGTACAAATAAATCTTTCTCGCTCGCAACGTGTAATTTTCACGTAACTGTTCTTGAGCATAAGAAAATAGGTCGGGTCTTTTGATTGGCCAAAGAAATAACAAGATTTCCTTAACTCTCTGTTTCAATTTTACGCACTTCATTTTACTGTACTTCACTATGCGCTATATATTCTTAGAACAATGATGTCTTCCCGGTATTACTTAAATCTTAAAAGTACAGTTCTTCTCTGAACTCCAGTTTGTTAATATTTCTTTGATCAACCATATCTACATTTTAAATAATGCTAATATATTAAATATTAGTAAGATAAGCGCGGATCCAGAAAATGTTACCAAATGGCTCAGAGGGAAAAGTTTGTATGCCGTGTCTGGTGGGGGGGGGGGGGTGCCTGTTTTTCTTATTTTACTATGTATATTTAATAATTTTTAATTTTCCAGGGGGAGTGGGTCCATCCCCAACTCCCGACCCCACCTCTAGATCCTCACATGTAAGGTGTTAAACATCAAGGTTGAATTTGAAATGTCGCAATTTGGGATCTCTTGTTCATTGAAACTCTCACGGTCCCTATCGAATTCAAAATCAAAATGAAACTAAAATGTTGCAGTGCTATCCGTAAAGCCATAGAGATAGATAAGGAAATGATAGTATCATTTCAGAAAATCAATCAATTCAATATTGTTTTAGTTTTTAATCCGAAGTTGGCACCAAACAAGGAAAAACGATTAAATAATATATATAAGATCTCAATGAAGTTAACAGAGATATGTGCTATAAATAGATTTTTAGTTCCCTGTCCCTCCCTCATTGATGAAAAACCCCATGTGAATTGACTTTAGGAAAATAAGCATTAGTCGTGGTTCAATCTTAAGAAGCTTTTTCCGTTCCGGAAATTTCGTAAGCGCCTGTAGCTTCAATAGATACGAACGACCACTCGTTTTGTTTACAACTTGAGTAAGGAAGATCTATAGGTGTGTAGGGGCATGTGTAAGGAAACTTTTATCAGTAAATCGGGACATTTTGGGCCGACGGTTTTTTTATCGGAACAATTTTGACTTTTCGGCTCTAGCCTGTGTCACAATGAAGAGAAATCAACCAGTACTTTCTGGACTGACTGTGGTGGTTTTTATTTTGATATTGACAAAGTCGAGAGCTGCATTTATTGTTAATGGTGTGGAAATTGGTTCCAATCACACATGTTCATCAAACGTAAGTACATAGATAACATGGAATAACTATCAGAGAGAGAGAGAGAGAGAGAGAGAGAGAGAGAGAGAGAGAGAATGTTTATGACGAGATAGAGTAGAAATATTGAGAGAGAGAGAGAGAGAGAGAGAGAGAGAGAGAGAGAGATTGAGTGAGAGATACAAGTATGATAGAGTAACATTTACGGTTTTTTTCTCTCACAAAAAATTGCTTCGGGTTACTTGAAACAATTTTTAAAGTTCATTTTAAAGCACAGGGAGATTCGATTCGACTTACATGCAAATATCCTATAGTGTTATCTATAAAAAAAAACCCAGTTTACACTAGCAACCGAGGCCTATTAAAACTCTGGCAAAAAGAGTCTTTGGTGTTACAATAAGACGATTTTGTTTGCCATATACTATTGTTTATGATCTTAAAAACACGTATATGTATAAGCACGTTTTTTCTCCTATATAATTACTCCGTATCCATTTATTCCAATATAAAAGAAACCCTTGCATATCATCTCATGCATTCGTCCTTGTATGAATTCAATATGATAATTGATTTTGTTAAGTGCTATCTAATCCCGCATGACGACAGGCAGCTACTGCACAGGAAAAAAAAGAAAAAAATAATTTAACGTCCTGAATCAACGGGGAAATAAGTTCAGATTTCATACCTTGTCAACAAAAGGTTATATACCATCCTCATTTCTATAGCTGATTTTATAGTAAATAGAAATGAATATACGAAGAGGATTGTAATTAGAAATAGGAAGAAAATTGCAACATATGAATAATTCATAAATAGATAAATAAATAGGTGAAAAATATGTAAAACAACATTTATTCGCACTTTTCACAATTAAGACCGACAATTTCATTTTATGTACCCCCCCCCCCCCTTCTTACAAATCTTTCCCTCCTCTTCTTTCTGTAAATACTCGCGTAAACAAGTAGCTTCTTGTGGTATATTTTTCCATACATTCCGGGGTGGTTTTTCCTTTTAAAATTCCCCTTTTTCATTAGTGTCATTATCGAAAAATAGGTCATCCGCAGAAAATCGATACGAACAGATGAATATAAATTATGAAGAAATGACCTGAATGCAGTTGAAATACAAATTCAAAGAGTAAACAAAACTTCTATTGGAGCTAGGATGGGTTCAGACATATTCATTCCGTCTAAGGGTGTTGTTCAGATTTAAATTGCAATGATTTGAGGCCGGTTATCTGGGCACTGCACTCACGAAAATGCAGACTAATCTCTGAAGTGTTTTGAGGGTTACCTGTGTTTTGCTACCTTGGTTTTTAAAGTAACCCGTATCTACACACGATCAGGCGTAATCTTAAACCTCGTTACCTGTTTCTCTCTTTTCGAGCTTTTATCCTTCCTCTTTCTTGCAATCTTTTTTCTTCTCATCTTTATTTTTAGTTCATGTCTGTTATCTCTCTCTATCTCTGTCCCACTATCTCTATTTCTGTCTGTCCAACTCTCTCTCTCTCTCTCTCTCTCTCTCTCTCTCTCTCTCTCTCTCTCTCTCTCTCTCTCTCTCTCTCTCTCTCTCTCTCTCATTGTGCAGATTTCCTAAAATATGACCTAAGTGTTCCTAGGATATGACTTAGGAAAAAAGTTAGGAACATACTAAGACCAACTTAGGACACATCTTAATATGAAGCTCGACGGTAACTTAGGAACATCTTGCGTTAGGATATCCTAACCTATTAAAATCATTCTTATTTTTCACATTAATTCATACAGATAGAATTTACCTTTAATCTGCAAGATATAGAATACATGTGCAGGTTAAATAAGAATTAGTACTAGTTGTAATCTATCTCAAAAAATACATAAATACAGTTTATTCAACATTGCGAAGTTTCTTAAGAATATTTTTTAGAATGAAGTGATGAAAATTAAGAATGTTCATGGAAGACGTATATAAACCGATGTAGATTTACACATTTGAATACATGTAGTTTTTGGCCAATATATAATCAAAGCAATGAATGTAACTTACTTAGCGTAGTTATTTAAAAATAAATGAATAATTTTCATCTTTCGATAAAACAGAGACGCTATTAAAAAAAGAAAAACTAATTCGTTTAAATTGTCAGCTCCCAGGCAGGCATGTAGCAACGGAGAAGGGGGAGACTTCGGGGTCCCTCACCATATATGTTAAAATATAAGTACATGATATTAAATTTGATAATGTAATAGAATGAATGAGAATCCTGGATTAGGAATTTGAGGGTTTTTTCTGAAATACTGGAACTGTAGAAAGGATTACATGCCTTATTCTACCGGTCCTAAAAAAAAGCATCACAACAGTCCCAAGATCCCATAAAACGAGATTTTACAACATTAAGATAGTCTTAGGTCAAGATATGTGCTACCTTAACGTTAAGACAAAGTTATGGCGGTTCTTAAATTAAGGAGAGCTTCGAGAAACAGGCTTAAGACTAAGACGTATCCTAAGACGTAATTAGGACGCACCATAGTCCTAAGATAGCTTCGTTAACATGCCTGCAGGTGTCGATGTTGCCTCTTTGTAGCTCCATGTTTTTTTCTGCGTCTGTCGTTTCGTGCCCGCTCTTTCTTAATGCATCTCTCTCTCTCTCTCTCTCTCTCTCTCTCTCTCTCTCTCTCTCTCTCTCATTAAGCTACTGTGTCTGATTTTTTTTTTTTTAATTTTTTTTCCTGTTTCAGTCACAGTGTTTTTAAACTGCTAAGTAAACGCTTTCTGCAGCATTTGATCCTTTATCTTTCATCCAATAAAAACAGTGAATAAAAACAACAAACAAAACTATCTGCATCAGGAAGAGAGTACAGTCAAGTAAATATTTTTTATTTACATAAAAACAAGTTACGTACCCTAATTACCCGCGGTTCAAAGCCTCTCAGAATCCCTACACTGCGATTGCGTACACGAGATAGCTCTCGCTGGTTCGCTCATTTCAAAGTTCTACTAATGACTTCCTGAATTAAGTGATGCCTCTTTCTCCAAATTCAAGAGTCTTTTTAAAAAAGCTACATTTTGTAAAAACGCTAAACACAAAGAGATTCTGAAGTACTAACCTAGTTTTTGATACGCGTGCGTTTTTTTTTATATATCTAGAGAATTTGTCATGCATAGTATAATTCATGCACATCTGGTGTAGTAGTTTGGTGCATGTAGTTTGGCGATTTATAATTGTTCTGCTTTTGGAAAGAATTAATTACAATTTGCTTGTTAGTTTTATTGAATAATTTTTATCTTTGCTCATGAAAGCTATGCTCCACATTATTTTTCCAAAGATAGATAGAAAGATAGATAGATAGATAGATAGATAGATGATAGATAGATCTAGACAGATAGATGGATGGACAGATGGATAATAGATATATAGATAAAATAATAGATAGATAGATAGATAGATAGATAGATAGATAGATAGATAGATAGATAGATAGATAGATAGATAGATGGGTTGGCCTACTTACAATTTATGTACAATGTACTTAGTGACACATTTACTATCAACATACAAGTGTTATGAATAAGAGAGATTTTCGCTTTCGTTGAAATTAAACAGTGACGAGTCATCGGCAAGAGTCCTTCAAGTGGTGTCAGTTTTAGAGGAAGGACCCTACGATACACGTAACAGTATATTGAAGTGCACTCTCATCTGAGCATTAACACACACACACACACACACACACACACACACACACACACACACACACACACACACATATATATATATATATATATATATATATATATATATATATATAAAAGGTCGCCAAGTCTTCCTGAAAACATGATTCAGTATCCTTCAAATTAAAATATCCTTAATGTTCCATACTCCACGGAATCAATATCCTTTATATTCAGTACCATACAGATTCAATGCATGTTCTTCATTTTCGGCTAATATCCCAAATATTGATAAATATCATTGTGTATTATGTATTTATATATATACAATACACTCACCCAGGAAATTCAAAATGAACAATATGACAACAATATGTGAGGCTTTGAACAGCGGGAAATAAGGGTACGTAACTTGTTTTTATGTAAATAAAATAATATTACTTAACTTTACTCTCTTCCTGCTGCAGATGGTTTTGTTTGTTTGCTGTTTTTATTTACTGTTTTGTTTTGTTGTTTTTTGTTTTGGATAAGAGATAAAGGATCAAATGCTGTAGAAAGCGTGTACCTAGTAGTATAAAATGCTGTGACTGAAACAGGAAAGAAATTAAAATCAAAGAAAAAACCAAACACCGTAGCTAAATGAGAGAGAGAGAGAGAGAGAGAGAGAGAGAGAGAGAGAGAGAGAGAGAGAGAGAGAGAGAGAGAGAGAGAGAGAGATTGCAACCCTTATCTTCATTTATTTACACTTTGACATTCCTTTAAATTTTTATAATGGTTTGAAAACAGTGCAATAGAAAAATGTTCACGTTTTTATAACCGGCTTGAGAGAAAGGAAAGAAAGAACTTCAAGAGAGAATGGGGAAGAGATCAAGAAAGAAAGAGATGTTGGTTGTTGTACAGTTAAGGAGGCTGGGTGGTCAACAAGTTACCCATCATATCGACCTATACATTTTTTTTTGGAGATAATGTAATATTTAGCCATAATTTATAATTTAGGAAAGAAAAATCCAAATATTTAAGATTTATGATTTGAATATTTTTCTATATGTTTTCACAAAGCTCTCCTTTTAAAAGAGATTCTTCTAATCTAAAAATGACAAAGATGATCCAGCCCTACTTAAAACTTATGGAAAGTAAGAAAAACAATTAAAATTATTTTAATTTGAATCAAATGCGTGTGCATCATAATTGATAATACAATTTCACATCATTTTTAACTTTTTTATCGGAATAATTATACTGTTTACTATTACATGTACAATGTAATATTGCATATAATTCAATAAGCATTTATTAGTTCTTTTGTTTTGATTTCAGCCAAACATTACCTGTTTCGTTTATTTTATAAGAGATCAAGGTATGTATTGTTGTTTGTGTGCTGAGAGAGAGAGAGAGAGAGAGAGAGAGAGAGAGAGAGAGAGAGATTGCATTTATTATCCTCAATTTCTTTGACACTCTTGAGGTTTAAAGAAAATAGTTTTAAAAAGGCGCAACAGAAAAATGTAAACATTTGACAACTGATACATTTAGTACAAGTGATTTACGAATTTTAAAGATCTTGTCAATGGACCCACTTGGAGAAAATCTTTAAGTTTATATACATATAGGTAAAAATCGGCACCCGGCCAATGATTCTGTCTTCTTCCTGGTTTAGGTCAATCGCAGGGGTCACTGAATACACACTAGGTTCTGTCTATTCTACCGAAAATTTACAGTGTATAACAAAAGTTTATTTAAACATCGTGCCTTAAGTACACTTGTACCCTTTAAAACCGCTGTTCGAAGCAATATGCTACCGTGTGCATAAAATGTATAGTTTACAAAATGAATAAAATTTTCTATTTTAGCAATGAACATTTTCATTATTCATCCCCGCCAATATTATCTTGCAACCTACAAATTGAATGTCGAAAAGTTATAATAAATAAGTCGACCTGTGTACATTAGTTATGAATGTAAGAATTTAACATAAAATCTTCAATGTTATACATAATTATATGCATGTGTGATTTTTAATGATAATATGATATTTTGTATTTGTACATTTTTTTTTACATATGTTTATTGTTACATAAAGCATGTACAAGGTAAGTTGTAATAATGGTCAATAACTTGTTGGAATTTAGGGTGTTCAATTAAAGCAGTTACCGCTTTTCCTCACCTGTATGATGTATCGAAGGAAAATAAATTTCCGGAAAAACCCCAATCGATGGTCATCAATCCGTTCCACAAGAAATTTTCTAACAATAAATATTACCCAGGATTATCGATAACACTGAAGGCTCCTGTCACAGGTTTGGTTTTTTTAAGTCAATTCAACATTATTTGATTTTGTACTTTGAATTTCTGAGAGAGAAACTATTCTATTTATTTTATACCTGCTAAAACATTATTATAATATTGTCTTTTTTTTCAAAGCGAGCTTTGAAGTTCTTAAAGGTTTTGAATTCATCTATTCCTACAATCTGGATCAAAATTATGGCTGCCTGATTTTTGATTTATCTGCAGCTAAATTAACGTACACGGATGCTGTGGAGGCAAGTTGATTTTATTACCATTGTTTAACATTCAAGTGCGTACATGTATCATAAAAACATAAAAGTCATCAACATGTTACCATTCATAAACAACAATTGAGGTTATATATCGATTTTGAAAAGTTAATAGGGGATTGTTGCATGATCTAAAGATAAAAAAAAAATCCCGGTATTGGGATACACAAGGAAATATGACACAAAAATCCATAGAAATGACCGTCTCATAATTATTTTTTTTCAATTTGACTATATATAACTGGTTCTACGAACTTTTATGGGGTCAAGAAATTCCATGCAAATTAAGCTGGGCTATTCCTTATTTTCATTAGTTAGAATGAAAAAAAAAAGTTTAAAATGATTTCTTTAAACTTGAGTTCAGGATAAAAATTAACATAAACATAAATTCATTTTTTTTTTATCCTCGACCATATTTTAAATACTATGCTATATCTAATTTACAGCTGAAACTATTTTTTCGGTTTCTTTTAAAACTACAAAAAATTTGATAAAAAAAATTGAAAGCTAATATCAGTCTCTTGTTTCTGAAATCGTTAAAATATACTTTATAGATCATGAATCAATATATTAATAACAATGTCGAGCCACATAAATAAATCTGTTTCTTACTTACACAGACCGACTTCTGGGCGGATATTTGGCCTATGATGGTAACAGATTCCCCTGCGGTTCTATTGGTCAGTAGAAGTCTTCCCCCAGCCCCGGCGGAATATGACCGCTATTTGAACGCGACAGAAAACGCCGGAAGGTGGGGTGAATGGGCATTCTGTCCTGCAAATTCGGCTTGTTCAGGTAAGTGAAATAAATACAAAACAACGGCCCATTCTTCACACAAAATATAATAATATTTTTACACAGAAATGTTCTCAAGACTGTCAAATGTTATAATTTTTTTTCTCGCGAATTTGATATTTAAACTAATTATATCCACGAAATTAAATACGTAAAATGGATGATTATTTTATATATGTAGTACATGTACATTTTTTCTGTTGCCAGTACCTAGGAATATCAGTAAACATTTATCGGGTCCAGACCCCAGGATCATGAAGCAATCTTAGACTTAAGCCAAATTTTGTCTTATTTTCTTGTAATTGACAACATAAAAAGACATGCTATTAGAATGTGTCTCTATATTATATTGATAGTTACAATTTTATTGTGTATTTTTTGACATATTATAATTTCATAAAAGATTGTAACTTGAACCTGAGTTTTAAAAGGCTTCTTGATCCTGAGGCCTGTATGGTGGCCCAGAGTTTGAAATCTTGGCAATACATGCAGGCACGTAGCATCGAGGTGGGGGGGGGGGGGGGTAGGCTGCCTCCCCCATACTTTTTGTCACAACATTTTTCTTAAATTTACATATAAAAAAGTGAAGTATCATGGAGTAGGCCCCCCACTTCTTTGGTACCATTTAAAAAAATGAAGTGAAAATTAGGAAATGAACTGTGAAATTGTTGGTATAATACGCCCTACCCCCACCCCCCCCCCCCCCCCCCCCCCCCCCCCCCGGAAAGTTCTGGAAAGTTGCCTCTTTTTTTGTTACGATTTTTTTGGATGAGTCTGCCCCCCTCCCCCCCTACACTTTCAAAACCGATGCTACGTGCCTGACATGTACAGGGTAAATACATGTACCCGAGTTCCCGCATTGACACCCACCATTGTATGTACAACTTCAATGATACCTTAAAGGGTACTGCAGTCCATCCGAAGTTAAACATATGTTAAAATTTTTATCAATTAAAACACATTGCAAAAACAGCATCAAAATCGGCGCAAAAATAACGGAGTTACGCCGCATGTCACACAGTGTAAATACCTTGAAAATGTAAACCTTGAGTTCGAGTGTAGATGTGCCCATTAGTTAACATGACTACAGGTATAATGTTACAATAAATGCATCTTTCTAGATCCGACGCCTTCATGTCGATGGGTCACGACGATTATGAACAAAGCCCTCACGAACGACTCCGGTCCTTTTAACCAGATCCAGGTGGCGTTTGCCTTGGCTCCCACTGAATTCCCGTTCACCATGTACACCATTAGCCTTTACAACGTCAACGGCACTTCTCCAGTCTCTGCCGTCAACGTCACAAAGGAAGTAAGTGGATTTTTTAAAAATATTTTCCTATAAAAAAAATCTCAAGAGACCATTCCTGCAAGCTTAAATATTGACCGTAGACAGACTGCTGACATGCACATTCATTAAACCCCTGTCACACTGGGTCCTCAATGCGAACCTGCTGCGTCCGAAAAAATGTTAAACGCCAAGATGCACGCAGTAGAGTCTCCTACAGCGCTGCAACAACGCAGCTGCATCTTCGTTTGCCGCGATAGGATCACATAGAACGCCATGCGACAGCGCGCACTTTGAGCATGCTCAAAGTACGCGCCTTGGCTCTGCATTCAGATAAACACACAGTAGAATCAAAGTGGGGTTTTCTAGAGAGCGCCGAAAGGTCTCCAACAGCGCCAACGTTGGAGCGCTTAATGAACGCACGTAGTTGCATTATAAACGCAGTGATAAGTGGATTGCGCTTGCACAGAGACCTCTTGGAATCCTTTGAGATGTCACTGCGTGTCTATCGCGCTCTCACTGCGCATCCACAACGTTATCAAGTACGTGTTGTTTTCATTTCGCTGCGTTCACACAGCGACCTTAAAGAGCTGTTGCTGCGATTATCACGCTGTCTATGCGTTTCTTTTGCGTTCATTAGCGTCTATAACGCGCCTCCACGGTGTTTCTATTGGGTTGTCAGCCAGACCACAGAAACTTGAACAATGAATGTTGTACAATACCAAGCGATATTATAATAGTATTCTCAAACTTGATGTGGATTACCATGTAAAAAGTAGCATTTGCAATTGTTGCAGGACCTATTCCAGGGCGTACATGAAATTCATGCCATTTTTACTGATACATGTAATACTAGCCCTTCTATGTTTTCTAACAGCTAATAACGGTTATATTTTGTAGACCCGTCTACTATGATTTTTGTCTTGTCGCAAATTATTTCGAAAGTTATGTTTCAAATACCTTAATTCATTAAAAAATGTTTTTATTATTTATTTACTAGTGATAAAGTTCAAAATTCGTGTTTGTATTGCGTACAGTTGTAGGACAATTAAATTTTATATACCCATAAGTGAAGAACGTCTTGTGCACGCAGTCAACGCACTGAGCACGCCTTTAACGCGAGGTAAAAAAACTCTTAGCACGCCATGAGCGCTTGGCGAATGCTCGGGGAAAACGCAGTCAATCGCCAAGTAGAACTCTGTCGAAACGCAGTTACACGCCGCGGGAGCTCCGTAGAAACGCCTTGGTCGCCGTCTGGAAGCCTTGACATTTTCACTTGTAAATATTTGAAATGAAAATGTACAATTTTTCTGAAATTTTCCTGCGATCCTAAGGCGATTCCAGGAATTTCACAACGCCGTGATTACTCTGTGGGAACGCAACTTGGTATAACAGGGCCTTTGTAATTGATTCACAAAATTTGAAGCGAAACTCTTTAATAAAGGAAGAGTGTATAAAGCCAAACTAACTGGTTGTCAACGTTAACACGACAACATGATTCACGAGATTTATAAAAATCTCTAAACGTGAATTTTAAAATATATCTTCATTCATCAACAGAACAAGAGTTTGAAGAATATATCATTCCTCACCTCAAATATATAGATACATGTATATGAAGGAATCTTTCTTTTCACAGCATCCAAATCACGTGTTCAAAGACATTCCACCTGGAAAGTATATTGTAAAGGTAAATATCGTCCACATGTATTCTGACTTTTATGAAGTATTTCCCCTTCAAATTGTCGATGAAAATTTGTATTATATATATATATATATATATATATATATATATATATATTTTTTTTTTTTTTTTAATTATGAATTATGTGAAGTTTTTGCACTATTATTTTTTACTCTTAAAATCAAACCACCTTGATTGTACTATTTTAAATATACGTAGTAAAACACGATTATCACTTTAAGTCATTGTGTCTATGATCTTTGTGTGTAATGGTTTGAACAAAGCATTTTATCACAATGATAAAATACTTAAATACCATATACTAGTAACCCATCAAACAATTTTTGTCAAGACCGATTTTAAATATGGAAAATGTCACATTCAATGAATACACCCTAGGTTATTTCCATACACCCTTTAAATGAAAAAATAAAAAAGGAATAGTTATTTATCTATGACATTGTGCATCAATCGTCATTTTTCTTTTAGGTTTTACCGTTTGATCCATATTTCAATCAAGGACCAGGACGTTGTCTTTGCAAGAATAAATACAATAATTGTTTTCCATGTACAACAACGATAACAAGGAATTTCACCGTGGGATACAGTATGTACAAACCTTTGTTCTCGATCAATTTTTAAGTTGTATCAACAAAAACAAAATTACGTCAAAAATCACAACTGATCTCCAACTAGTACAAAACGAAACAAATTAAGGAGACTCGGTGGTCAACAAATTTACCATCAGATCTACCTAAAATTTAAGGATATGATGTGTTTACCTATAGACAATTATTACAATTAATAAATAACAATCTATACGTTTTAACTTTTAAATTTGGGAATTTTCCTATATTTTTTATATAGAAATCGTCTTAATCTAAAGGAGATCAATACGTCAGTCTAAAAATGGCCACGACCATCGAGCCCTATTTATGCGTGAATTTCAAACTAGATTAAGCTAGAGCTATCCAGTAGTTGCTTTAAAGTTATAACGCATGACACTGTTTTGAAAGAGCTATAATAATTGTCTTTAACCGTTTTTCTTATTGTTATCACTATTGGTTAGTACAGAATGAAGGTTTGCCATTGTCAACTGACAAGTGACTGAAATGTTACATATGGTGATTGAATGACATAACTCAGACATTCAGTCACCTTTCCAGATCATGCAGTTGACTGTATTTGGCATGTCTTTTAACGGTGAATGAAACTTGTGTTTATATAAGTGGGAATTTTATTCTGCAATATAGAAGTCAACGTCTGCTTGATAGCACGTATGAAACAAACTAATATTTATCAATATTTATACAATGTTGTGTCTGATAGGAAATCGAATGATACCCCGCTGTTGATATATATACATGTACAAGGTAATACTAGATGCAATTCTCCTGCTTATTGGTTTTTTGCGTTAAAACAAATTTCTTAGAATTTCAAAATTTTCAAATAGATGTATGTGTATCATTTTGATTTTTTTAAAAGTTAAGGGCGAAGTCTGAAAATTGCTCATATTGTGTATGAGATAAACACCTTACAGGTATATGATATAGAAAACGAAGCTTCCACAAAACATTGATTCAGATTCATTCGAAGATTGCACGTACAATGTTTTTAAAAATCAGGGTTTTTTTTAATCTAACTTCCAGTTTTACGTCCTCCACCAATCACTGGTTCTGTTACAAATTCGGATTCACATTCTGCTCCAATGACTGATTCTATTACAGCTGCGGATTCACATTCTCCTCCAATCATTGAATCTGTTACAGCTGCAGACATATCAGAAAAAACAGACAAGACTTCTAATACAGATGGAAGCATTATTGCGCCCATCATTGGTGTATTGTTAGGAGTTTTACTGGTTGTTGTCATCGGAGTCTTCTTCTTCTACTGGAGAAATAAAGACAAAAGAGGTACATTCTTGAATGACGAACCATTAATTCTAGTTTCATTCTCAAATAATGACACACCTATTTACAATCCAAAGTACACATTTCTCAAATAAAAGAAATATTTAAATGATTAGTGACACTATCAACAGTGTGTTCTATATTTTAAATGATATAGCTGACGATAAAATCAGCACAGTACAAAAAATGCAGTGTCCCAACCGTCTTTTAATTCTAGATGACGATAATAATGATACTGAAAAAAATGAACATTATCAACAAATCGAAGAAGAAAACACAGGAATCGATAAAAAAGGCAACCCACTGTGGTTTCAAAATGATAGTCTAGAAGATAACGGTGGTTGGTGAAATTATTACGTTTTGTTGAAATTTTGTATGAGACAATATATTCTGAATTCAAATTTAAAAATAAAAATGACATTCTGATCATGTTGTTACCTCATCTCGAAACACAATGAAATAAATTATACAGTAATATGTCTCATACACTTTGTTTCATTGTTTATCATAGGTGAAAGACGTGTTCTCCCAAAGAAAACAATTTTTCTTGCCTATGCTGAAGACCACGAGTCGCACAAAGATGTGTTAACATCATTCGCAAATTTTCTACAGACGCACTGCCGCTGCAACGTAATCTTTGCACCATGGCGAGTAAGTGATATCATGCAGGACAAATTCCGATGGGTTATTAACTCCATGGACCAAGCAGATTATACCGTTATTGTTAATTCTGTCACTGCGTTCGAACAATTCAAACAATGGAAAACAAATGGCAAGATGGATAGTAAAATATTTGAAGGCAGTCCACTGGCAGATTTGTTTTTCCCAATCTTGAATCAAACCTGCATTCGTTTGAATAATCCGTCTAATTATAGGAATTTTATCATGGTTCGTTTCGAATACACCTCGAAGGAACATACCATTACGGAACTTAACTCTGGAGGAGAATACGTTCTGATGAAGCATCTCCGGGAATTCCTCTGCCATGTTCACCAGATAGACCAACAGAGAACTAAGATGGAAAACGTCGGATTGGCATTTGTGGATAACTACACACAACTTCCAGACGGGAATCAACTAAAGGAAAAAATACAAAAAGCCAAGGAATACGAAGTTAAGTTTCCTCGGCGTATGGATTCCAAAATGTCAAACGACTCCGGGATGGACAGTTTAACGGAGGAAGACAAAGAGACAATTAAAGAAAACTATGAGCAAAACAGGTTCGATTGGAGTGAGGAAACCATTGGTGACAGTATAACGGAAATAATTCAGAATGACCAGACCCGCGAACTGAATGTTAGCGACGAAGCTACACTCCCTACCATCAACAAGGCAGATTTTCATCCACCAAGCGACAGTGTATCCTTTGATGAGACCAGCGGCGCTCTCATGGATAAAATGCTGTCACTTAACTTTAGAAATTATGGCTATGAATCCACGGAAGACTTTATAGAACCAGATCGAGACAGCGAGTCTACGTTTGATGGCGAATCTTGTGTAAGCATTGGAGGAAGGAGTGTCTGACCACCAAATTGTACCTTGTTTTGAGGGCAGTAGTTATCTACATTAGATCTGAATTAGCAAACGCATGATGAAAACTCACTGTGATCGTCTTTTGTGCTATTTTTAAATAAAAGAAGAAAATCGGATGACAAGCCACATTTTACTGATTTTAGCGTCTGACATTCTTATCTTAGAAAAAAGGCCTTTTAATTAAAGTTCAGGTTCTTTTATAAAGAAAAGAAACTATTTGTTAAGTTTGCAATTTTGAAAAATGTTGTATTTTAAACCAATTTTATAGTACATATAAGAAATGTAAAGCCTTCTGCTAATATGAAACTGTTTTAATGGTTTTATCTAAAGGTGTATGCTGTAATATATTAACTTTTTTGTAATCATCACCATGATGACCAATCGCGTTATTCAAATCACGCGTACTGCTATGCAATATAAACCTTCTTGTTTCACTAGTATGCTTTATATGTATTGTGCTATAAGACGGTTGGAGTTGAGATCTTCATTTCCATGCTACAACATGGAGATAAAAAAATAGAAGAAATATTGTCCAAGAATGAGAATCTTTTTAGAGGATTCATTGTTAAACGCAATCTTAATTTTATATCTTTGACTACACTTAAAAAAAAAAATGTTTTACAAGATTTTTTTTTCAAATGCTTCATATAATTGAACACAAACAATACAAAAAAAAATAATAAACAGTAATTGTTGTACATGTACTGATTGGGGCAAAACGAAAAGAAAGTGAGTAAATTTGGTGATGTACATCATTTTACTCATTTAATTTCTTTTATAATAATCTCTAAACTTAATACTAGATAAGAATATACTGTCTTTATCTTGTATTTACAATTCATAAGTTTCGGACAAACAAACCGTTCATGTAGAAATCTAGTTGAACATGAAAATAAGTATTTGCCATGATATCTAATCTCTGTATGTGTCATGTTCTCTAATCACGTACACATCAGGGTGCGCGAGATTGAAAATAAGCAAATTATACAGTAATTTTGCTGTTTGTTGTCTGAACGACGAGTTTATTTAACTTGTTGTGTTCTGGGTGTCTCATTCGTAGTTTACATGTACATTTAGTTGTTGACTTATACCTATGCATTTACATACGTGTTTGTGATTTTAAAATAAGTTCAATTTTACGTAAACATTGCAACATTGTAACTATTAAGGTAGTATGGGACACATGTCAGTAGTTATGTGGATAAGGAAATAATGTAACTAATAATTATAAAATAATATAATCAAAATACTTTCACCGGTACAAATTTTCTTTCTTTTTTTTTGAAAGGTAAAAGTTATAAAAGTCCCAGCTGGATTCGAACATGACTAACAGTTTCGTAGTTAATGCTCTAAACCATTACGTTACACTGCTAAGTAACAAATTCGGGAAAGAAAAGAAATAAAAAATTATATTTGATTTTTTTTTTGTATATTTCGATAGGAAATACGTCACAACATGGAGATGTCCAATACCACCTTAATGATTGTTTCAGTATTACTTGTACATTATACGCCGACGTTTCTATTGATTTCTTTCTTGTATTACCTAGTTTAGATAATTTACTTTGATAATAAAATGTTACTTAATAAAATAAAATGTGAACTTTGTTTCAGAATATTGGTGAAACCATAAAAGGTTTCAATAATCTTGTTTTTTTAAAAGACAAACATAATAATGAAGTATATCTTTAAACGTGAGTCGTAAATCTTTAAATTTACTGTACATGGACACTTACAGGAAAATACAGCTGTACATTTATATATTAGAGAGATATTTATCTCATATTCATCTACATGAACAATTCTGATACAGTACTAAGTAATCTTTTCAAACATCATTTACTAACTTTACCTGTCTAAAGATTGCATTTATGGGTTCTTATAATAAGTCAATGGATTATTTTAAATGAATAGAAATTTACCATACTTAGGGTATTTGACGAGCAATAACAATAGCCTTTGTAATAGGTTTAACAATAGCCTTTGTAATAGGTTTGGAAGATTATTGTGCAAAATATACGGTTTCTATCTCAGGTATCTATCCTAGATATCCGGCTGTCCCGAGTTGTCTTACTTATTTGTATCTATAAAATGCTACCTTATTTCATTTGTAATCACTTGTTTTTTCGCTAACAATGGATGAAGTGACTTTCGTAATGAAATGGAAACAATAAATTACTATGAATGTCATCAACTAAGATAAACTTAAACATTTTTGTTTTACTTTAAACCTATCGTATTTGGCGGTGATAATTGAGTTAGATTGCTGGTATTTTTGCTGTGAATTATTATGAAATTGGTTTAATAAAAGATCAATGACACATTTCACTTTGTTGGAAAGAAAAAGATCTTTAAACTAATTTTAACCATTTTCATTACTGCTTGAAAAAGTTCCAAGTTTATTCAATTACAAATTTGTAGAAATAAATTGTAGTGATTCCTTTCTTCTTTATTTTGTATGACGAAAAATAAAGAAAGATCAAAAACAACAATTGGTTTGCAGAAATATTTCGGCAATACAAGAGAAAAGGCCATAATACCTATACGATAAGGAAAACATTAAGAAGAAGTCATACAAACCCACTTGAAATGAAACGATTCTATACATCATGCACATAATAACAAGCAGCTTAATGAATATTGTTCCCGTTCCTTAGTCAAGTCCATGGAACGATAGATCTCTTCTATCCAGACAGCCAAAAGGTGACAGAAATATAACTAGAAGGTGCCTGAAAGGACTAGCTCTGCCATCCAGTCACCTTTCCAGACCTTTCAGTTAACTATTAGTTGGCTGCCATCCAGTCACCTTTCCAGACCTTTCAGTTAACTATTAGTTGGCTGCCATCCAGTCACCTTTCCAGACCTTTCAGCTAACTATTAGTTGGCTGCCATCCAGTCACCTTTCCAGACCTTTCAGTTAACTATTAGTTGGCTGCCATCCAGTCACCTTTCCAGACCTTTCAGTTAACTATTAGTTGGCTGCCATCCAGTCACCTTTCCAGACCTTTCAGCTAACTATTAGTTGGCTGCCATCCAGTCACCTTTCCAGACCTTTCAGTTAACTATTAGTTGGCTGAATCTCAGGACACCATTCAAGGACGGAAAAGTCTGGCTCAAAAGGCAATTCAAAAATAGATTTCTGCTTCTAATAAGTCTTGGTTTGTAATGATTTGTAAGTCATTGGTCTTATTATTGGTTATTTGTTAATTTGTATAACACTAACAGAACAGATGATTTAGATGGTTACTGTAATGAACTTTAAACCATTATAACTAAGATATAGGGTGATTACGATTAAACCAAATATAAAAGGTAGATGATGAAAAAAATAAGTATAAACTCTTATACAATGTAATCTGAAGGAAAAACATACAAATCATTGGTTGGCAAAACCTTTACGTACTTCTCTCAGAATAGGTAATGGCACGGGAAACTAGTTACAATGTTCCACCTTACTTCCACTGGAAAGAAACAATAGCTAAATGTTCCAGTGTCAGTAGCAGACAGTTCAATGACAGAGATTATATGGTCAACATCAGGGAATTGGGAAAAACATCCTGACGAATATTATATCTTTGCTAGAAATACCGGAGTAAATAATTAAAGACACCTTATTTAAACATTTATTGTTAATGTTGAGGGAAATTGTCATATATCAGTCTGACCTGGCAAGTTCGGATCAAGAAAAACACCATCAATGTATTTTTCTCACGTCAGATAAAAGCATTTTCACTCGAAAATCGGATGTTGCTGTATTCTGACCGTTTACAGGATGAACATGTGCCATTCAGTAAAAGGAATTTTGATTGAATAATTGGTGTGGAAAGAAGACTGCCTGACATAGCTTCCCCATTTAGTAACGTTTCAGTAAAATTTCCGTCACTTTTTTGTCGGCACAATTTTATTATGTGACTTTAAGTTAGCAGACAGAACGATAAATTTTTCTAGGATAAAATGTGGAATTGATACTATAAGCAGCCTGTTGTATAACCAAATCTTTTCTTACATGTGTACGTTTACGATACTTGTTTCTTCAATAACAGACATAAGCATAGCGGAAAAAAAAACATTTTCATTTGCAAATTTTTATTCCGGCATCAAAAGATTAGGATGTTGAAGCAATTAGCGTTGGAAATTTTAAAGATCAAAGTTAAATTCAAGTTGGGTTTACAGACTACATTTAAAGGGCGATTGAAAAACCATATATATTAATTTCAAATTTGAATAATACTCAACATAATGAAACATGAAGAAATATTAGCTACTGGGGGTAATTTCAATTCGATTTTATTTAATTAAAGTGTGTAACTGACCAAATATTGTTACGGGAACACTTGATTTTATCCTTTGTTTCATTGTCTCATGTAATTCGTTTAATTTGTAATTTTCAGCAAGTTTTACCGATATTCAACACAATAGATATATGATTTAAATTGAAATATTTACATTTTTAACTGTCTTTGTCTGTGATAACATTACGAATCAATTTTGAAGCCTATAGCCCAATAATTTCATAAAAGATGAGCTACAAAAAATGGGTGTGTCTTATAGCATAATCGAAAAACGGTATTTACTGCGCCGCGTAGTAATAAATAGCATGTGCTACATGAAAAAAAAACAGTGCTTTTAAAATGTTGTTTTTAAAGTGTAGAAAGCAGAAATAATATAAATATAAGTAATAAGGAATCATTTTTCGAATATTATGAGGTGATAATTTCGGTGGGAGCGTGGTCAAATCTATCATAAAGCCCAAAGGGCTTTATTGGAATTGACCACGCCCCGACCAAAATTATCACTTCATAATACTCAAAGAATGATTCCTTATTCCTTAATTTGTTCGTACCATTCCTATTTATGTTTGTAGTATTTGAGAACCTTACAAAATGCACGAGAAATGCAAATAACTGATCGAAATCTTGATCTGGATTTTACTCATAAATACACATTAAAACATATTCATTTCATACACTCTGTACGAGCTATTGACACCTATTATGCCACACAAGATGGCACGCAGGTAAAACTTTCGATTCGCATTATGCATATCGTAAAACTAAAGTTTCGACGCTTAAAATAAGTACTTATTCTGTTTACGGATTCATTATAAATTTGAAGATTTTCTTTCATGTATCAAATATAGTTTTAAAATAATTTTGCGAAGTTGATTTTAACCCTTTAAATATCAATTTAATTAAAATGTAGTTTGACAGAAACAATTACAATTTTGAAAAATACTGTGGCACTTAAACTTCCAAAGATTTCATTTATGACACCGGCCTAATTTTTTTGTAATAAAAATTTATTTTGTTAAAATAATACACATCTTTGAAGTTACAGAATGTACACTTTATTTAGTGTAGAAAAAAATCAATGTGGCACTAATATCGCAACCGAAGTTACATTGACGTAAGTATTTAATTCAGAAAAACTGTCCACACTTTAACCTTTCAAGCTTTTCAGTGTGGATATTACAAAATCAAGCGTTAATAATAGAGTTCAGATGAGAAAATAAAATAGCTGTCATTGTTGCACAAATATGCTTCCATAATGTTTAGAAAGGAAATTGCACCGTAAACATACATCCGAAGGAAACGTTTTCTAGGAACGACCGACCATACTCTATGTTTAAAATGAGGGTTTAGAGACGATTTTTGTGAAATACTCTTAACCACTTTTTTTGTAAAAATGAGAAGAAAACAAGACATGCTTTCAGGACTAATTACTGTGTTATATATTTTGAATTTGACCAAGTCTGTAAGTGCAGGTTTTATTGTTAATGGTGTGGAAATTGGTTACAATCACACATGTTCTTCAAACGTAAGTACATATATAGTTACAGGGAAAGACCAGAGAGAGAGAGAGAGAGAGAGAGAGAGAGAGAGAGAGAGAGAGAGAGCCTGTATGTGTTAACGTAATAAACCTTAATTTCCAGATGAATTCGTTTAGGAGAGCATTCCCTGAGATGAAATCACTTTATTCAATCTTTGCATACTTTCCATTTAAATTTAGGAAACAAATCTCGAGAAAAATACCCTGCACACATCGTTGGTTAGTTTTTAAATCGTTGAAACATTTATGTGTAATATTTTCAGCACTTTTAGAGTATATGTTAAAGTTATATAATGTGGCAGATTAAATTGTCGCTCAAAGATTTAAATGAAACAACACATAGCTGCAACGCATGCACATTTTCTTCTCAAAGAGAACCCGATGTACCAATTGCAAAAGCCTGCAGATGTGCATGCTATTTTGGTTTCACGAAGTGCAGTTGTATATGTATGTAGGCACATGGTGTAACATAAAACAAATGTACCTCAGGAGTAGAGGAATAGCGCTTTTGAAGGAGAGATGATAGGCACATTCTCAGAGTCTTTTGAAATCATTATTTATTTTTCTCTTCATTTTTATTTCTGATCTTAAATCCATTTACATTATTAGAAAGTGTGCGTATTTCATAATTGAGGTTTTTGGTGTTTTTTTTTTTAATACGGGCATATTGATAATATCAAAATGTTACAAAATGTATTGACGTTTTGTAATATTCATAATTTTTTCCACGTTTAAAAAAATAATTGTGACATTTTTTATATTGTAAATCAACAGTATGCTGTGGAATCATCATTGTTCGTGGGGGACCAATGTTCGTGGCTATTTCGGTTAACACTTGCCCACAAATTTATTACCTCACGCACGTATACACAACCATTTGTTAAAATTTATTTAAATTATTCCGAATCTGCTACAAACGAAATTACGTCCTCACGAACCAGGAAAATTTTGGCTACTCACGAACATTGATCATAACAGTATATATATGTTTGTGTCTTTTTTGCATAATTTTTCCATGCAAATTATTTTTTTCAGCACAGGATGAATTTGTGCCATTCAGTCAACTGAAATATGACTGAAAGGTAACTGAAGTGTGACTGAAAGGCATAGCTATGCCATTCAGTCACCTTTCCAGACCATTCAGTAAACATTCAGTTCACTGAATGGCAATGATTCATCCTGTGCAGCATATGACTGAACATCTTAGCATATATTGTAAAATGATTAAGTTCTAATGAAATAAAAGTAAAACTTACGCAATTTTGTTTTATAGTACCAATTTGAAAAGTATATTCTTATTTTGATACAGCACGATTAGCCATTCTGCCTCCTGGGAGCCTATTTTATTTGTATCACTTTGGTATAATGTTCAGTCAGCAACATCATGTATAAATTGTTTTTTTTTATATGTTACAGCCCAACATCAGCTGTTCCGTTTATTTTATGAGATACAGGTATTTGAAAGAAAGGTGAAAAAAAGAAAAAGAGAGACAGATAGCACGATTTTTCTTAATTAAAATTATTAACAATTTCTGGTATAGTATTTTATACTCAGAATGTAATTCAACATTTTATCTATCTTGAATTTTTTGAATATGACAAATTTTGCGACTACTTATTACTGTAAGGTGGCACATTTTATAATATTTCTGAGAATCATTCAGTTAATGTCAAATATTCTCGGGTAAACATGAAATAAAATTTCATTTTCCCCAAACAATGTAATAATGTAATAATACAAAAATTTTGAAGTCGTCTTAACCTGAGATAAAACACACTCACATGGTCCATCGTTTTCATTATTACAACATTTACTATAAAGGTCTTTTATATAGATTGGTATTACATTTGACTGCTTATCACAATTGATATTGAAAATCTTCCAGAATTCTCCTTTTGATGTGGGATTCGTAAATTCTCTACATTTCTACCTTGGTTATTTACATTTCTTTGTTAACCTT
This sequence comes from Magallana nippona, assembly GCA_033439105.1. Classification (NCBI taxonomy): domain Eukaryota; kingdom Metazoa; phylum Mollusca; class Bivalvia; order Ostreida; family Ostreidae; genus Magallana; species Magallana nippona. The sequence goes on along the minus strand of CM065921.1, from coordinate 31,620,826 downwards.
TGTTCCCTCAATTTTTGAAAAAAAAAATTGAAAAAAAGTTATATCTAGATCCAATTTTCAAATTTGAAAAAAAGTTATATCTAGATACAATTTTGTACCAAACACTTCTTTTGCACGTTGAGCTAGTATTTTTCCCTTTTTTAACTATACATGTATCATAAATACTATAAAAAGGACATGTTCAGCTATACAATTTATTCTCCAAATACTTCTTTTGCTCTTTGAACACCTATTTTACCCTTATTTATACAATTCCCATTAACAATATCAAACAGTTTAATGGCATGTTCAGCTCTAGAAATGTTAACCTAAAGTTTATTCTCCAAGCAATTAATAAGATTAGTTTCCCTAGATACGACATGATAATAACCCATCTTCTCACATTATCTGTACCTCACATTTGTCTGACATTTCATTACATTCCAGTTTTTAAAAATAACATAAATCTGTCAATATCTAAAGTGAAAGACATATTAACTTTGATAAGATTATTCACATCTGACAAATATTTCTAGATGCATTTGTTTACATTATTTAGTGTTCGATAGATGTAAAAGCATTTCTGGTATAAAATGATTACATACAATCTACAACATAATTATAACCCAATTTATCAGGCACAAATCTTTATTTTTATATATTTTTAAACTAAAAATTTAAAAGTTCACCGTTCGTAATCGTTTGTTTTTACCAAAGGGTGTTCAGCAAAAGCAGTTACCGCTTTTCCTCACCTGTATTATGTGTCGAAGGAAAATAAATCTCCGGAAAAACCACAGTCGATGGTCAGCGTTCCTTTCTACAAGAAATATCATACGAACAATAAATATTATCCCGGATTAAAGATAACACTGAAGGCCCCTGTCACAGATTTGATTTCCTTTTATAAGTATACATGTTATCCAACGATCAATGCGTTGAGAGAGAGAGAGAGAGAGAGAGAGAGAGAGAGAGAGAGAGAGAGAGAGAGAACAAGATTATCAAATAATTTTTGAGATAACGGAAAAAAATATTCTTTTTGTTGTATAACTCCTCTGTTTTTTCTTTATTAAAACATAATTATGGGTTTTTTCTTAAGCGAAGTTTGAGGTTCTAAAAGGTTTTGAGCTCATCTATTCCTACCATTTGGATAGAAACTATGGCTGTCTGATTTTTGATTTATCTGGTGCTAAACTAACGTCCACAGATGTTGTGGAGGCAAGTTGATTTTGTTATCATTGTATGTATCATGAAAACAAAGGAAGTCATTAATCTATACATAATGCCATAAATAATGTAAATGTTTGTTAGTGCATGATAACATGTTGAATGTTATCAAGCACTAACAAACATTGAGATTGTGTTTCGATTTTGAAAGATGAATAGGAAGTGTTTTATGATCCAAAGATAGAAACAATCAAATATGGTCGTATCATGGTATGGATCTTAATGCCATTAAATGATTTATGACAATCACGCAAAATTTTAGCTTTATTATGGCCGTGTCATACTAATGTTTTTTTGTTTTTTTTTTTACTTTAACAATATATAACTCTTGAGCTAAGAAATTTATTGGAATCAAGAAGTTCCATGATATTCGGCTGGGGTATTCCTTATTTTTCATTAGTTCTATTAGAAATTTCAGCGTATACGTTTTACACTGTGTATTCAAAAAAGTTCTTTTATTCTGCATTTACAATATCATGAATTATTTTTTTTTGAAAATCTCAATGAATTGTTTGTAAAGCAATGACATGTTGAATGTTGCGTGATTGTCATAAATCATTTAATGGCATTAAGATCCATACCATGATACGACCATTTTGAAGAGCTTTGAACTTATCTTTTCCTACAATATTAATAAAAACTATGGTTGTCTGGTTTATGATTTAATGACATCTAAACCGACATACCTCGATGTTTTGGAGGCAAGTTTGTTTAGGGTTTGTTTTGGTTTAATGTTTATCAGTATAAAAAAGTAATGAATATTGATAATGTATGATAATGTGCCGTAGAAAAAAATATTTGCATATACATGTAGGTCATGTATTTAATTTATTCTCTTAACCAACCAATCATCGTTCCAAATAGAGATACAATAACTCCTAATTAAACGTTTTGGATGAATTTTAAAATCAATTTTTATGATTTTTTTTATAAAAGGGGATCCTTCAATTCTAAATGCATATTCCACACACTGACAAATTAAAATGAGTTTGAAGGTGGATGAAAATATAACTGGTTTTGATTTTAATGCTCCTTTATTTCTTTAAGGGTATCTTCACAATAGTTATAAACAGTAATACATAATAAATATCAAATGAATGAAATGTGTTTTTAAGTGTATCGAGGTGAAAAATTAAAGATCAATTCATGTACGAAGATACAAATATTTTGTTTTTTTTTCTCAAAAAACAAAATATATGTATTCTGTTTTGAATCTACACAGACCGACGTCTGGGCGGATATATGGCCTATGAAGGTAACAGATCCCCCCGTGGTTCTATTGGTCAGTAGGAGTCTTCCTCCCGCCCCTGCGGAATATGACCGCTATTTGAACGTGACTGATAACGCCGGGAAATGGGGTGAATGGGGAATCTGCCCTATAAATTCGGATTGTACAGGTAAGTATATAATCAAAGGACTCAAAGTACAGGTATCCTGGCTCATTTGATGTGTAATGAAAACGTTTTCTTGAAATATTATTATTACAGACTAAAAAGACATTGTTAAGGAAGTAACTGAGTTTATAAGCGTATTAATACATATGTATATTGATATCGTCAATAGATATAATGAATTGTGATTTGGTGAGATTTTTAATACAAATTTTTAACTAAGATTTACTTTTTAAATGCTCTTAAAATTATTCTTGCAACAATTTTACTTTCAGCTTGATAACGGAATCTCTGATTTTAGAATGATCTAGGCTATTAGTGTTAACAACGTATTCCGCCGCACAGAAACTTTACATTACAAACTCAAAGTATTTAGGAATTTACAAAGAACAAGATTACCGTGTGATGTTTAAATATACCAGATGACCACAGGTATAATGTTACAATAAATGCATCTTTCTAGATAACCCGACGCCTTCATGTCGATGGGTCACGACGGTTATGAACAAACCCCTCACGAACAACTCGGGTCCTTTTAACAGGATCCATGTATCGTTTGCCTTGGCTCCACTTGAATTCCCGTTCACCATTTACACCATCAGCCTTAACAACGCGTCAGCGGAAATTCTCCAGTGTCTGCCGTCAACGTCACTAAAGATGTAAGTGTCAGTAACCAACACACGCTTTCAATTAGAAAAAACCCGCATTTCTTCATTTTTATCGATAAAACGGGAATCAAGGTCAATATTTAATATTCTCTTTAAAATCTTGTAAAACTTATTCAGATGTTTCTGCCTTATTTATAATTATGTTATGTATCGATGATATTTGTTACATATTTAACAAATAAGGAGCGCCAACTTAGATAAAAATAAGTTGTTTTTGTGTTATAGGTTTCCCATTTTCATCGTGTTGGTAGTGTTATGCATGTAAATAGGTTTTTTTTTCAACAAATTACTTATTTCAAATTGTACGCATGTTAATGATACTTACCGTTTTACATTTGATGAAAAGAAATTGTATATTTGTGGGAAAAATCATGCAAAGCAGAATTTGTACTAGTGTTATACTTTTTAGATATTCATCAAAATCAGCATAATAACAATTTTAATCAGCATTTTGATGTTTGTAGGAAAATCACACAAAATGCAATGTCTACTAGTACTTTCTAAAGATTTTTTTTACAGTATCCAAGTCACGTGTTCAAAGGCATTTCACCTGGAACATACATTGTAAAGGTAAATATTTTCCACATGTCAACATGTCAAAATTGTTAAAAAAACAAAATTCTAGCTACATGTATCTTTATAACATTCAGCATTGTATATTAATACCACGATATGAATATTTTTTATTAACGATACAAAAACATGCATTGTGGCAATGCATTTTGAAACAAAATATACGCACTTCAATGTGCGTTAAATTGTTGTCCAAAATTAATGCAACTTGAATTTTATTTCTTTTAAAGTGCGTTAAATTTTGGACCAAGTCAACATACTTTAAAACATTTTTCAAAGTTCGTTTTTCGTCATTAAGACACAATATGCACTTTAAAAAATATGTATAAATCAGAAATATTAAACCTTGTTTAAATTAGTTAAGAGTATGATTATTTGTAAACATTGATAAATATGATCAATCGTCATTGGAAACGGAGAAACGTAGAGGTAACATCTAAATAGACAGTCATGTTACCAGACCATCATTTAAATTGATTACAGGAAGAATGCCCTTCAGCCTTATCCTTCTATTTTCCTCCGAAACATATTATATGTTTTATGTGTATTTTATTAAAAATGTAAGAAAGTTACATTTCTGCAGCCATTAATGTATTTTCAACAAAAAATAAACATTGGCGAATGTACTTTCTTGCACTGATATTCAAGAAATATACTGTGCCTAATATACATACTTAACCTATATTTTTATGTCATAAAAACAATGCACGAGTCTTGTTTACATAACAAAGGATTGTAAGCTCTGTATCTTGCTAATAACTCTACGACTAACACTCAAATTTTGGTTGATCATTAGAAATGCATCTCTTAAACATTGCACATAATAAAAAAATAAAAATAAAATTTGACCAAAATTGCATCCATGCCCCTTTAAAAGTCTGACCAAAGCAATCACATTTTATTTTTTCAAAGTTTGTTAATATCGACCATATAAACGCACTTTGAAATAAAATAATTTTCTTTTCATATTCTGTTGACATTGAATCAATAAATTAATTCATACTGTTTTATTTGAATAATACATTCTTTTAAATGGTGATAACAAAAACAGTAATTCACATTAGATAGTTGTGCAATGATTCAAAAAATAAAGATATCTTAAATAAATAATACACGATTTATACGTACAAAACGATCTTCATTTATTCAATTGTTCACATGGACGATCGTTCAAACGGAACACATTTATGATGGTTGCAAGAAAAATAGAGGAAACATTTGTAATGAAGGAATTGAGAAACAAAAACCTGATATAATGACTAGAACTCTATTAATTTTGTTTCAGGTTTTACCTTTTGATCCATATTTTTATCAAGGACCGGGCCGTTGTCTTTGCAAGAATGAAAACAGTAATTGTTTTCCTTGCGCTGTTACAATTACAAGGAATTTCACAGTGGGATACAGTATGTACAGAGATTTGTATTTTTCTTTTCAAATACAAGTAACTTAAGACATTCATCTAATTTAAATCATTCACAGAACAGAAGTGGAGAAAATTTATAATTATTTTTCAAATATACTTAATTAATATGTGTACTATACATTTGTTGCATGATGGTGAGGGAGATACATTATGTGCACTAGCATGTACGAATAATGAAGATTAAACCCCCAATAATGACCATATTTCCCGAGGGCATCACCCGAGGAAAAATTGATATTTCTGAACAAAAAATCGATTTCTAATAGTTTTTTCAACTCTTAAAAGCAAAAAATGTTTGATTTTCTATCTTAACTTTCCCTTTTCGTTCATAATTGGAATAATATACAGTTGAATTGGTTTTCTGATATACGAAGAATAGAATTATGAAGAGAACGGAACACCTTCTAGTGATTGTAGTGTTTATTTAGGTCTGCCGTTTCAAACGGAAGACCTCATAGTAATTGTAGAGTTTTTTCTTTCTTTGTTTCATTCTTATTTTTAAGGTCTTCCGTTTCTAACGGAAAACCTTATTGTTTTCGTTCGGATTCTTTTTCTTCATTAGGGTCTATATTATATAGCAAGTTTCAATTTGGAAAGAAATATGTTAGTTACAAATTTATTATATCAAAAATAAAAGACAGTTTCTCCCGATTCAGCGGTATTAAAGCACTGCCAAAGAGATTAATATTCTGTAAAGAGGTTAGCAAGCTTGCTGGACGCATTTGCATTACTATTTTCATTCTTTCTCCGACCAATGAGGGTCGTTTTTTTATTCCTGGTTTCCGTGGTGCTAATCGGATGAAAATCATAGACTCCCTGTGGATGGGACACCAGTTCATCGCAGATTAACTTCCAGTCTGAACTGGGACCCAATTTGTCTGTGTGGACTAAGACAAATGTAGATAAAGTGCCTTGTCTAAGGACACAAAACACATTAAGTGGCCACATCGGGGCTTGAACCGTCGACCTTGTCATATTTTCATATAACACTCACATAATATATTATACATCATATGGCATACGAATCGTTATGAATTAAACACCATGTGACCTCCAGTATATGTATTGATAGATAACACAAGTCAACCAAAGACCCCTTTTGATTTAAATATTAATTTTGTTTAACGTTCACGTGATTAAAGAACCTATTACATAACCGCTTGTTTCGTTATCAATTTTATACATTATAAAATTAAAAAAGTACTGCATACATATAAATGGTATTACATGTAATACCTAAAATTATTAACCTCTCCTCACTTTCAGAATGATAGTGTTGACTTTTAATATTTAATTCAAAAAAAGGTTAAGCTGACTGTTGTGATAATTGTATTACGTGAATGTCTTTGTATATTCAAAATAATAACTCCTTCCTAAATGTCTATTGATTTCACTAATTCGTAATTTTGGCAAAAGAAAATACGAATATGTAAGTCACCTCCTATCATAGTATTCCAAATCTAACCATTTATATGAAATTTTTCTATTTCAAAAAGCTATCTACATATCTCGTGTTAGCCAATGCCTTGAAAAATATTCCCATAATAACTGATATATCCTATTTTCACCAGGCTAGATAAGCCTGTTACTGGCTGTAAACCTAATTCCTTTAGAGGGTCGACTGGACATTTCCAGGGCCCAATCCTCACCAAATCAAATATGAAGGCTCAAATATGGGATACAGGATGTTAGCCAGCCCCTCGAAAGATATTGCAATTTTAACTTTATTATACGAAATGTTCTATTTTCGCCAGGCTAGCTTAGCCTGTTAATGGTCGTGTAAACCCAACTCCTTTTGAGGATCTACTGGACATTCCTGTGACCCATTCTTACCAAATATGGGATACAGGGTGTTAGCCAGCCTCTCTAAAGATTTTCCCATCATAACTATATTATACGAAATTTCCTGTTATCACCAGTTTACTTTTGCCTGTTAATGGTCGTGTAAACCTAGTACCTTTTGGCGGTCGACTGGACATTTAGGTATAGTCCACTAATGCATTTTCCATAGGCGGTAATGTTAACGTTCGGGTTCATAGCTCCGGTCCTAATTTTCGTTCAGCAACGAGGGTCCTCTTGAATGAAAGCTCATCAAATTGTCTCTCCCCTGTTAAAATTTCGTGGTGTGAAGTCAGATTCGTTTTCCCGCAAAATGCGTCTGTGTTGAAAAACTCTGAAAATGAAAGTAAAAGTAGAGAATTTCACAGTTTTGAAAAGGGTGTACATCAAACAATTCCAATTCTTTCTTTCCAATGATAATTCGATTTTGACAATTGCTTTTAAAATACAAATCCTTTTTTCGGACATGTGTCAAGCATTCTGATTTAAAATGTCCCAATAAATGTATATCCACTCTGCAAGTATAGGAACTATTTTGCTTAAAGGCACTACTTTGTTGTCCTACCGATTCTAAAAATATTTGGAGGGATATACCCAATATGAAACAGTCATTGTGGTTATTTACAATTCTAAGGTTATATATTTACTCTAGACACTATATAGAATGATGATTCCAAATTTGGAAAAATTCAATACATAATTATGGATTTTGCAGCATTGATACACATGCATGAAATTTGAACACACAGTCCAGTCAACATTTACCTAAACAACATCTAGTTCATTGGCACTCAATGTTCTCCAAATAGCATATATTGAGGAAACTTTTATCTCAAGGATTAAAATACATGTAAAACATAAACATTCAATAATTTAACAAATTTATTTTCTTCATATTCTTATGAAAAAGCTTAATTATGTCTGATTGTATAAAATTTTAATCGCACAAATTATGAGTTTTTCTTTAGTTTAAAAAAAGAATTGTTTTCAAATACCACGAAAAAGGTAAAATAGAAAAGTATAGGAATTTCCCTATCCATCAATGTATTACATGTAGGTTTTGGTCTGTAAATAATAAAGTAATATGACTCTATATTGTGAAGTCCTTAGTTCATTTTTTGCTCAATTTTGATGCTATCTTGATATTACCTCACCTATGACGTCATAATGACGTCATAGTGATGAGTTGTTTTTACTCGTGCAAGTGTAATATTTGCTGAACTTTTATTTAAGCCTAATTTCAGATGAAATGCGCCATGACTTTATCCATTAAATATATGTCATAGGGAAAAGAAACTTGCTAATGAGGGTGTTCTTTATTTACTCTTGTATATGGTTACCATGTAACAAATTTAACAAAATTTATAGAAAGACATATCCTATGAGTCTACAATAAACTGAAGTTCAAAATCTAAAAGAACAAAAAATACCCACTAAGGCTGTGAAATATGTACCGGTACTCAATATTAAGTTTCCCTTTTTTAATATTTTAAAATATCTGCATGTCAAAGACTGGGTATATAGTTTTTACAGGTTCCTTCTTTTAAACTTGGACGAGTGTAATTAGACATCATTGTTACAAAAATAAATTTTACTTACCTCAAGTGTGTCTCACTGTTGTATTTTAATCTTTGATGAAGTTCCATTTCAATTTACATGGTATCTAAAATGAAATGTTTTGAATTTAATTCTACATGTATCAAACACTATCACCAACATTTGCAATTTTATGTCACAAGCAGCCACATATTTAAAACTCAGAGAGAGAGAGAGAGAGAGAGAGAGAGAGAGAGAGAGAGAGAGAGAGAGAGAGAGAGAGAGAGAGAGAGGGGGAGAGAGACAGACAGACAGAGAGAGAGACAGACAGACAGAAGGAGAGAGACAGAGACAGACAGACAGAAAGAGAGAAAAAGAGGCAGAGACAGAGAGAAAAAAGAGACAGAAAGAGAGATAGAAGACAGACAACAAACAACTACACATCTTCATGCACAACACATTTGTACAACCTAAAGACCAACCCCCCCCCCCCCCCCCCCCTTTTAAACATTCAATATCAACCCCCCAAAAATTAATATATTGTTTCAATATATGAATAGATAAATATAGGTAAATATCTACTTAAAATGAATACAGATAATTTCATTCAATTTTGATTATGATAAACAAAGATAGGTTTTATGGATTAAGTACTAAGCAATATGGTAGGCTTTCACATGTTATAGTGTGCATATACAATGTAGTACGTACAATATGCACGACAGATTTATTTACGCAAATTTAATGCAAATCTATAATCATAAATATAGAATTGGAACCTATCAGGCATTAATACAACTCCCATACAATGCAAACTAATATTAGATATCTGGACTCTGCTTGAATGAAGTATATTCCCTCACTGTAAACTTTCTGCTTCTCTACTTTCACTTTCACTCGCTTGAAATGATCGTTTTAAAAACCCAAAGTGGGTCTCAAAATTTATAAAATGTCTTCTAAACTCATATATAAGTAGAAATACACATACATTATTATATTTTTTTACATAAAAACTCAAAATAAATAACATTCAATTTAAAATCACAATAATTTCTTCAATTCATTAAATTGGTTTTCTGAGAATCGTGGGGGGGGGGGGGTGTGGTAATGGATTTTTTTTCTATAGAAGTTGTTTTTTAAATGATTAAACTTAATAAACTTGTTGGAAATTTAGTTTGTTCACATAAATGAGATGATGTACAAAAGAGAAGCACACGTTTATCATAATAATTGCAAATAAACAAGGAAAATGCCTTACCAGCATGGGGCTCAATATGGGTATAATCCACTAATGCATTTTCCATAGGCGGTAATGTTAACGTTCGGGTTCATAGCTCCGGCCCTAATTTTCGTTCAGCAACGAGGGACCTCTTGAATGAAAGCTCATCAAATTGTCTCTCCCCTGTTAAAATTTCGTGGTGTGAAGTCAGATTCGTTTTCCCGCAAAATGCGTCTGTGTTGAAAAACTCTGAAAATGAAAGTAAAAGTAGAGAATTTCACAGTTTTGAAAAGGGTGTAATCAAACAATTCCAATTCTTTCCTTCAAATGATAATTCGATTTTGACAATTGCTTTTAAAATTGCAAATCCTTTTTTCGGACATGTGTCAAGCATTCTGATTTAAAATGTCCCAATAAATGTATATCCACTCTGCAAGTATAGGAACTATTTTGCTTAAAGGCACTACTTTGTTGTCCTACCGATTCTAAAAATAGTTGGAGGGATATACCCATTTATGGGGCCCATTCCTCATCAAATATGAAGGCCCAAATATGGGATACAGGTTGTTAGCCAGCCCCTCACATTTATTCCCATTATAACTGTATCATAGGAAGTTTCATATTTTCTCTAGGCTAGCTAAACCTGTTATTAGTCGTGTAAACCCAATTCCTTTTGAGGGTCGACTGGGATGACCGGGATCTATCCTCACCAGATATGAAGGCCCAAATATGGAATACAGGGTGTTAGCCAGCCCCTCGAAAGATAGTCCCATTATATCTGTATTATACGAAATTTCCTATTTTCCTATTTTCATCAGGTTAGCAAAGCCTGTTTCTGGCCATGTAAACCCAATTTTGAAAGTCATCTGGACTTTCCTGAGGCCCCATCCTCACCAAATATGAAGGCCCAAATATGGGATACAAGGTGTAAGCCAGTCCCTCGAAAAGATATTACCATTTGAACTGTATTGTACGAAATTTCCTATTTTCACCAGGATAGCTTAGCCTATTATGCAGTACAGTTAAGGTGGCCAATAAAAATGTCGGTGAATTTTTGTGATGAAAACACGTATACTATAGTTCAACGGGCACGTCCTTTTTAAAATCAATAAAAGTCGCTCAAATGCAATATATTTCTGAAATATATATATATAACAGTACAATATCTTATGTTCATAGTGGTCACGTGATATGGCAGTCGCATGGTACAAGCAGATGTATTTGTTGTTTTGAGGTCATTTAAAAATTTCAATATTGCAACGGCATAATCATGTCAAAATTCACAACTGAACTATAAAATAACTTGACGTTATATCGTAGATTTTGAAAAATGTTGCGAACTTTTTAAGATAAGATTATTTGTTAGTGGAAACCATAATTTATAATACATATATTGAATAATTTTGAAGGTCACTGTGTTAATTTCATTACAAAAATAATTAATTTGTAAGATTTTTTATGCACTTTCTAATTCTTATTAGTGAAACACATTATATATGGACAAAGGAATTTCTTCTATGCAATGCATTTGAGTCATTATAGTGCGCAGCACTTAAAATCTAGCTGGATTCAGAATTGTGTATATGTACAATTACGTATCCGCTCCCTCGGCTGCGGCCGAGGAAATCGAGCGATCGCGGCGGGACAAGCTAGCGGTCTGCTGTTTTCTAATACACAAGATTTGCGTCTTGCTGTATTACATACACGGGTTTTTTTAATATTTAGCATATTTCAAATTCACATGTAAACGTTTGTCGTGATCAGATAAGTGTATACCCTTGCAATTGAATGATTTATTTATAGGTAATTAGCTTTAAGATATACGATATTTTATACAAAACTGAGGTTGCCTCACATTACGATGCAGTTATAACAAATTGAAAATAATACTATATAGGTAGAATTCTACTCATAATAATGTTGAAGAAAATATTCATTGATAATTTTCCGTTAATCTATGACAATTATTTTTCTTTGCTAAAAAACTGCATTATAACCTTCAATGACTTAATTAATGCGTCATTTTGAAGCATATGACGTCATATTTTGTAGTACAGCGAGAACGATCTCTCGCTTATTTTTCAGTGTGCACGATATAACAGACATCGAAATTGTAAGTAAGAGCATTTGTTGTTTTTAATTAAAAGATTAGTATAAATTAATTTTGCTAATAAATGAATTAATAAGTATTTTCGAGGTTTGTAATATACTGTGATGTCATAATGCACATTTCCCGTACTTTTTGTCTGAAGGAATTTATTGACAGCCTTAACTGTGCTGCGTAATGGTCGTGTAAACCCAATTCCTTTTGAGGGTCGATTGGACATTCCTGTAACCCATTCTCACTAAATATGGGATACAGGGTGTTAGCCAGCCTCTCGAACGATATTTCCATTTTAACTATATCATACGAAATTTCCTATTTTCACCAGGACTGCCTAGCCTGTTAATGGTCGTGTAAACCCAATTTCTTTTGAGGGTCGACTGGACTTTTCCGAGGCCCCTATCCTCACTAAATATGAAGGCCCAAATATGGGATACAGGGTGTTAACCAGTCTCTCGAAAAATATTCCCTTTAAAACTGTATTATACGAAATTTCTATTTTCACCAGGCAAGCTAAGTCTGTAAACGGTCTGTAAACCCTATTCCTTTTGAGGGTCGACAGAACTTTCCAAAGGTCATATCTTCACCAAGTATGAAAGTCAAAATATTGGATACAGGGTGTTAGCCAGTCTCTCGAATGATATTCCCATTATAACTGTATTATACAAAATTTCCTATTTTTACCAGGCTAGCTAGGCCGGTAAATGGTCGTGTAAACCCAATTTCTTTTGAAGGTCGACTGGACTTTCCTGAAGCCCCATTCTCTTCAAATATGAAGATCCAAATATGGGATACAGGGTGTTAACCAGCCCCTCCAAAAATATTCAGATAATAACTGTATAATTCGAAATTTCCTATTTTCACCAGGCTAGCTAATCCTGTTATTAGTCGTGTAAACCCAATTCCTTTTGAGAGTCGACTGAACTTTCCCGAGGCCCCATCCTCACCAAATATGAAAGCCCAAATATGGGATACAGGGTGTTGGCCAGCCTCTCGGAAGATATTCCCATTAAAACTGTATAATACAAATTTCCTATTTTCACCAGGCTAGCTCAGCCTGTAAATGGTCGTGTAAACCCATATCCTTTTGAGGGTCGGCTGGACTTTTCCGAGGCCCCATCCTCACCAAATATGAAGGTCCAAATATGGAATACAGGGTGTTGGCCAGCCCCATGAAAGATATTCCCATTATAACTGAATTATAGGAAGTTTCATATTTTCACCAGGCTAGCTAAGCCTGTAATTAGTCGTGTAAACCCATATCCTTTTGCGGGTCGACTGGACGTTCCCTGGGCCTCGTCCTCAGCAAATATGGAGGCGCAATATGGGATACAAGGTGTAAGCCAGCCCCTTGAAAGATATCCCCATTATAACTGTTTTATACGAAATTTCCTATTTTCACCAGGATAGCTAAGCCTGTCATTGGTCGTGTAAACCCAATTCCTTTTGAGGGTCGACTGGAATTTCCCTGGGTCCCATCCTCACCAAATATGAAGGCCCAAATATTGGATACAGGGTGTTAGCCATCCCCTCAAACGATATTCCCTTTATAACTGTATTATATGAAATTTCCTATTTTCACCAGGCTAGCTAAGCCTGTTACTGGCCGTGTAAACCCAATTCCTTTTGAGGATCGACTGGAATTTCCAGGGGCCCCATCCTCACCAAATATGAAGTCCAAAATATGGGATATAGAGTTTTAGCTAGCCCCTTGAATACTATTCTCAATGCAACAGAATATGATTTTCTTACCTTCTCGCCAGGCTAGCTAATTATGTCAATGTTCAGGTCAGGTCAGCAAGTAATAATTTTTACTAAATTACTCTTTCTTTCGATTAAAAATAAAGTTTATTTGGAATTTTTAATTTACGTTTATTAGTGCATTTTAACGGTAATTTAAATAGCGAACCGACTACAGAATTCTATTTGCTATTGGAATAGTGAATAGCGAAAAGCGATTAGAACTCTAACTTCTGAATGCCACCATAGACAGTGTACCAGCTTACATGCGGAAAGTGTATGCACTTTCTAATTCTTATTAGTGAAACACATTATATATGGATAAAGGAATTTCTTCTATGCAATGCATTTGAGTCATTATAGTGCGCAGCACTTAAAATCTAGCTGGATTCAGAATTGTGTATATGTACAATTACGTATCCGCTCCCTCGGCTGCGGCCGAGGAAATCGAGCGATCGCGGCGGGACAAGCTAGCGGTCTGCTGTTTTCTAATACACAAGATTTGCGTCTTGTTGTATTACATACACGGTTTTTTTTTTTATATTTTGCTGCAAACACAAAGAATTCCGATTTTAACGGTATATTAAAGTGTAATTGAAAATAAAGATTAAACCTTAACCTACAGATACGAAGTTTCGCTGTATTAGCTTCGTAATTCAAAAACCCACTATATTGTATGACTATCGTTGGAAAGGTGTTCTTTGTGATCTTATTTACGTCATAAAATAGTTTTATTGTTGGAAAGTAACATTCAGTTATCAAACTGCAAACATTTTAAACCCACCACGTTGAGTATACACTTACGTAACGGATTACTCGCACATGGCCGAGGAGATGCCGCGCTAGTGGACAAATGATTCGCTGTAGTCTAAGACATAGCCTTTTCGTGCATTTACGTTATCACACATTTGAATATTCATTGATTCTTTGTAAAATTATTTTTATTTTCAATTATTTTGGTTAAAGATGTGTCTAACCTTTGATTTTAGCATTGATTTAAATCATAATGCGAAGAATAAAAAAAAAAAAACTGCTATCAATGAATATAATACAACATTAATTTTTACAGTCTTACGAGTTGAAAGATAAATTTTATGTACATTGACGTGTCTGTTTCTTACGCGGTGTGGAAAGGCCAGATGAAAATTAAATAATTCTTATTTGTTCGGACGGATTAGTTAATATTTGTTCGGACGAATTAGGATTTTTTCGGACGAATTAGGATTTATTCGGACGAACTACGATTTGTTCTGACGAATTAGGATTTGTTCGGACGAATAAGTTATTTGTTCGAACGAGCTACGTTTTGTTCGGACGGAATAGGATTTGTTCGGACGGATTAGGATTTGTTCGGACGGATAAGTTATTTGTTCGGACGAATTAGGATTTGTTTGGACGAGTTAGATATTTGTTATGAAGAATAATTTATTTGTTTATAAAAATAGTATTTTTGACAAGTAGTTTAGACTATCTAATCTGCCAATGATGTAGATAAAGGGGTGGGGGGGGGGGGTCTTGAATCAAGCCAACCCCTTTCCTGGAATGTTGTTTTTCCTTCAAATGATAAATTGGCATATACACACAAATGTAATACATGTACTAGTCTCTGATATTTCAAGCCTGTCGAAACAGGGGCAGCAGTGACGGCGGTCGCTGCCCCAACAATTTTGCCAAAAAATGAATTTTCAAAAAATAATTAAGACTGAATTGAAATTTAATAACGGCGATCTGTATTCATTAAAGCGGCGATGTTACCGGCGATTTGTGTTCAATGGAGCGGCGAACTTTTTTTTTACACAAGCAAAAGTGGAGTATATATATACCCCTTTCTTGGGTATTTTGACAATTAACAGTGCATTAATTAGATAGGTTTGATATTAAAAAAATATAGTTCTCCAGCTTTGATGATCAATAATAAGTTGTAAGTTAGAAACAACTAATATTATTTTATGAGCGATATATAATACATGTATATAAAATGTCAGCAAAGGATTCACGGAAATCCATTCAAGGATTTTTGAACGTTCTTGAAGTGCAACAGAGACTGATAAGTTGAATCGAATTTACGAAAAGCTTGTGACATCGAGATCTTAAAAACGATAAAGATTTTAACATTCAGACTTTGAGGGATGATAGACCTATAGTTGTGGATGTGTTTCCTTTTTTGTTTTGTTGGTCGAAACTTCCGGTTGTCTTTGGAAGTACTTCAAAAAGTATTTTATCTACGTATTTAATTTATTTTACATAAATGATTATATTAGTGTAAGTCCTTATATATGTCATCTATGCAATGTTAAATAAACAAAAACATTCTACTTCCGGTGAGATATCTCAAATATCTCAGGTAGCTTTTTTATAACAAATATTGTTCCCGCGAGAAACTTACATGGATGATAGACATTTGATTGAAGATGTGTTTAACGGGTTTCATTTTGTCGACCGTAACTTCCGGTCCTCACGGGAAGGGTTTAAACAAATCAGTTTTATATACGTATAACTGTTTTTCTTTGACAGTTTTAGTCAATTTGATAAACAATAATGTACGATAGGTAAACATACAAAAATTACTTACTTCTATTTTCATTGAACAATTCCGTTTGTCCGTTTCCTTCCTGAGACAAAAAAACCTTGTCTTTTGATAAACCTTGAACAACGAAACTGCGTGGGATTGTAGACCTATGTATGTATGTGTTTACACTTTTTTGTTTTATCCGGCGTAACTTACGGGCGTCACGGGAAGTACTCCAAAATTTGATTTAAAAAAAATATTTTGTTATTTAGCAAAGAAGTAACATTTCATTAAGAGATACAATAGGTCATAGAGACTTCTCTGCTACGTGTAAACTAACGAATGGAGATATTTATATACATGTAAAAAAAAAAAAACCAGCTTGGCGCAAGTGATAGATCAATACAATCCTCGTTTATTTTATGTGAAATTGGGAGAGAAAATAAGTACCAAATGAATCATGTTGGGGGAAACCTACCAATTGACCCAATTTTGTGTAAATCGAGCTTAAAATGTAAAAATGTGCCTCATTTCGATGATGGTGAGAAAAGTTTTTACAATATTTCAAACTAGATGCTGTCATTAGACAGTAATACCCGCACCAAGTGTTTGCCTCTAAATAACACTCTCTTGTACTAGTTTTAGTCAAAAAGAAGGCCACATGCAATATGTTACAATTAAATGATCTTTGTCTGAAGTTACGTACACAACACAGGTGTACAGATTGCATCAGGTACTAGTTTTACCCAGCTCTTTGGTTAGATGGGTTTCACGTGGTGTACATGCATATGTTTTCTTGATATGCAGAATAGGATTAATTAACATGAATAAACGTTTCTTTTGTAGTGATCAGCTAAAGGAATTCGTATTGTGCTAATTGGATTATCATTATGATGTTGACCAATATAGGTAAGTATAATACATGTAGTAGCGCAATATTATGAGACACCAGCTGCAGTATACAAAACAGTTAAGGTTTACTTTCACTTTCTAAAATGTGATCTCCATTTGCCAGCATACTGTATCATCATCTGTATTTAAATAAGCTTATCTACAGTTTCTGTCATTTTAATTGCAGATTTTTTTTTTATTTTTTATTTGTCAGACTTACACTATTGAATTGACTCCATATTGACCCTATTTTGTATTAAATTTGGGTTTTAAATATCATGTTTATATGAGTTATAATAGGTAGGAAGGGGAAGGGGCCTTAACCATTCCCCATCCCCAGGATGTGTGGATTAGATATACATTTTTAGTGAGAATGAAGGCAAGCTGCAGCTTTTTTCCCCATTATACCCCCTACCCCATCATCATACACCAGTAATAGAAAAAGAGTTAATGACTAATTTTCTTTTATTTTAAATTGCTTATTCTTTTTTGGCAAGAGATATGTGGTATGTCAAGATTTATGACTCATGAAAATTTGTGCATTTTAATCCTGATTGTTAACATACATGTATAATTATATATAAAAAAATACATGTGATATTATACTAGGGATCTTGCAATCAATTGCAGAATTGCCAATCGGTTATTTATAACTCATTTTGAATGATTAATTTGTTAATCATTTTGAAAATAAAGACATTTCTAAATACATGTCTAACATATTATCAATATTTTTTGTAGATTGATTTGATTGATTTTGTAACTATTTAGGGCCCCACTCTGCAGATGCCTTATAGTGATCATTCTGTCCAATTCTGCTGATCATGTCAAGATACATTTAAGACAAATTGGCCCCTGCCCCTTGGGTCATTCCCCCACCCCCGGAGTTGTTTTTAAACAACCACCCCCGTCCTCTTAAATAGAAAACATGAATAGTTGAATATTTTTAAAATATCCTCAAAATCATAGAAATCCCCACTCCCAAACCATATATATTTTTGTTTCTTGAACCATGACCATGTCAAGGCAAATCTGTTTGTGGTATTAGTAGGTCATGGCATCTGGGGGTCACCCTAACCCCACCCCACCCTCCCAAAATCAAAAATAATCAAATAACTTGAAAAAAATGCTTGTGATCCCCACCCCTAAAGCATATATATTCTTCCTCCTTATGCATCTTATGGTACGTTATTTCAATCACAAGAGATAAGAGGAGGTCCAGGAATTAGGTGTTTTATGGGACGGAACATCATTTTGCAGATAGCATTGACCCTCAGAATCATATTTATATTTCTAAAACCTTATTGCACATCTATAGCTCAGCCCCTATTATATCCCTATAAATGATGTTGCTATTCATTAAATCATGAGAGGAGTTCTGGGAGGAGTGATAAACGTCAATTTTCAGCTACTATTTGACTCCCTGGATGAAATTTAAATTCTTTAAACCTTATTGCATGACTATATGACAGCCCCTATCATACCCCAAGATATGATGTGGCTATTCATTAAATCATGAGAGGAGTTCTGGGAAGTAGGTTTTTTTTAGGAGTGATAAACGTCAATTTTCAGCTACTATTTGACTCCCTGGATGAAATTTAAATTTTTAAAACCTTATTGCACATCTATAGGACAGTCCCTATCATATCTCAAGAGATGACATAGCTACTGCATAAATTGTAAGAGGAGTTCTGGGAACCATATTTTTTTGGCAAAAAAACGTCATTTTTTGATGCCCACAGACCCCCGTGATAAAAACAAAAATTCTGAAACATGATTACACGTCAACATGACACCCCGAAGCATATCCTATTAGATCATTAGGCTACTGCAAAAAGAAATTGACGTTTTTTGAAACCAGACTTTTTGTAAAAAAACGTCATTTTTCAGCCATTTAATGACCCCCAGGACAAAATTGAAATTTCCGAAACCTTATTGCGCATCTATAGGACACCCCAAAACATATTCCAAGAGATGATTTGTCTACTGTTGAAAATGTAAAAGGAGTTCGAGGAAGAAGGATTTTTGTCAAAAAACGTCATTTTTTACCAATTATTTGACCCCCAGGACTACCAGAGAATTTTTTAAACCTGTTTACAAAACAACATGATACCCCAAATCATACTCCAAGAGTTCAGTTTGCTGGTTTATAAGATGTAAGAGCAGTTTGAGAAAGTAAAACGTGACAGACGGACGGACGGACGGACGGACAGACGGAACAGGGTAACAACAATATACTCGAACTTTCTTTAGAAAGTGCGGGTATAATTATGATAACTGTTGATGGCAAGAAATGAAATAAATGCATACCATTGTACTCATACATGTACTATATCCCAATTATCACCTATAGTTTATTTGTCTTTTGGTAGAATCGTGTCCATCTACCACGTTAAGCCATTTACAGCAGGTTACAAATAGACCAGAGACCTTCGATAACAATGTTTGAGAAGAAAATGTGCATGTGTCACAGCTTTGAGATGTTTCATTTTTTGGAGTGCCATTTTAATTTGATATGTTCTATAACTTGAACATAATACAAATGAAAAATGCACTGAAAGCGCTAAAATAAGAAGAATAATGGTTTCAACGATTAGTAGCCAAGAATTACTTGGTTTTTATATTTCAGAGCAGCTGTAACAAGGGAATTTTTCTCCAGATTTTTTAAAATTATAAATAGGAATTAAGCAAAGATTGATTAAAGTGACTTCACTCAGCTAATGCTCATCTAATCGAGTACATCTGTAAATTAAGGTTTATCACACACACATACACACAAACTCTCCCTTTTCTCTCCCTCCCTCTTTCTCTCTCTCTCTCTCTCTCTCTCTCTCTCTCTCTCTCTCTCTCTCTCTCTCTGTGTCAATGCTTTGATTGGATAACTAGTAGATTTATGGAAAGAAGCCAAAGTTCTCTCTCTCTAATTGGTAGTTATTCCTTGTTATCCATGTACTTACGCTTGATGAACATGTCTGAGGAAAACTTTCCACAGGATCCAAATAATCATCAGCTAAAATTTCAGCTTCACACTTGATAAATATCCAAATATAATACACGGTAATTATTCCTAAAGGTGAGTTTTGTTTTATTCTCATTGTCCCAAAAATGTGGTTAAAATTGTATCACAAAAATCGTCTTAGTTTCAAACAAAGAGTATGGTCGGTCGTTCCTAGAAAAAGTTTCCTATGGATGGATGTTTGCGATGCAACTTCCTTCCTAAATAGTATGGAACCATATTAGTGTCATATTGACATCTATTTTATTTTCTCATCTAAACTATATTATTCACACTTGATTTTGAAATATTCACACCGAAAAGTTTGAAAGGTTAGAGTGTGGACAGTTTTTTAACTTAAAAACTTAGGTCAGTGTATCTACGGCTGCTGCACTAGTGTCACATTGAAATTTGCTATACACTAAATATAGTGCACATACTCTAGATCTGTAAAACTTACACTTTAATACTTTAATATGTAACTTTAAAGGTGAAGATGTGGATTTAACAAAATATTCCTCACAATATAATTAGACAGGTGTGATAAATGGAACCTTTGGAAGTTTAAGTACAGCAATATTACTTTTGATCTAAAATTCTTCAGTTATTGTTTCTGTCAATCCACATTTCAATCACTTTAACTTGTTAAAATTAAAAGATTTAAATCCACTTTGCAAAACTACCTTAATTTTTTTTGATACATGAAAAAAAAACTTTCAAATTTATTATAAATCTCTAAACAGATGATTAAATACTTATTTTAAGCATCAAAACTTGAATTTTATGATATGCGATCAAACGTTGTAAATGTAGCTGCATATCATTTTTTGTGGCATAATAAGGTTGTCAATCGCTCGTACAGTGGTATCAATGTTATTGTTGACAAGTCAATGTTGCAATTACACAGTAAACACGTGTACATACATAGGTCTATCATCCCAAAAAGTTGGGTTGTTCAAGTCTTTGCCGTGTTTGAGATCTCGTTGAAACAAGGTTTTTTGTCTCGAGACAGGAAACGAACAAACGGAAGCGCTCAATGAAAATTAAATTAGGTATTTTTTTTAACATTTGCCTTTCGTACATTACTTTTTATCAAACTAACTAAAACTGTCAAAGAAAAACAGTTAAACTTATAAACAACTTAATTTGTTTGAACCTTTTCAGTGAGGACCGGAAGTGACGGTCGACAAAATGAAAGCGTTAAACACATCTTCTATCAAATGTCTACCATTCGTGTAAGTTTCGCGTATCGATCAATTACAGCTAATTCTTACTTAAGCCCAATAGACGTTTACTTTATATCTTTCTAGACACCCCGACACCTTCCAGTGAGTGGGTCACGATGGTTATGAACAAAGTCTTCAAGAACGACTCCGGTCCTTTCTACAGGATCCATGTATCGTTTGCCTTGGCTCCACCTGAATTCCCGTTCACCATATACACTGTTAGCCTTTACAACGTCAGTGACACTTCGCAAGTCTCTGCCGTCAACGTCACAAAAGATGTAAGTGTCAGTAACCAACATACGCCTCCATCAATTAGAAAACACGCCTATTGTAGATAAAATGGGAATCAAGGTCAAGATTTAATATACTCTAAAAAACATCATATAAAACAAATGGACATGTTTTTGCTTTCATAATTATGCTATTATATCTGTAATATTTGTTAAACATTTAACGTTTCAGGAGTGCCAACTTATATTCAAATAAGTTGTATTTGTTAAAGGTTTCCCATTTTTTATTGCGTTAGCAGTGTTATGCAAGAAAATGGGCTTTTTCAACGAATTACTTATTTCAAAATTGTATGCATTTAAATGATACTTACCGTATTGCATTTGTTGAAAAAAAGTCAAATATTTGTGGGGAAAATCATGCAAACAGAATTTTCTCTTAAAGCTAAACACCGCTTGTAAAAAGGTTCTGTCCGCCATATTTCTCTTTCATCACTGCTATCCCCACAACCCTTATGTAAGCCGCAGACCTCTTCACAGTTAAAAGTATTTCGATGTAGAGGTATCACTAGCTGCAATAATGTAGCTCCGATTTTTTTATCTGACGTTTTCTGGAGAGTGCTACACTTCCATAGGATCTCCGTAATGGTGCAACAAAATTTTTTTTTAATGCAGCTGACATCGGTCTGAAAAGATCGTTTTAATGTTAGACTTCCTTAAGATAATATGATTTTTAAATCCAGGTTGAACAAACTAACAGTATATACATGTAAATGAAAACCACAAAAAAAAACACATCAGCATGTTTACCAGTCGTCTTTTTCAACAGCCATGACAGTTCTCGCGTGATTTCATAGGATTCACGCTTGGAATTTAGATAGGCTTGAAAACATGAATATCAGTGTAAATAAGCGGTCTTCCCTCATTCCATCATTAAAACATCATTGAAGAAAATAGTATATAATGGAAAATTCATGTTTACCCCATTATTTAAGTTTAAAATGGGAGAATTCCTTTATTCAGTTCAAGATCCGCTCCTAAATTCTCATTGGCTTCCCCCCCCCCCCCAACAAAAAAAAAAACAATCAACGTCAGTAACCATGGCTGTCAAATTCAACTTGCGTTGATGACATAAACGAAAAATATCCGATATATGGAATATACTTGAAAATTCTGGATTAATGTAAGCCATACACAACTGCAATGTTTGAGTTCAGGTAAAAAATGCAAATGTTATTGTCATTTATATACGATTTGAGTCGAAATCGTGCGGGAGTGAATCACTCCTGCACTTGCACCATTACGGAGATCATATTGAGTTGTATCCCCCCCCCCAAAAAAAAGGGAAAGGGCTATATTATTGCAGCTAAGGCATCTCCTTTGTGGACGTACATCTTCCCTCGCTGTGCTAGTTGATCACAATAAAATTATCAAATTTTACGCACTTTCTAAAAGCCAAAACCAATACAAACAAATAAATAAGTTAATCCATTATTTAACAACAGAATATGCACATAAAATAAGAAATAAATGTATAAAATCCAAAGATTACAAAAGGAATACTACACCTTGTCCACGAGTTTCAGGTGTGCACGGTTGTAACGAAATCGAAGGGTTTATATACTTATATTTACATTCCACATATTTCTTGCATGTAAAGTGTTTGAAAAGCTAATGTAGATTTAGCACCATACCACAGACAGGGTACTCAAAGGTTAACATGACGAGTTTCATTATGACGTCACAAACGTTGAACGCTGTAAAATACAACGTCACAAGCAAAAGTCAAAGTTCACGCTTGTGGCTATTACAGTGGCTATTCTGTTAGTGAACTAACCCTTAGGACAAAATAGGAATTTAAAGCTGCATGTATAAATCACATTTGCAGACAATGCAAGAAGGAAAATAATGTAAATATAAGCATTGAATCATTATTTCTTGAAAGATATAGTCCCATAACGACAGCGGTGTGTGCATACAAATTTACATAATGCGCTAAAGCGCGTTACTCAATTTGTATGCACTTATGAGTATCTTTCAAAATTAATTATTCAATCCTTAAATGACGGTGTCTATTTACGAGAAGTTTTCAGCTTTAATAAATTTTGTAGATATTCACCAATTTGAAACAAAAAATCATAAAAGTTTATGAATAATATTGAATAGTGCCGTTTGTATAGTATTTGCGCATTTATTTGTGAACCTCTTTAATATTTTATACATGTATTTACATTCCGCATATGTTTTGTATGTTACGTGTGTGGAAAACTACGAAGTTATATAACAGCGTAAAACACACAGGGTACTGAAAGGTGAAATGATGATTTTTATTATGACGGCACAAATGTTGTACACTGTTAAAGTTGAACACCACAAGCAAGAATCAAAGTTCACGCTTTTGGCTGTAACAGTGACTCTTCCATTGATTTGAACTGAACTAAGGATAAAGCAGTTATTTTTAGGCATATTTCACATTTGCAAAACAGGCAAGAAGAAGTTTGAAAAAATGTAAATATAAACATCAAATGCCTATTATTGGATGTCGTCGGTCATACGGTATTTATTTGTCTGCACGGACTGGTGTGTTATAGGACCGACGACATCCCTAAATAATGAAGTTGTTTTAATAAAACGACTTAGCAGAAAAATCGCAATTTTAATCATCAGTTAAATGTTTAAAAGAAAATCACACAAAACGCAATGTCTACTAGTACATTTTAGAGATTGTTCTTTTTACAGAATCCAAGTCATGTGTTCAAGGGCATTTCAGCTGGAACGTATATTGTAAAGGTAAATATTTTTCACATTCCGACCTGTCATAAAATTTCAAAAGGAACAAAATTCTAGCCATCTTTATAATATCAAGCATTATATATTGATATCACGAAATGAATAATTTATATGAACAGTACAAGAAAATGCATTGTGGCAATGCACTTTTTAAAAAAAGCACACTTCAATGTGCGTTAAATTGTTGTTCAAATTAATGCAGTTAATTTTATTTCTTTTAAAGTGTGTCAATAATTTTGGACCGTCAACATATATACTATTTCAAAGTTCGTTATGAGAGTAGATAACATTTCATTAAGGTAGCTGAACACAGTTTCGAATACAATTTTTCTCAGGAAAAAAGCATGACGGGTAGGGATTTTCCTGTTATTTTTATGCGGTATACATGAAAATTATTTTTTTAATTCTCAATTGTATAATATAGATTTTTATATTTCGAGTACATGACAAAAGTATGCAGAAATTTTTTAAAAAATAATATTGTTAGACTCTAAAATGGGGGGAGGTTTCCGGATTTTACTCGTGCAGATTTCATGGATTTAGTAGCGGGTAATACGGCTCTTTAAAAAGCTGGCCAATGTACCCTGAAAATACTATAAAACGATGCCGAAGGACTTGCTCTTGAAAATGCATAGAACATAAAATGGTTGATTTGTTTGCATTCTGCTGTTTGGGGGAGCATAAAATGCATGGGTATACTGCATTTAGAGGTATCCTTTTGTCTATTTTCCTCATTTTTTAAGTGCCAAATGAATTCTATTATTAAGTTGCATGTGCATTATTCTTGAATATTTACAAAATTCATAATTTTATCTTTCTATTGATATACAGATATGTATGTAACATTTTACAATATATTTTTATAGGGGTCAGTTTTGCTTGTCCCTCATCTGAAAACGTCCCTATAACGTTACATATAAAACTGTGTTTTGCACCCTAAGACACCAAATACACTTTTAAAAATATGTATAAATCAGAAATTGTGGACCTTTTTTTAAAATTCATTAATAGTATGATTATTTGTAAACATTGATAAATATGATCAACAGTCATTGGAAATAGGGAAACGTGGAGGTGATATCTAGATAGACAGTCATATAACCAGAACATCATTTACATTGATTACAGAAGGCACTTTAAACCTTATCCCTCCTATTTCCTTACTAAACATATCATCGTCAGCAAATTATTTCATTATTAAAAGTATGCCAGTTACATTTTCACAGCTATTATCATATTTTTAACCAAAAAATATATACATATAGGCACAAGTACTTTCAACAAGCGTTGACGTTCCAAAAATATGTTGTGCTTAATATACATACCTGTGAATTTGTATTTCGCTTGATGGATTATTGAGACGGTTGACAGTTTGTTATTGGCGTTTTTCTCCTAAGGTATATGATATTAAAGTCATTTGCATTACGAATTTCAATTAAATATGTTATATTTTTATTCTGGTATAGCGCAATTTTTCAAAGAAAATAAACAAATCCTTCTTAACAGAGTTGGTTTGCGGTGTATTTGTAATAACAAGGTCAAAAACAAGTGCACGTGCACACATATGGAAGGACACATGACGGCTAAACGACGTATATATGTCATATCCTAGTCCTCTTTTAAAGTCTATCTTGAAAAACGCAATCACATTTTATTTTTCAAAGTGCGTTAATATCGACCATAAAGCGCACTTTGAAATAAAATATTTTCTTTTCAAATTCATTTGATCCACTCTCTATTTCTTTGAATCAATATAATGATTCATACGGTTTGATTTAATTGATGCATTGTTTTAAATGTTGTCAACAAAACCCGTACTCACCCTAGATAATTGTGCAATGATTCACAAAAGATACCATAAATCATTCTAAATACATGATTTATATTTACAAAACGATCTCCATTTATTCAACTGTTCAAGCGAAACACATTTATGATGGTTGCAAGGAAAAAAAGAGGAAACATTTTTAATGATGAATGAATTGAAAAACACAAACCTGATGCATTGACTAGAACTGCATCATTTTTTTTTCAGGTTTTACCTTTTGATCCATATTTTAATCAAGGACCTGACCGTTGTCTTTGCAAGAATGGAAAAAGTAATTGTTTTCCATGCACTCACACGATTACAAGGAGTTTCACCGTGGGAAACAGTATTTACAAAGATTTGTCATTTCTTTTCAAATACAATTACAAGTAACTTAAGACATTCAACTAATGTAAATCATAAAGAAGCAACTTTGCGTGGATTTAAACTTTTGAGTAGATGTACTCACGCTGTTTATGTAAATAAAGTATCCACGAACAGTTATAATTGCACATTTGAACATTATTACAATGTATTACCATATATAACATTGATAGATTTATGTCTTTAAGAAAAAACCGCATTAGCATTGTTAGGCACCTAATGAAATGCTTAAATATTTGGTTTTCTGTTCTTACCAATAATTTATGCATAAAATTCATACTAGTCACTTATACAACAGCCTTGAAACTGTTTTACCAAACTGTTACTTTCAACAACAATTTTTTTTTTTTTTACAAAAAAGTATCTTGATTCAGTTGCAGTATCGTCACAAAGGGATCACCATCATACAGGAACTATTTGCCTCATCGCTGCTGTCATTGGAAGGCTGTTTGGAGTTCTTCGTTGTTAGACCTAATAGAAATCATTGCCTTTTGCTTACTGTTTAATGCTGAATGGAAATATAATTATGCTATTACATTGACGCATAAAACTTTTAGTATCAGAATATCAAGATGTTTTATGACACATATGAAATAATTAATGACAAACATTTTACTGTTTACTCTAGAAATACAGGTTTAACGATGTCTTTTACCTATCTAACCATTAAGATTATTTTTGTCTCGTTAAATTGTTACAATGTACTGAGTTGAGATTTACATGTATCTCCACTTGACTATTGTTGTGATTATAATGAAAATCACAGTGTGTCCCTGTACTTAAAAAGAAAGACGTCTTTGCAGTGGTTTTATAGTTTATAACTCTCCAGTCATTGAAAAACTTTATCATGTTAGTGTCATCTTTTTCAAGCATGTATCTCTTCATCACAATCTTTGTAATACTTAGTTTTTAAGTGGTTTTACAATTGCGGTCAACTTCTTATAATTCATTTTTTATTTCATTCAATATCAGGCTGTTTTTTTTTGTTTATACTTATCTTTGATAAATCAGAAATAAAATTTCCAGAGCTTAAAATTTCTTATTGAAATATCTTTTGGTAAGTAAAATATTTAAAATACTTGCAAACTAGATATACTTTTGTAATTTATACATAGGGACATATATTTATATATGATGTTTGAAAATCTGCTAAGTTTACCACATTTCACTTTAAGTCAAATATCCCTAATCAAGACACATCCTCAAAATAAAAAAAACCAACAGAACATTGAGAAAAATAAATACAACCTTTGAGTCTAAGGTTTGCAAAATAAAGTCACCTCCTGATTTCAGTACTAATGTGCCTTTGAATCGTAGGTTGTCTTATCTTCTGCCACAACTGTTGTACACATCTTTCTAATCGTTATACCTTTCTTCTGCCACCAGGACTTTGTAGTTTATTTTGGTTTCATAAGTTTACACTTCCACTGTAGTTTTTTGAAATTTTTATGTCCATGCCAGAGGCGTTGTTTCATGTTTCTGATGAGTCAGTTCTTACCCTATCTTTGGACGTCTGACGCATTAATGCATCTTTTAGAGGCGTTGTGGGGTGTTTGAGATGATGTTCACTTTTTAAAAATATCTTTACGCAGCTCTTGATCCGATCATAATTCCTTTACTTAAAAGCTCCATATAACCAGAAACCACTTTGGATGAAGTTTTCATAAACCTAGACGTCACTTACAACTAAAATTTATTTAATGCTAGACCTTACTACCGGATAACTTTCAAAACAAATTTCACAATTGGTGGTGTATTTTCAGATTTTTTCTCGTACATGTACCGTTACTAACACATAAGCAGGCGTCTTTGAATCAAATTAAAAAAAAAAAAACGACAGCTGCTTACATGATGATCTGCCTTTGTCGGAGTAAACAACGAATGTTATTCAAGGACAGAAAAATATCACTGAATGATATGAACACTAATATATAGAAACTTTTACTGTATGTTTTAAAAAATAATAGTAACGACTTTAGGGATTCTTGTCTTTGTTTAGATGCATTGAGGGATTTTTTCATCATATAACACATGCCGATAAAAAAAAACTTTACGTTAAAGGACTTTACATAACCAAAGTAAAATGTATTGCAAAATTAACAAGGTTTTGTTAAAGATCTATTAAATATGATTGAATGAAACTCCTGAAAGACCTTGGGTTTCACGAAGGAAGTTCTGTATGTCATTTGAAACATGTTGAGCAAATTGTATTACAAATATACTGTTATAATATAGATAACAGAGGAAGACGTTGAACTTGCAAACGACAAAAACCATTATTTATAAAAGGTCGAAACTTACGAAAATTTTAAGATTCCATAACAAAGAAACCACCCCCCCCCACCCCCGCTAAAAAAAAACCGACAAACAACCTCTCAAAAACTGAAACAAACAAACATACAAACAAATAATGCACAAAGTGAACATTCTAAAGCAAAACTTGGTTTACATCTACTTTTTGGTACTTCTTTTATATAATTTTGGTACAACAATTTAAATGTAGTATGTATGCTTTGATTGAAAGCGATAAATAATATGACAAAACAAGAAATGTAATCTAAGAAGCAAATCAATGAATAGTATTTACTAGTTTCACATAAAGAAATGAATTATATTTGTAAAAGTAATATATATATATTTTTTATGCTAGTTTAAATCCAGAGAAACTCATTCTGGTGTATTGATTACTTTCAAGATAGCTTCCCCCTCTTGCTTCACCCGCCCGGGTGTAGACAATGTCCCCTTTCGCCAAACTGATTATAGTCAATGTAGAGGCCATCGCTCTGTCATCATGATTTCCTGAGTCAGCAAAAGCGATATCCTTAATCTGGCCATTTTTAACAACTTCTATTGAGCAATACGATTTGTCCATCGAAGTCGAGCTGGTATGGAAAACGTAGACCCCGTTTTCTGGAGCTGTAAAGTTGCCAGACGTTACATCATATCCGTTCCCAAAGTTGGTTTCAATCCGATCGTAGACAAATGTCGTGTGTTTGGAAATGCCATTCATCTGAACATTTTGCGACATGTAGGCAAAAAAGGCAATCTGATGTCCTGGAATATCGAATCATTTACTTTATTATCGTGGTGCTAATGCGGAAAATAATTCATTACTTTAAATAGGTTTGTAATTGCAAAATAATTACTAAACGTATTTTTCTGTCAATCTGATATAGCTTTTATACAGATATTTCAATTTTTCTCATGCTTTTCTACACTAGAAACATTTCGATGGGTGATATTCCATTGATTCTTCCAAAGGGACGTTTGATAAAAGAAAGGTACTATATATTGCAAAATATTCTCCCTAATTTAATGACGTGAAATAAATTATAGAGTGTTATCAAAGTGATATATGCGAAAAATCGACAAAGCAAAAAATAAATATCATGATTTATTATCATCTGAATTTCAGAGGATTGTTTAAAATTCTTATTAAACTTTTTATTTAAAGCCTTGAGCAGATAACCTATAATCTAACATGACAATTTATTAAGCAATATTTTTTAAATTCCTTTTTGTCCATTTTCATAGCTTCCTCCTTCCCTTTACTTTATTTGTTACATGTAAGCTTATATTTAAGAATACCTACAATGTAATAAACATAAATACAATACCCCCCCCCCCCCCATTTTTATTAAGAAATACCCTGCTTGATGGGCAATTTCTGTACCGATTTCAAATCAGATATTTTGTATCAAATTTGAGTACATCTTGCTTTTTAAAAGAAGTCAACGTAGAAAATGATGGACAATTAACTGCTAAACATGAAAATGACAAATATATCGATATGATGGAAAACTTAAACTGTTTAATGTCAAACAAGTACCTGCTTCGAGAAGCTCACTTCCTCTTCGTTGGCTACACAGACTGCAAATTGTGTTTTCCATTTCACTTCGGTCGCACGATTCGTCGCCAGAGGCAACATACAGACAGAGAACGACAAGGACAAAACTTCGTAACATTGTTAACATGTTGTGGTTTGCTTTATTACAGTGTAGTCAACTTTTATGTTGTAGCTGATATACACATTCTCGTGCTTTATATTTATAGTCTTATCAAATGTGTAAATGGTATGAGATTATTAAAAGATACGACCAATAAAAGTCTGATTCAATAATATCCTAGAAAATATTTACGAGATAAATATATAGAATTATCCCACGTTTCATAAACAGAAGAAAATTGTCCGTGAGAAGATTGGATTGGGAGGTAACATATTTGATAACAGTTATTACAAAGTTATTCTATTAAAACCAATATAACTGGGAGATTGGAGTTAAAACGATTTCTTTCATCTGTCTCTTTTAATAATTTTAAGCGTGACAAAATATCACAATATCACAATTTGCACCTTGTTTTTTTTTAAATAAAATAAATCACAGACATCAACACTTACAAAAGCATGAAGTTATCAGACAGATTCATTTAATTTCATATGTTCTTTTGGGTGTCGAGTTTTGCACACCAACAAGTTATCATTGGGAGTTTGACTTTTTTGCAAACATGTCAAAAAAAACCGTCCGTGATAATTTTTTGCTACATGTATTTCATTTTTTGGAGATACAAGTTAGTTACAGAATTTAGCATTTTAAGTAAAATAATCAATGCCCGACCCTTGTTTTTGTTTACACTAAATGTTATATTGCTAAAAATGTAGCAAATCTTGCTTTTTCTGTTTACAAAATTATCTAAAAACATGAACAGTTTATCTTGTTTGTGAGAATTGTTTTGGTAAAAATTGTGGAAATTTCTTTCGTGTACGTTATATGTAAACAAACACATCAAAGGAGTTTTTCATATTACATTGAATTATGATTCTGTATTCGCTTCTAACTTCTATCCTGACATCATTATTTTTGTCAAGCAATAAAGAATCCACGTTGTCTATTCTTTACATGAACAATGGAATAATGAATTTTGGGTTTTTTTTCTTTCATCTGTTAGGTACAATGTTCACTTGCAAATTAATAAAAAATTACATTGGAAATGAAAATGTGATAATTCTAAAGACTCATGCTATAATCTGATATTCGGATATCTCACTTCAAATCTCATTATATCATTTGAACACAGAGTAGAGTCAACTGCTGCACATGGCTTTGCATTGGAGTCAATTTGAATATTGGTCCGTAAGGAATTTATTTTCGTTCTTGTTGATTTCTCCGGATGAAAATAGATGATGTGTCAATGAAGATATCTTTTAGTTCTTCCCTTGTATTGATTTAAAGTGTACTTACTTAACTATGTGTATTTTGTTAAAATTTGACAAAAAGTGACGGAAACGGTAACCTGGGATATACTTTATTATTAAACTACTTCATACATGCATGGCCGTGACTAAAGTAGTTTTTCTATGTGAAAAAAAGAGTAAATATTTTTGGCGAGTGGTCTTGGAGGCACCTAAGGCCCCTTTAAAAGCTCTGGCCTATATTGCACTTCATCTTCGAGTCTTGCCATTTCCTGAGATCTTTTTCCTCGTTTATAGTAATGCTTTCTTAAACTTAATGTTTCTTTTTCTAATGAATCAGGCAATATAAGAATTTTCGAAACTCATATAAACTAGAACTGCAGCCAACTGATTCAGATTTTTTTAAGTTAAGTCTTTTTTAAGTGTTATGATACAACCGTACAAATATGGTTATAGATGTAGAAGTCACCGCCCTTTGGCCTTCAATCATCGACAGAATGTTTTACATAATACATGAAATAAGTGCAAAACATCATTAGGTGTCAATTTTAGTGGCAAACAATAATAAGTGATACCAATATTTGCCAATGTAATGTAGACCTTTATATTATATCATACTATATTATATTATACTTACGTCGACTCGATATATCCCAGTGAACTTGAAATAAAAGATACCACAGAATCTGCGTCATCTGTTTTATATCTGGATATTTTACTGGAAATGGACATTGATGGTAACCTAACAACAAAACTTTATGATAAACGCGATGACTTCAATTTTTCTATAGTCAACTTTCCTTACTGATGTAGCAATATACTTTCATCACCTGCATATGGTGTTTTTGTCTCTCAGTTAATTCGATACGCAAGGGCATGCTCTTCGTATAAACAGTTTCTAAGGCGAGGCAAGCTACTTACAAACAAGTTGATAAAAGAGGACTATCAACAGGCTCGTTTAAAGTCATCTTTTCGTCGATACAACGACCTTGTCAGCAAATACAATCATCCACTGGGTCGCATGCTGACTGACGTTTTTCATGCTAATTGTTAGACCATAATTTATCACCTAATTGTCTACGGACTATTCCGCTTTTTTTCCCGATTACGACAAAGAGCACACGGTGGGTGTGACCGGTCAGCAGAGGATGCTCACTCCTCCTGGGCACCTGATCCTACTTCTATCTTTTTGGAGGTCCGTGTTGCTCTGCTTTGAATTTGTATTTCGTTTTATGGATTTTTGAGATTGTTGACGGTTTGTTATTGTCATTTTTTCATCATACATGCATATGCATACCACATTGTTAATCTATTGTAACGCCGGCCTGTCATAGTAAACCTTACATCAAATAACCGATATAAGTGTGCGGACTTCAATCATACATTTTCAATTTTACTAGAACTATTATTATAGGTGTTTTTAGGATTAGGAGCGGGGGGGGGGGGGGGGGCAAATTCGGCATGTGGCATTTGCCTCATTTGCCTATATGTAGTTACGGCACTGACATGTATGTTTTTCTAAAATCTTTCTGGAGGGTATACACATGCGGGGAAAAAAAGAGCTAACAAAAAATGGGGAAAACAATTAGTTATATTTTTATCGA
Organism: Magallana nippona; assembly: GCA_033439105.1. Lineage (NCBI taxonomy): Eukaryota > Metazoa > Mollusca > Bivalvia > Ostreida > Ostreidae > Magallana > Magallana nippona. Next base: position 31,587,506 of record CM065921.1, on the reverse strand, counting down.
ATCCGTTTATCTGGGACGGGCACTGAAATCATCCTACGGCATTGCCACATACAAAAACTGTATAACGTTTATTTGTACCTGGCTTTGGTCGCATTATACTGTGTTATCTATATTTCCAGTACAATCGTCCTCTGATAAGAAGTTTGAAATTGCACGTTGGTATTTGAGGCGATTTAGAAATCAAACAGCCATTTTGAACTCAATGGATAATATGATTCGTTATCTTTGCATACTATACGGTCTCTTTAATTTCTTTCTTCCTCTCTTTTCAATATTTCTATAACATCTCTCCCTTTCTCACATATACTCATAGATATGTCATGTGTACATAATATTTATTGGAATTCGTGATCTAATTCCAGGTTTGATTGTACTTGCCATTAATGGAGTAGAAGGTAGGAAATTTTGAATTTCATTTTCGGCGATGAATATTTTCATGAAACTCTTAATGAACCCAATGTATTGCTCTTTTGATCTCACAATCTTTGCAAAATTGAAAATAAATATAATATTTTCTTTGAACATATTTTTGATTTACATTGAGATTCAGTTCTGGAACTGTACATAACGACAGAGACGAGTGCCTGAATAATTGTAGATAGAAGTAAACATTAATATACTTAATCTACAAATCTAAACTTCATCCTTTTGCCTGTCGAATAAAACCCATATGAACAGAAAGCAATTGTAGTCCAAAACAAGATTTAAGGATTAGAACCATTTGCTAAGACGTGAATATTTTTTAATCAATTTCATCTAATCTTAAATATTGCCCAAAAATAAAATATATTTAAAAAAAAAAACGACATGCAGGAGCAAAAATTTGCAACGGTAGTTGAGGGTAAAATTTGTAATGTTATCTATTTTTCTAAGGATTAGGATTAAAATGTCTGCGCTGTGGTGACGTATTAGAGCCTCGTTTTTGTGAACGAATGGAGTACTGCCAAGACGGAGATGTAAGTTCACAAGACCATCATATTTTGTTAACACTGTGTTGTTTCTGGGATATAAACAATTTTGATTTGAACGATCTCATAATTAAAATCAGCTGCTCTGATGCACTGCAGCTTTCAAATGAGAGCAGCTTATGTCATGATAGTTTAGTTTTTTAAATTTCTGAAATGTTCTTGATGAAATTACAAAAACGTTTTATAACTGTTCTAGGTCTGTGGTGTACAGAGATACAGAAAAGATAACGGCGATGTCTCCTTCTGGTCTGGTTGTCTACCACATTCTGTAAGTTGAATTTCTATCTCAATTTCTGAATCCTTTTTATGATTACAAGTATGTTGTCTCTTTTTAAGAGAAATTTACATTTAATCTTTATATAACATTCAAACTTGTTTACAAAGAAAACAAATATTGACCGAGTTAACTAATTGTTCCCCGATCAAGTATACTTTGCATTTAGTGTGAAAGTCGGGAAAAGACCAATTCCGTTGAAACATTTCAATTAATATTTGATTGTAAAGCCGATTTTTTTTTAATTAATTCCACAAATTGTACTTTGAACTTTATTGATAGCAATTATAATGTTTTTCATTTTTTTCTCATTTACACAAAGAACTGTGCCAAAGTCACAAATAGAACAATCCTGAAAACGAACAGCAGAAGAGCGGTCCATGGATCTGTTCTCTGCCAGGAGTGTTGTGATGGGGATCTCTGTAACTCTGAGGGCTGTGGGGCGCCGGGTAAAGGCTTGGCGTTATTGAACCCGAAATTATATAAAAGTTATTTATATGTATTCTTCAGCCCTTCCTAAATTAATTGATTTCATATGCATTGGCCATTAAGTGTTCTTAGAAGACAAATAAGAATAGTTATAGTAAATGTTGGCGTTTTGTATTAGTTGAACATTAAATAAAAAAAAAATTAGGAAAAGTGAATGAAACCGATTGTTGATTGTCTGCTCTTGACGTTATACTTAATGCTTATTTTTTATCATCTATACATGTAACAAAACAATGTCATTGTATAATTTTTAAAAACAAATGTAATACGTGTAATCGACAACATTTTATTGTTATTGTAGTCATAGAAATTACTAGTAAATATTCAATTTCATTTTTTTTTAATTCGGTTAATATTAAGTCTTATCTTTCTTCAAAATGTGACATCAAAGTAAAATAAATACTATTTCAAGGTATTATTCAGGCTAACATGTTATTAATATCTAACCTTTACAGAATAAGGTGTTCTTTAACACTTATGATGACAATCTCTCTACTTCCTTAATATTTTAATGGTTTCACGTATGTTTTCTCAAGGTCTCCCCACCTCAAGGGGACCGATTTGTTTCAATTGTGCTCACACATTGAACCCAAGTGACTGCCATCATGTGACTGTCTGTGGAGCCAATGAGGTAATGGCTATATATAAATATACTTTGTATCCGTGTTTCTGAATCATATCAACCATTTTAAAAAACAATGATCATTATTTACACCTATTCAGATATAACTTTTGTATTTCTTACTTAGCTTTGCTTTCTTGGAGAGAAGCCAATTTTTGGTCAACGCTATTTTACAAGTCATTGTGAGGATGTTCACGTAAATATATTATTTTGTAAAAATATACGTAACAGATAACGTAAGAATATATCTTATACTTCGTAACTTTGTAATTAGTGCTTTTCGATTTTCGGTCGAAAACACCTATTGTTTTCGTCTTTTTTATGATTATTATACTCGACAGTTTTTTTTACGACGATTAATTGAAAACTGAAAGGAATATTGCTACAATTATGAAACGGTCTTAGAGCAAATCTATCAATCTATGGAATGTTCGATTTTTAAATTCCAGTTCCGGTATTTCCGGTTTTGACAAGAAAAATACAAAAAATTGAATGAAACGCAAAATCTTGCTTATTTTTTAAATTAGAACATTCAAATTTTAGAATTGGATTTATCTTGTAAAGATGTACAAAATTGTTAGTGTAGTCTTTTTTATTTATCTTACCGTTTTTGAGATATTAGGCCTGAAACTTCAGAAAAGGGGGATGAAAAACAAAAAAATCAAAAAACCTTAGGAATTCTATAAGACACATAGGCATTGTTTAGATAGAAGTAATTAACAAATATTCCAAGTTTCAATCAAAAATATTGAGTACTTCCAGTTTTATGAGTCGATGAAAATCGTCTATGGGAGTTTCAGTGTTAAATTAAAATCACGCTTCGTTCGTTTTCTCAAAAGGTTTTCAAGTAAATATTACAATATTTTATTTATATAATGAAACTACAAATGCACAGACCGGAAAAGTTTTTGGGTAAATTCGAAAAAATTAGGGATCTGCATGGGCCAACGTTCAAAACAGCCCTTTAGTTGTAACTTTTTTATTTTCCATCCGATTTTGAAAATCATTTCGGTTTATTGGTAAGAGTAAAGAGTACAATCTAAAAATTATGGTCCAAGGGGCCACTTTTTCACTCCTTTTAGGGGTTTTAAGGGCCTGGAAATGATAACTTTTTAATAGTGTCCAAGTAGCGTAGTGGACAATGCACTCGCTTCTCACCGCTGCGACCCGAGTTCGATCGCCGTGATCGTCGGTGGTTGTATGTGATAGGGTATGGCGGTCGCCCGCTTGGACACGTGGGTTCTCTCCGGGTACTCCGGCTTCTTCCCATATTAATGACCCCCTCGCGCTACAATCCGTGCCAACGAGATATATTAATATAAGTTGTAGAACTTGTTTATCAATCGTTGTAAAATAAATAAAGTTCAGTTTTCAGTTTTTTATAACGTTTTAAAAAACTCAAAATTTCATTTCGAAAGTGTTATCTCGCTTACTTCTAAGAATGTAAAGCATAAATACTATAGACATATCTAATTGTGTTGCCGAGGAATGAATACTTCCTCTTATATGATTTTTTGAAAATATTCCTCTAGAAATTAAAAGTACAGCAACTTGTAAAGTTCTGGAGTTATCTTGCTTTTGACATTGCATAAGTTGTTATTTAAGCAACTGATGATACATAGGCGTTGAAAAATTTGGGAAATAAATTCGAAATGATTTTTTCTGACAGTTTAGATAAAAAAAATGGAAATGGTGCTGTCAAAAATCCCATACTTTTTGTTGAAGACAAAAACAGTTCTAGTTATCATATGTTTTACGTAATTTTTACTATTATAATATTATAGAAAGAATCGGAATGTTTTAAGTAATTGTTTATAAGTAATCAAAATAAAAAAAACTAATTCAAATAAAACATTGATAATGATTAATTTGTACAGGCATGCGAAAATCATGCATCTGCTCCTATAATATTTGGAAGAAAACGGTTCCTGAGAGGGCAGAGGTCCTACACGCCATGTTCTGGCTGTTGCCATGGAGACCTCTGTAACATAGCCTGTAACGCAACCTTCACCCCTGATACTGTCTTAAACCCTGGAAGTACTGCAGGTATTAACATTTCAATTTATAATCTCCAATCAACAACTATGTATGCATCCTCTCTATCAACAGAAAGCCAATCAGCACTGCTTCTCAAATAAGCGAATCGAATAGAGTTCACTGGGCTCCAATCATTTTCGTCAAAACTTTGAACAGTTTAGATTCAGATACTTCATAATCATACAATACTTGTAATTTCAAAATTGGACATTACTGCCTAGGTAAGCGGTAAAGCTCATTGGCCTTAAACATTTTGTCTATACTTCTAAAACTGTAGATTAACATTTTTCATTAAAAATATTTTAGTTGCTAAATACACCACCTCTCAATATTTCATTTATGGATTATATTCCTTTATAATGTTAAATTACTGTAAAGAATTTTGTAATGATACAGCGCCAACAGGTAATGGTGTACAAGAAAGACCAGGAAATTACGCTTTTTACGCCCAACTTACTTCAATGGCCACAAACAATCACGTCATTTTCAACAACGTAACAACCAATGAGGGATCGGCCTACAGTGGAAGTACGGGGATTTTTACTTGCAAATACAGCGGCACTTATGCGTTTTCTTGGACGATTGCAACCAGTAGCCAGCGGTACACCAACGCAGATCTTGTTTTAAATGACGTTGCGATTGGCTCGTCATTTACAGATGCCCGCGGTAGTAGTGTAACGGCGGATTCCAGCACTAACTTTGTTGTGTATAACCTCAAGGTCGGCGACAAGGTCAGGGTCAATATCAATGGAACAGCTGATGCTTTGTATTCTACGTTTTCAGGATGGAGGCTTCAGCAAAGTATGTTTGATTTTTGTTTTGTATGTCTAACAGTTACCTTTGTAACTAAAAAGAGTAGTAGATAAAATATGATGAATGACTTCTATTTCTCTAACGTCAAGTATTTGTAAAAATTTCTGGACCCTTGACCCTTAAATATTTTTATATTTTCTTGAAATTGAAAGTTTTTTAATCAGAAAAAAAACAGAAATATAAACTTTACAAATTTAACCATTTTACATAACTTTTTTTCTGTTTAAAAACACAATGAAATTAAATATTCATGAATCTAAGAATTTAATTTCAATTAGCAATAAATCGGTACATTATCAAATCTATTAAATATATGAGTGCTCCTTACGTATAGAATGATTATCGTTCCTTTTGTGCATTCAAATTTAAATTTAGATTCTATCAGCAAATTAAAAAGGCTTGTGTTAGGTTATACCGAAACAAATCAAAATTTTAAAACTATATTAACTTTCATCATGTTTTTTTCCCTTTAAGATAATGCTTCATTTTATGCAAAAGCGATGTCATCCTTGGATAGACCATCATCATCGTCTCACGGCTTTGAATTCCAAAGCGTTGTCAACAATGGGAATGTATATGATTCCACAAATGGAATATTTACGTGCCCTGAGACGGGTCTGTATGCCTTAGCCTTCTCCGTTGAAACGAGTGGGCAAGACTTTATGGTTTATTTTTATCGTGGAGGAAACAAGTTGAATGAGATTGGGGTCTGGCCTGATTCTTCAGGCGGAGTGCTTCAGGACACTTCATCTACCCTTCAGCTCTTCTTTTTGTCTAGGGGAGACAAAATATATCTGTATCCGTCTGAGAGTGATGCACGTATCAAACCCTTTCATTCTTCATTTTCTGGATGGCACATAGATACCCGTAAGTTTTGACCTTGATGATTTATTTATTTTTGAGTTGCAATAATTATAATAAGATGCGATTCAAAATTGTGTCTTTCCTTTTTAACCGCATCGATGTAAACAAACATTCTTTAACATTCGACTGTAGCACGGTTTTAGAGAAAAATTTATATACCTTTATCTAATTGTAGCAACATCAGACACTCCTGCTTTCGTCGAGTACACTTCCATTTCAACTAGTACAACCCCTATACGCTACAACAGAGAATCTTTAGACTTATCCAACTCTTTTTCAACATCATCTTTCCAAGCTCCAAAGGATGGTGTCTATGTCTTTTTCTGGAACATGGAGGTTTCGTCTAGACACCTCCGTTCATTCCTGCAAGTGAACGACTCAACCGTCGGGCAGACAGTTTCTGACGGACACACTGCAGGTTACGACAGTGGTTCTAACCTTGCCATTTTGCGCCTGCGTAAAAATGATTACGTGAGGGTTGCACAAGATTATACTGCTGATGGCGACCAGACAATGATTTCTGGTTACTTTATGTTTTCCTAAAGTCAATTTGATTGAAGTTCTTTGATAAACATTTGCGAAAAGATGTATCTTGTCAACGACTTGTATTATATATTGCCTTGATGCACAATGAAATCATACTTGGAAAAAAAAATTCGTCTTGAAAATAAAGGGCACCTGCAATTTTAGAAACATAAAAATACGAAGACTTTTGTTTTAGCTTTTTTACTTTTACACATAATTAAGCAATAATTGCCATTGAATTGTGCTTAAAAAAAATAAATATACCCGTTTATATCCAAGAATTATTCAAAATGTGAAACTATAAAAATGAGCTCACGGTGCATGGTCAAATTTTGTAAAATCATTAGTAATTGTTTGTCCAATAAGAAAACTTCTTTTTGGCACGTTATGATTTCATTTTGATGTTAATAACAGCGTTATAAACATGTTCTACATGTAAGAGATTTACAAATAAAAAACGAATGTCGTTTATTATATTGTTTGTTTCTACAATAAGTAAATTCAACTTCTTAAAGTTTAATCTTTAAAAAATAGTTTTATTGTTTGCGTAATATATTTATCTAGATTGCGCTTATTTACTCAGCATTTTTTTTCATTTAGGGTCAACTCATGAGAAATTTGATTTGAATGGGATCAGTCCTGAAAAATTCTTTAATTATCATAGCACATGTATGCCCTAATGGAAGTTGTTTATTCTATTTATAATTATGATAAAATGCAAAATAAGTCCTTGATTGGTAACTACATGTATCGCGAAAACTACGATCCAAAATCACTACATCGAGAGACAAGATGACGATTTAAATGTTTTGTTGAATTAACGCCTGGGAGTTTTGTTCATATTTACAAAATATAGATTTAAATTTTGGAAATCCTATAATAATTTTTTAATCCAAAATTGCATATTGTTTTGCTATTTGACTAATATACACGCTATAAATTACATGTACATATATAATCCAGTACTTTCTGCTGGTTTTGAACAACTATATCAAGGTATAGTGAGCCACTTTAAATGGAAGTTTTATCAAAGCTGCATTATACAAATCCTCATATACCGTATATCAGGGTTTTTTCCGCGTGTATCCAATGTCCACTTTGTTCGCAACGATTTCTGACTCGCGGGAAAAAAAAATAAGCGTAAATTTAATACAAAGTTTTGGTCTTGTAATAGAGATATCTCTATACATATAAAACAAATAGGTAAGTAAATGTACGGTGAACAGTGTTCAGTTATCAGGTATGTAAGCCTCATTGTTTATTTAATAATCCATTGACAAGCTAATTAAATTGGTCACGATCCTTGTGTAAACCGATGTCAAATTATACATGAGCTATTATATTTAACGGAACAAGATCTAGATCTTCTGATCTATGATTTTTGCATATCCCAAAATAATTATTGGTATTTATTTCACACTATCATGTAAATTGTTTCATTTGTCTGAAATTTTCATTTAAGAGTTAAAATTTAAATGTTTTTCCCTCCATAACATCACAGGTTAAAACAATCGTGGATAAATTATTTTTCGCTTTGACTTGAAAATTTGATTTGCGTAAATTTTATGTACTATTCTAGGTTCTAATTCGCAGAAAAATATGAGGCGGAAAAAACTGATATACGGTATCTAAAATCAAAGATTTTTATTCAAATTCAAATTTTAAATTAGGAATATAATTTATTATAAAGAAGCTTTAGATTTTTTTTTCGGAAATACTAAACTCGTTCATTTCTATTCCTTTGTAAATGTTATCAGAATTGTAAGAATTGTCGGACTTCGTTGACAAACCGTCGTCGTCGTTTGATATTCAGCAGAAGTGAGTCTGTAGTCTGAGATGAAGCACTATCTTCAAGAATTCAATGTTATCAAGAGAGAAACTTCCATCCTATTCAACTTCGTAATGGGTCAACTTCTTTCACTGGGATTTCGTAAGTTTCCTGTAAGATGCCATTTTTGTTCATAAACAATCCACACTGAGTTGTTTGAGAACGTTCATAAGCGCGTCCATTCCTTTAATAATCTAAACTCTGTTTTTCTAAGATGTAGTCTCGTGTTCCATTCTTCTCCATGATTTGTTGATTGATATTAAAAACAGCGTTCTATTTTTCTAAACACACAACTGTTGTAAAGGACATCTCCCCTTACTTAGATACATATCAGTGAAAACAGTTTGGCGTTATTTCTAAATAATTATTTTTCAATTTTCAGCAAAAAAAAAATATTCAGACGTGTAAGGTGATACTTTATATTATTTATTTGTTATCCTATCGTTATTTCACAAACTTATTTTATCATAAACAGAGTTATTGGAGAATTATCGATTTTAAATTTGAGGGCAATACACCCGCTTTAAGACTGGCTGAGACAGAGAAATATCGCTCTGTGAGCGATACAGCCTTAGCTTTCGGTTGCTGTCTCACCTAGTCCAAAAGACGTGTATCAGAGCTGATACACTACTAGGTAAATAATATATGTATATTCATCCACTGAATATTTTTCCTCTATTTCTTACGATACATGCATGATAAGACAGACGTTTACGTGATCAACTGAAATGACATAGTTGTCAGCGAAAGAATACAATCATGCATTCTAAATTGCTCTAAATTTGTAACATCGTTCATTGATGTCTTCTTTTTATTTTACTGTTGACTTTGCGAGAGTATATTTCTTGGTTGATAAAAACTGAAGCGACAATCATTTTTTTACGAGAGCACGAATTCTACGGCTTGCACGGATGATCTCAGACTTCCAAGCAGGTATAGCCACAATGGTGACCATCACATGTATAGAAAAATTGCTGTTCTTGTTTCATAACTTTTTATCGACAATTTTAATCAACGTACTTATAATAAATTTTTAAGGATAATTGATTATATGATTTTTTAATTGGATGTAAATATAAACGTATAAATGCATTCCTTTGATGCTTTATTCGGATTGTGAAGGTAGCTAGCAATGCAGAAAAGTATATAACCCGTATCAGCGGGATAATACATAACTCATGTTGTTTATTTGTTTTTCGATTGAAATCTTAGTAACAAACTGAACATGATAAAATGCAACTGCTAATAATAAGACCCAAATATGAATAATTTATTGTTTAATATACACAAATAGGAATAATTACGATAATTAAAATACGAAAAACTAATACATTGTGTCAATATACATGCTGCAAAAAACCAGCATACCATGCAAATGAAAAATTGAACGTAAATAATAATAAAACAAAATCAAATCAATCAAATATAGCCAAGTTCGACATGACATATAAAAGTCTAGAAAAAGCTCCATTTTGTTCCCTATAAACTTATGAATTATTTTTTACTTCATTGTCATATGTACATTGATTACTTAATTACATGATCTAGTTGTGTTATTTATCAGAAGAGGATAAAAATATCGATAAGAAAAAGATTACATAAGGATTAATAGAATAATAAATACAGATCGTTAACATTCCACCGATAATAAAAACATTAAAAACTGTTAGTATACTTTAGAAACTTTCAAAATGTCGAAAATATACTTTAAAATTAGAAATTAAAGAAAATATATTTTTCGAATAGCTACTCGCTTTACTTTGTTTCTTCTTCATATACACTAACAAACTGACATGCATTTGTTTAGATACAGATACATTTAAAGATAAAAGATAAAATGATTTTATTGTTTACCTTCAGTGGTAATATGTTAGAGGCGATTTTCCTGAGGAGGACAGAATCGGATTCTTCCCATCTTAGCATCATCTTTAATTTCTACATCAACATCTATGTAGTAAGGTTTGAGCATCTCGGTCGGGAATGAATTTATATAGCCTATGTTTTGCTTAGGTTGAGGTATTTTTCAGTCTTAGTAATAAGACAAAATGATGTTGAGCAAAAATAAAAAGAAATTTTTAAGATCAATTCTATTTAAGAATCAATGATTTATAAAAGGGTCTGGCCACGCATAGTAACTAATTTTATTTATATTTCAGACATGGACTAGGTGTAAAACGTAAAAAACACGAAGTTGGGTGCTGGGGGTAACCGATGCCATGGTAACCAACTTGAAGGCTAAAGATGGAAAAATAACAAAACTGACCTACTTTAAAGCCAAATAAGAATGTTTTGCCCACTAATGTAAACTATTAAAGACATAAAACAATCTTTGTTCGATTGTCAGTTCTTATTTTATAGAAGAAAATTGATGGAGAAACCAATACTTTTAAAATGTTACCATGGAAACCGTTAGATCTTTTTGAAATTGGTCTTTTGATTTTTTTTTTATTATCTGAAATGGGAAATTATTTATTTTTTATATCCTTACCAATATTCATGTAATATACATTTCACTTATGAAAATTGACACCCTTTGCTATGGTTAAAAGACCAAGAAATAGAAAAAAAACAGAAATATTGAAGATGATTTTGATATTCTGTAATTCCTGATTTTAGAAATTTTTAGCAATTGTTTTTGTTGGAACTTGTAAACATATGCCTATATTTTTTAAAATATATACCACAAAAAAATTTGTAATGCAACAAAGAAGTGCTGTTGCTATGGAAATTAAAGTTGCATAGAAATACACACAACAATTCGTACTTTTTGAAAAGTCCATAACAACGGCAATTATTTTCGGCACATGCAGATTTTTTTCAAGTTGCTTTCAAGCTCGGGACATACTTGATATTTTCTTACCAATTGATATAATTTTTCTCAACTTTATATACAAATAATACCCATTCAAAAATGCCACAAAATATTAGAATATACCTTATTTTTATTGTTACCATAGCAACGAATCCCAAGTTCAATTTTTAAGTATTTAATTTCACAACCATAATAGTTGTTGTGCAATAATAATTTGATAATATACTCTACCATAGAAACCCCAAACTGTGCATATTACTCACAATGCGTTCTCAAATAAGCATTAGAATGTCATTTTTGCATCTTTACCATCTGTTACCATGGCAACAGTTCCTTATAGCAACAAATAAATGGTGTTAGGCTTTATAACTAAAGAAAGTCTTTTAAATTGTAAAGTATGTAGAAAATCATTGACTCTGCGTGGCCACCGAATTTTGATTTTTACATAGAATTGACCTTAAGAGCATGTATACGAGAAAACGATGAAAAATGTCGTCGGAGCAATGCTCTCTGATTAACTTCATATGCTTCCTTAACACCCCATGCAGTCACCTTTCCGTACCGTTCAAGCAGTTGCCTGAGAGGCATAACTACATATATTTTTCAAATTTCATACACTTATAAAAAAGTGTGTGTGGGGGGGGGGGGGGGGGGGGGGGTTGGGAGTGTCAATGAACAACTTTTTGGTCATAAGTGCAATAAGTAAATTAACTGAATTTGATTTATATAAATTCAAATCTGCATTTAGTATCCCTTAGAAACAGCTCAACATAAGATTAAACACTTTTGAACCGAATAAACATTTTTTTTTTAGTTTTATTCATTTTATTCATAAGTAAGTAATATACATATGTAGTGATGTATGATCATTTCTTAACATTTCAAATACATGTAGTTGTACATAGATTTGAAATGTATATATTAAATAGATGTTATTTACCCGAACACGCGGGTATGATAAGGCAACTCTCAGCGATCGATTAAGTTAAAATTCCTCTGATCGATAGAACGTCACAATAAGCAGCATGATATCATATTTTACTCAGGAAACTTGTCAATTTTAACTTTATCTCTGGTCAAAATTATAAAAACTACAAGCGTAAAATATCACTAGAAACTCTTCTAACTGAATATATCTTCGATTTCTCTGTATAACGTATTAATAGAGAAGATCAATGTCTGGAGACAAATCATAGGAATGCAGTGTAAACAATGCCGAAATAAGACATATTTGATACAGATACCCAAGATTTAGATGATTGTCAGTTAGGATATAATCAGGATAATACAGGCCTGGATATTTTGTTTTATCAGCGAGTGTTATAAGGTTAGCAGATTAACATTTATATGGCTTGATCGGCCTTTGTCAGTGTGTACAAAAAAGGCAAAAGTGTAACACTACCCCGGATATTATGAAAGATGAATTTGGCAAATATCAAAAGCATATGACCTAAAATACTTGAAAAGTGCTGCTAGAATCATTTGCTTCGTTGTTGTAATTGAAAAATACGTAGTATGTTCAATGAAATTGAAGAAGTTGAGGGGGTTTCCGATAAATAATGACAATATTTATTTTATGCGATTAACAATCGGATTTTAGCAGTAGTACTAATAAACATGAACTAATTGCCGATCGAATTATTGTATAATACATACAACTGAACTTCTGGGTAGTGTTACACTTTTTGATTTTTTGGTAAGGTACAAAAGTGATCTATTTTTAACTGTCACGTGATACCATGGCACGACAGTTTCAAAAATCGACTTGATTCCGAAGTAGAAAAATAAAATCTTGTTGAACACATTCACTTGATATTAATATTTAGCACTGTTTACATAAAATAAACAATTTTGAAAATGACCATAATTTTGACCATCATTAAATTCAGAGTTGCCTTAACTTACCCGCGCAGGATAAAAATATCGATAAAAAAAAGAATAAGTACGGATTTATAGAATAATTTATGCATGCAGTCAATATTCCTCCAAAAGTAAACACATTAAAAGCTGTTAGTATGCAATCTCCAGAAACTTTACACATGTATGTGTAAAAAACTCTTGCTATTGTGAAAATTTGAGAAAGTGCAAAAGCAGTTATGATACCCGTGACAACCAGATTCATTCTCTTTTGTGTATGTCTGGTAATAGACGGGGAAGATTGTATGGTTCTAATCTTCCAAACATGCAACAAAATCGTGATAGTACAAACTACAAGCAATACGAGGGTATAAGCGATACCATTGACTAACACCATAACATTGCTTTCATTGTTTACATGAATATAGAATAAACAAGTTTTGATCACTCCGAAAAGGAAGCTTATAAACCACACTGACAAAGAACACAAAGATATTAGTGCCACAGTTAAATGTCGTCTGCTTTGTAATGGATGCACTGTAAGTAGATATCTGACGGTGGACAGTAACAAAACATGACCAGAAGAACTCCAATATAACAAATAGCAAAAAAACGACTTCATCAGGATCATCCATGTCTCGGCGAATTTCTCGTTGTTTGTGACAAGAAAGAAGTTGAGATTGATAATTGACATAATATCTGCCAACGCCAAGTATCCGATAGCGGTAAAGGTTGGTGTATGTAAGTTTGAATCATGCACGATTTTAACTATTGTAGCAAGATTCCCGACGAACCCAAAGGATGCGATGATGAAACAAATGCACATAAAAGTATCTTCTATTGGTTGCTGGACATAAAAAAAGTTCTCCACATCGTATTGAGGACCAGCCATATTTACTCCTGACGTTGAATTTTTCTCTATAATAAGCATTGTTGTGTTCAGCATCTTTCATGTGTTTTGGCTTTAATTTGAAATTCACCTCAGCCATTTGGCACTAGACGGTAATGTATTTGTCAAAGTGATCCACAAGAATGCATTTGTCATCAGAAAAAAAAACCTGAAACAATTTTAGACAATAAGTCAAACTAATAAGAGATTGTAATTTTAACAGGTGGTTATTTGTGATATTCAGGATGAAATAAATGTATATAATAAAAACAATAAACCAAACCAAAGGAAGAATACATATAAAAAAAACAGAAAGCTGACTTTATAAAAAAAAAACGAAAAAAAAATCTTCTCTTTTCATTTTTGATCAGGAATATACAAAAATAGATTTTAACAGTAAAACCGACAGAATGATTCTGGACTCTTTAACACGGGGACACTGGGGGATTTGTTAGAAAAAAAAACAAGTATAAGGATTGACTTTTAATTATATTATTTCCAAAAATACTGGGTTTAGAGAAATGGGTACTAGCGTGCGTACAACAGAAAAAAGCCTGTGATATTGCAACTATTAAATTCATATTTTAGATAGATGTGATGTGACAGTTAGAAAAGACGACAACCAAAAAGTAAATGCAAAATTATATACAGAAAACTTTTATAATGTTGGTTAAGTCAATAAAATATGAGACCGATAACTACGGAATGGTATATTTACGGAGTTGCTTAATTAATAAATCTTTAGTCATACATGTACTTAATGGTCTTGTAAGACTAAAACAAAGTGCCTATGTCGTCAATATATTTTTTTAAAAGAAAAATTAAGCAAAACATATGTCTTAAATAGCTACTCACTTTACATTGCTTCTTCTTCATATGCACTGAAAAACTGTAAATCTGGCAAGTATATATTTCATTACCGTTGAAGAATACGATCGCTTAATTGTTTTCCGATTGTGAAGGACATACATAAATAAAATACTTTAATTGTTTCTCTTGAGTGGGAAAAACTTGAACTCGGCGGTCATCATAGGGCCACTTTTCCGGGAGAGGACAGTATCGGAGTTTTACTCAACTTATATGTAGCAACATCTTCTATTTTCACCAACGTTATGTAGAAAGGTTTGAACATCCCCAAAATAACCCTACTTGTAAATAGCCCAACAGTGGCTAAAGACTATGTGTTTTTCCGTCGCAAAGATTTGTTACAAATATAACGGATTTGGTTTTGCTTCAAAATCATATTGTACATAATTATTGGATATTTTTATACTACAGCATACTTTATGGTGCATCGTACTTGTAGACAAAATTGTGATGTTGTGAGGATTTTGCTTCATATAATTCTCATATCAAAATTATATGCTTCTTGGATTTATATATGTGCGCTGATTTGAGATCATAAAGAGGGCGGCAAATCTAACTTAGAACTCTTTAACAATTGTCTACTCCAAACCTTAAATGGTAAAAATATGACTTCTTCACAATAGCTCTCCTAAATCACTCTAATATGTAAAAAAGGGAACAAAACAAATCACGCAAATTATCGACTTATTAGCATCACAAACTCGGATTATAAAATACTTGCTATTTTATTAGCAAATAGACTTCAAAGGGTAATACATCGTCTTAAAAGTAATAATCAATCTGCTTATATCAAATGGAGATACATCAGAACAAATGCTCGAACCATACATGATATATTTGAATACTGCGAAATTGAAAATTACAATGGACTCCTTCTTTTCCTTGATTTAAAAAAAAAATTTAATTCTGTTGAATGGAATTTTACTTTTGAAACTCTCAAAAGATTTAACTTCGGTGATAACTTTCTCAGCTGGATATCCATACAATATAACGAATTAAAAGATTTTTAAAAAAGGGTTGAAATTTTTCTGTTTGTAACAGAAATGTTATCTTTAAACATTATGGAAAACAAAGAAATTGCTGGTTTGAAAACCCAAAATATGACAAAAGAAATAAAATTGTTTCAACACGCAGACGACGCTATATTACCGCTTAGAGACAAGCTAAAATGTATTTAATAGTTTTGGTACGATTTCTGGCATATTGTTAAATAAAGATAAAACAGAATGTTGGCTTCTTCTTGATTTGAAAGGAACAAAAAACACGATACATGGAATTAAGATCAACTTTGATCGTCCAAAAGTACTGGTACATACATTGGACACAATAAAAAAAAAGGGTTTTGAAAAAACAATGGGGAAACAAGCTTGAAGAATTAGAGAGACTAACTGAATCATGAAAAAAAGAAAATTAACCATATTCTTAAAAAAACCTATACATGTATTATTGATAGTCTAGCTATCTCCAGATTAACTTACAATATATCAATATTAGTATTCCTAAGTTCTGATGTCATTTAATCTATAAATAAATTGATTTTCAATTTTTACATTTAGTGCCAAAATGGATGCGTGCGCAGCATACGGAGACGTCACGATAAAAAAAATCAGATTTCATTGATTTAGAGGGTAGTATAGATCTAGAAACAGAACACATTCGGTATATATATATATATTGAGCGTAATTTCTCATTTTCAAAATTTGCAAAATTCGTGTCCAAATCCCTTTTAAGAATAAAGGCCCATACCTTATTCCTCCTATTTCTGTCCTAAACATATCATCTTCAGAAAATTATCTTATTATAAAAAGTATGAAAGTTACATTTTTACAGCAATTAATGTATTTCTAACTAAAAATAAAAAATAGGTGCAAGTACTTTCTTGCACTGACATTCAAAAATTACATTGTGCTTAATATACATACCTAGCGTATAATGTTACGTCATTGGGATTTTCCATTAGCATATGATATTTAAAAATCCATTTGAATAATGAATTTCATCTAAATATGAATTATTTTTTATTCTGGCATATCGCAATGGTTTAAACAAAATAAACAAATCTGTCCTAAAAGAGTTGATTTGCGGTGTATTAATATTACCAAGTTAAAAAAAAGTGCACACATATGGAAGAACATATGACAAATAAGCGACGTATTTCATGTCCTATTATCAAAGTTTGTGTGTAAAACTCGCAAATCGCTATAACAGAATAATGTCTGCCTAATTTTGAAGTCTAATTTGACAAAGGTAATCCCAATTTTTTTTCAAAGTGCGTTAATATTGATCATAAAAACGCAATTTGAAATAAAATTATTTTTCATAAATTCCGTTGACATATGCCTACTCTCTATCTCTTTGAAACAATATAATAATTCCTACTGTTTGATTAAATTGATGCATTGTTTTAAATGTTGTCAACACAACCGGTATTCACACTAGATATAAATGCAATGATTTTCAAAAAAAACACCATAAAATCATTAATACATGATTTATATTTACAAAACGATCTTCATTTATTCAATTGTTAATATGAACGATCGTTCAAGCGAAACACATGAATGATAGTTGCAAGGAAAAAAAGGAAGCTTTTATAATGATGAAGGAATTGAGAAACAAAAACCAGATGAACTGACTAGGCTATATCAATGTTTTTAGGTTTTACCTTTTGACCCACATTTTAATCAAGGACCGGACTGTTGTCTTTGCAACAACAAAAACAGTAATTTTTTACCATGCACTCATACGACTACAAGGAATTTCACGGTGGGATACAATATTTACAGAACAGATGCATCATTAGCTTCCACTGCTCCTGTAGAACGTTTATTTGATATAGCTGGGAAGATTTTCAAACCCGACAGGATGCAGTTAAATGATGAAACCTTTGAAACTTTGATGATCATAAAGTGCTACAACAATTTCTTAAATTTGAACCTGATAGTGAACATGAACCTGTAGATATGTTAAAGAGTGTTTTATATATGAAACATTTGCAAAACTCTTTATCTAGCTTTAAAATCACTTTTATAAAACTTACTGACTTTTTACAAAGTAATGGTAATAGTAATGCATTACTTTACTCATGTAATGGCAATGTAATGCATTACTTCAAGAATATTAAGTAATGGTAATAGTAATTTAATGCCAAAATTCATGAAGTAATGGTAATGTAATGCATTACTTTACAATGTAATTCGTCCCGTCTGGTGAGGGAGATACATTGCATATGTTTACAAAGGAATATATAAAGATTAAATCCAAAGGATGATAATATTTCCCGACGGCATCGCCCGTGGGAAAATTGATATTTCTAATGGTATAAAACTTCATGCATCCCAAAAATACATGCAATAATATTCAATTAAACGACATAATTATACGATTTTTAATATATACTTGTTCATCTTTTTAAAAGCAACAGGAAAGTTTGATTTCATTTCTTCATTACGTATTTTCCTTCATACAAATAATTAGAATCAGTTGAAATCATTTTCTAATTTAAGAAGAATTAGATTATTATATATTACCTTTAAACTTGTTTCTTTACGTCATATGGTCATATCAGCATTTTCATACCAAAGAAATAAAAAATCCGAAGTCTTCTTTGGTAAACACGACGCTTTGTTTGCCATGTTATGTGAATGTCTAGACTAATCAGATGACACGTTATATAAAATAATTATGAGATAAATTCGTATATTGCACATTAATAGTTAATGAATCATTCTTAAAACAAACATTAGTTATAGGTTAAACTATTCTAGTTTAAAACACATATATTAGCTCACAGGAGCCAATGTTCTTCATTAAATAAGAATAATTTGTAATAAGTAACTACAAACGCTGAAGAAGCAATTTTGTGTGAATTTACACTTTTGGATAGATGTATCCACGTTGTTTATGTAAATAAAGTATCCATGAACAGTTATAATTACACATTTGAACATTATTGCAATGTATTACCACATATAGCTTTAAAAGATTTTTGTCTTTAAGAAAAAAAAACAGCATTAGCATTGTTAGGCACTTATTTATAATAATGAAATGCTTAAATATTTGGTTTTTTATTCTTACCTATAATTTATGCACAAAATTCATACCGATCACTTATAATACAACAGTCTTGAAACTGTTTTATCAAACTGTTACTTTCAACAACTAGATGATGCACTTTAAAAAAATGTATCTTGATTCAGTTGCAGTATCGGATGTCTCGTCACAAACGGAGCACCATCATAAAGGAACTATTTTGCTCATTGCTGCTGTCATTGAAAGGTTGTTTGGAGTTCTCTTTCTGCTTAATGCTGAATGGGAATAAAATTATACTATCACATTGACCCACAAAACCTTTAGTTTTAGAATATTATGATATTTTATGACACATATGAAATAACTAATGGCAAACCTTTTACTATTTACTCTAGAAATACAGGTTTAAAGATTTCATTTACTTATTTAACCATTGAGATTGTTTTTGTCTCATTAAATTGTTACAATGTACTGAATTGAGATTAACATGTATCTCCACTTGACTATTGTTGATGTGATCACAATAATGAAACCTGGGTGTCTCTGTACTTAGAAAAAGAATGGCATATGCTGTGGTTTTCTCCAGTCATTGAAAATTTTATAATGTTAGTGTCATCTGTTTTCAAGCATGTCTCTCTACATCAAAATCTTTGTAAGAATAAGTTTTTATTAGGTTTTATAGTTGCGGTCAACGTGTTTTGATTCATTTTTCGTTCATTCAATATCAGGCTTTTTCTTGGTTTACACCACAGGCACCTGACGTTATAAATTTTTCTCATAATAAAAATAAATACCCTTTACCTAATAATAGACAAGGTACCCATCGCCGCCATCTTGAATTTATTTCAAACTGTCACATCAGGTGGAAGTTTCGCGTGAAACTCATCGGTAAAATTATTTTGCGATCCTCTCCGTCTCCCGATCGGTCATTCAACACCTAAGCTTACAACCGATTCAACTAAAACGACGCGTCACACCTGTCATTAATAAAAATCGCCCCTCAATTTGTATCTACTGCCTTAGATATGCTACAAATGGCTAAAGGGTGGACGGAAGTTTACATAATTGCGTCATACTTTGGGTAATCCCTTCCAAATATAGCACTGATAAGAATATTCAAAACGTGTCGATTTTGAATTCAATCAACATACAAGTTAAAATTAAGAAAGTGGATAACAAAAACTGTCAATTATAACTTTTATTACACAAAGTTTTTATAAACATGTTTATAAATGCATATATTTTGAAATATTGACACAAGCACACAGTGCAGGGAAATCTCATTTGCATAAATATGACAACTTCCGTCCAAAAATTAATGCACCTTTTAGAGGCGTTATGGGCTGTTTGAGATGATGTTCACATTTTAAAATATCTTTACGCAGCTTTGATCATAATTCCTTTACCTAAAAGCTCTAATATAACCAAAAACAAGTTTAGATGAATTTTTGATAAAGCTAGACGTCACTTACAGCTAAAATTTATTTAATTATAGACCTTACTTCCGGATAATCTTCAAAACAAATTTCACATATAGTGTTATATTTTCAGATTTTTTCTCGTACATGAACCGTTACTAAAATGTAAGCAGGGTTTTTTAATCAAATTAAAAAAAACGGCAACTGCTTACATGATGACTATGTGCCTATGTCAGGAAAGACAACGAATGTTATTCAAGGACAGAAAGACTTTACTGAATGATATGAACACTAGTACATAGAAACTTTACGGTATATTTAAAAAAACAATTGGTCACGACTTTAGGAATTCTTGTCGTTTCTTAGATGAATTGGGGGACTTTTTCATTGTCTAGCACAAACCAATAAAAAACTTAACGTTAAAGGACTTTATACAACCAAAATAAAATGCATTGCAAAAAATAACAAGGTTTTGTTATAGACCTGGTCAATAAGTTTGAATGAAACTCCTGAAAGACGTTTGATCTCACGAAGGTTCTGTATGTCCCTCGAAACGCGTGGAGCAAATTGTATTACAGATATACAGTTATAATACAGATAACATAGAGAGACGTTAAACGTACAAACGACAAAAAAACCCAATATTTATAAAAGGTCGAAACCTACGACAATTTTAAAATTCAATAACATAACCCCCCCCCCCCCCAAAAAAAAAAAAAACAAACAAACAAAAAACCTCCCAAAACCCTATACAAACAAACATACAAACAAACAAAACAAACAATGCACAACGTAAACATAGTTCTAAAGGAAAATAGTTTCACATAAAGAAATGAATAATATTTGTAAAAGTAATATATATTTTTCATGTTAGTTTAAATCCAGAAAAACTCATTCTGGAGTATTTATTACTTTCAAGATAGCTTCCCCCTCTTGCTTCACCCACCCGGGTGTAAACAATGTCCCCTTTTGCCAAACTGAGAATAGTCAATGAAGAGGCCATCGCTCTGTCATCATGATGTCCTGAGTCAGCAAAAGTGATATCCTTAATCTGGCCATTTTTAACAACTTCTACTGAGCAATAAGATTTGTCAATCGAAGTCGAGCTGGTATGGAAAACGTAGACCCCGTTTTCTGGAGCTGTAAAGTTTCCAGACGTTACATCATATCCGTTCCCAAAGTTGGTTTCAATCCGATCGTATACAAATGTCATATGTTTGGAAATGCCATTTATTTGCACATTTTGAGACATGTAGGCAAAAAAAGCAATCTGATGTCCTGGAATATCAAATCGTAAACTTTATTCTCTTGGTGCAAATGCGAACAATAATTCATTACTTTAAATAGGTTTGAGATTGCAAAAGAATTATTAAACATATTTTTCTGTCAATCTGATATAATTTTTATACAGATATTTCAATTTTTCTCATACTTTTCTACCCTAATTTAGTGACGTGAAATAAATTACAGATGTTATCAAAGTGATATATGCAAAAAAAAAATCTAGAAAGCAAAAATTAATCACATGACTTATTATCACCTGAATTTCAGAAGATTGTTTAAAATTCTTATTAAACTTCTTATTTACAGCCTTTGGCTAATAAAGCTATCATATAATATGATAATTTTTTAACCATTATTTTTAAAATTCTTTTTTGTCCATTTTCAAAGCTTCCTCCTTCCATTTACTTTTGTTTGTTGAGCTTATATTTAAGAATACCTCATAAAAATCAATACAAGAACCCCCTTTTTATTTAGAAATCTCCTGCTTTTCTGTATCGATTTCAAATCTGATATTTTCATATCAAATTTGAGTACATCTTGCTTTTAAAATAAAGTCAACGTAGAAAATGATGGACAATTAACTGCTAAACATGAAAATGACAAATATATCGATATTATGGAAAACTTAAACTGTTTTATGTCAAACAAGTACCTGCTTCGAGAAGCTCACTTCCTCTTCGTTGGCTACACAGACTGCAAATTGTGTTTTCCATTTCACTTCGGTCGCAAGATTCGTCGCCAGAGGCAACATACAGAAAGAGAACGACAAGGACAAAACTTCGTAATATTGTTAACATGTTACGGTTTGCTTTGTTACAGTGTAGTCAACTTTTATGTTGTAACTGATATACACATTCCCGTGCTTTATATTTATAGTCTTACCAAATGTGTAAATGGTATGAGATTATTAAAAGATAAGATCAATAAAAGTCTGATTCAATGATATCCTAGAAAATATTTACGAGATGAATATATAGAATTATCCCACGTTTCATAAACAGAAGAAAATTGTCCGTGAGAAGATTGGATTTGGAGGCAACATATTTGATTACAGTTATAACAAGATTGGAGTTAAAACGATTTCTTTCATCTGCCTCTTTTAATAATTTTAAGCGTGACTAAATATCACAATATCACAATTTGCACCTTGTTTTTTTTAAGATAAAATATATCACAGACATCAACACTTACAAAAGCATGAAGTTATCAGACAGATTCATTTAATTTCATATGTTCTTTGGGGTGTCGAGTTTTGCACACCAACAAGTTATCATTGGGAGTTTGACGTTTTTGCAAACATGTCAAAAAAACCGTGATAATTTTTTCTATTTCATTTTTGAAGATACAAGCTAGGTACAGAGTTTAGCATTTTAAGTAAAATAATCAAAGCCCGACCCTTGTTTTTGTTTACACTAAATGTTATATTGCTAAAAATGTAGGAAATCTTGCTTTTTATGTTTATAAAATTATCTAAAAACATGAACAGTTTATCTTGTTTGTGAGAATTGTTTTGGTCAAAAATGTGGAAATTTCTTTCTTGTACGTTAATATGTAAACAAAAACATCAAAGGAGTTTATCTTTCATATTACATTGAATTATGATTCTGTATCTCGCTTCTAACTTCAATCCTGACATCATTATTTTTGCCAAGCAATAAAGAATCCACGTTGTCTATTCTTTACATGAACAATGGAATAATAAATTTTGGTTTTTTTTTTCTCTTTCATCTGTCAGGTACAATGTTCATTTGCAAATTAATAGAAAACTACATTGGAAATGAAAATGTGATAATTCTAAAGACTCATGCAATAGTCTGATATTCGGATAGCTCACTTCAAATTTCATTATATCATTTGAACACAAAGTAAGGTCAACTGCATCACATGGCTTTGCATTGGAGTCAATTTGAATATTCTAATTGGCAAGTTCATGATATATATCGAAAAAGTCCGAGGATTTCGAAGCTACGTGTAAAAGATTTACATTGAAATTTGTACTCTCATTTTGTCCTAATCCACTACTAGTTTTTATGAGTATATACATGAACATAGTTAATCCCCCATATGCTATATGATAATATTGATTGACGTATAATTCTGAAATAAAACACGTTATGGTAAGCGTTCAATAAAAACTCTTATTTAGACGCATTTTGACATTTATTTTTATCAATTTTTAAATACTGTCCCACGATATCATCGCATCACATTTTGCTTAATTATTCAATGTTTGTAAAAAATTTAGGGTTCGAACCTGTTCACTTATTAATAAAAAAAACCATCCAATATTTCCCCACTAGTTGTTAGAGTTCAATACACAATTAAAAAGAAAAAGTCTACGGAGATTTTGCATTGCAGCAGGCATAAAAGTATACGGATGATCACGTTGAAAAATTGTGCGATGTGTCCCGAGTAATTCCATATGGATAAAAAAAAATGAAATAAGTATAAAACATCCTTAGGTGTCAATTCAATAACAAACGATAATAAGTGATATCAATATTTGCGAAAGTAATATAGATCTTTATATTATATCATACATGCATATGCATACCACATTGTTAATATATTGTAACGCCCTCCTGTCATAGTAAACCTTACATCAAAAAACAGATATATATCAAATAACAGATATATGTGAGCGGACTTCAATCATACATTTTCAATTTTACTAGAACTATTATTATAGGTGTTTTTAGGATTGGGCCGGGGGGGGGGGGGGGGTAAATTCGGCATGAAGCATTTGCCTCATTTGCCTATATGTAGTTACGGCACTGACATGTATGTTTTTCTAAAATCTTTTTGAAGGGTATATGCGGAAAAAAAAAGATTTGGAAGAGTTAACAAAAATTGGGGTAAACAATCTGTTATATTTTTATCGAATCTGTTTATCTGGGACGGGCATTGAAATCATCCTACGACATTGCCACAAACAAAAACTGTATAACGTTTATTTGTATCTGGCTTTGGTCGCATTATACTGTGTTATCTATATTTCCAGTACAATAGTTGTCTGATAAGAAGTTTGAAATTGCACGTTGGTATTCGAGGCGATTTAGAAATCAAACAGCCATTTTGAACTCAATGGATAATATGATTCGTTATCTTTGCATACTATACGGTCTATTTATTTTCTTTCTTCCTCTCTTTTCAGTATTTCTATAACATCTCTCCCTTTCTCACATATACTCATAGATATGTCATGTGTACATGATATTTATTGGAGTTCGTCATCTAATTTCAGGTTTGATTGTACTTGCCATTAATGGAGTAGAAGGTAGGAAATTTTGCATTTGATTTTCGGTGATGAATATTTTAATGAAACTCTTAATGAACCCAATGTATTGCTCTTTTGATCTCACAATCTATGCAAAATGAAAATAAATATAATATTTTACAGTGTTCTAAAATTTATCGTAGAGATAAGTATAAAGCGAACAAAAATTTATTGATATTTTCATTTTTTTTTTTTTGATTGATTTTTGCAAATGGTCATTTTCTCTAAAATGATATATAAACTATGGAAAATGCTAAAAAAAAAAAATAGAATTTTTTTTATTTTTTTAAAGAATGAATGGGAAAAGATATTTGCAACAAACATTTCTAAAATGTTAGCCTATGTCTATGTAGGTACTAATTCAATGTTGAGAAAGTTATGTAAATAAATTTATACTTGCTCATCCTAGTTAACCCATACCGTTACTATACCAACATTTTATTTTGCTACATATATACGTCTAAATAAGAAAGTGAGTAACAACAAAGCTCAAGGTGAACCCGGTAAATTGATATAAAAATTACATTTATTCATGTTTTGTAAATCTAAAGAGAAGTAGTGACACTGTGTTCATCAGGGTTTCCCTTTTTTATTCAGCAATTTCCCTTTTTTCAAGTTAGGTCAATTTCTATAGGGAATTAAGCAAGACATTTTGTTTAAACTATTGTTGTACACTTTTGTTCTCATGAAAGTTAGTATTTCTTTGAACACATTTTTGATTTACATTGAGATTCAGTTCTGGAACTGTGATAACGACAGAGACGAGTGCCTGAATAATTGTAGATAGAAGTAAAAATCAATATACTTAATCTACAAATCTAAACTTCATCCTTTTGCCTGTCGAACAAAACCCATATGAACAGAAAGCAATTGTAGTCCAAAACAAGATTTAAGGATTTGAACCATTTGCTAAGACATGAATATTTTTTAATCTATTTATCTCATCTTGAATATTGCCAAAAAAATAATATATATTTTAAAAAACGACATGCAGGAGCAAAATTTTGCAACGATAGTTGAGGGTAAAATTTATAATGTTATCTATTTTTCAAGGATTAGGATTAAAATGTCTGCGCTGTGATGACGTATTAGAGCCTCGTTTTTGTGAACGAATTGAGTACTGCCAAGACGGAGATGTAAGTTCACAAGATCATCATATTTTGTTATCACTGTGTTGTTTCTTGGACATAAACAATGTTTGATTTGAACGATCTCATGATTAAAATCAGCTGCTCTGATGCGCTGCAGCTTTCAAATGAGAGCAGCTTATGTCAAGATAGTTTAGTTTTTTAAATTTCTGAAATCTTCTTGATGAAATTACAAAAACGTTTTATAACTGTTCTAGGTCTGTAGTGTACAGAGATACAGAAAAGATAACGGTGATGTCTCGTTCTGGTCTGGTTGTCTACCACATTCTGTAAGTTGAATTTCTATCTCAATTTCTGAATCCTTTTTTTGATTACTAGTGTGTTGTCTCCTTTTAAGAGAAATTTACATTTAACTTTTATATAACCTTCAAACTTGTTTACAAAAAAAAATATTGACGGAGTTAACTAATTGTTCCCCGATCAAGTCATCTTCGCTAGCCAAGGGTTTACGATTCACTCTGCTCCTCTACAACCCTTGGCAGATTTCGCCGATGTTTACCTAAACAGCACAACGCCGTCTAGCGATTGAGTTAAATTGGAGTAGCTAAAATACGTATTTTTCATCTAAGAGGATTAGAAGAAATGGTCGTGTGAAAAAAGAAAAAAAATAAGAATTGTTAAGAAAACCCATATATTTGTAATCATATATTGTATTTTATCTATTAATCGCGTAAAAATTGTTATAATGATTGTATTTATATTTTGTATTAAAAAAACACAACGAACTACACCGCCAATTAGTAGATTCCCTGCGATCGCCTGTCTTCGCAGCCAATCAGATTCCGTTGCGCGAGTTTGATTTTGTCGGCTAAATCTGCCAAGGGTTGTAGAGGAGCAGAGTGGATCGTAAACCCTTGGCTAGCGAAGATGCGATCAAGTATACTTTGCATTTAGTGTGAAAGTCAGATAAAGACCAATTCCGTTGAAACATTTCAATAAATTTTTGATTGTTAAGCCGATTTTTTATTAATTCCACAAATTATACTTTGAACTATATTGATAGCAATTATAATGTTTTTCATATTTTTTTCCTCATTTACACAAAGAACTGTGCCAAAGTCACAAATAGAACAATCCTGGAAACGAACAGCAGAAGAGCGCTCCATGGGTCTGTTCTCTGCCAGGAGTGTTGCAATGGGGATCTTTGCAACTCTGAGGGCTGTGGGGCGCCGGGTAAAGGCTTAGCGTTATGAGGGCTTTTCGACTTTCGGTCGAAAAGACTTATTGTTTTCGTCTTTTTTTATTATTATTCTCGACAGGATTTATGTCAGCGATTTTTTTAAAACGGAGTGGAATATTGAAACAATTATGCAATTTTCTCAGAGCAATTCTTAATGACACGCGTATGTAAGGTTTTGGACTTCCGGTTCCGGCACTTCCGGTTTTGACAAGGGAAATCATAAAAATTCATTAAAACACAATACCTTTATTATTTTTTGAGTTAAAGCATTCAGATTTAAGACTTAGATGTATCTTGTCTAGCTTTTGAAAATCATGTGCCTTTCTCTATATCTTACCGTTTTTGAGATATTAGGGCTCAAACTTGGGAAAAAGGGGGGATGAAAAACAAAAAAATAAAAAAATCTTAGGAATTTTATAAGACGCCTAAATATTGTTTAAATAGAAGTATTTAACATATATTCCAAGTTTCAATAAGAAATATTCAGTTCTTCCGGTTTTATGAGTCGATGAAAATTGTCTATGGGAGTTTCTGTGTTAAACTAAAATCACGCGTCGTTCGTTTTCTCAAAAGGTTTTGAAGTAAATATTACAATATTTCATTTGTAGAATGACAAACACAATGCGCAGACCGGAAAAGTTTTTGGGTAGACAATTCGAAAGAATAAGGGATCTGGAGGGGCCAACGTTCAAAACAGCCCTTTAGCTGTAACTTTTTTATTTATCATCCGATTTCCAAAATCTTTTCGGTTTATTGTTAAGAATAAAGAGTTCAATCTTACAATTATGGTCCGAGGGGCCACTTTTTGACTCCTTATAGGGATTTGAAAGGCCTAAAGATCACAACTTGTTTAAATTTCTCACTTTGCTCTAAGAATGTAGATAATAAATACTGTAGACATACCACGTTTTGTGTCCGAGGAATGAATACTTACTTCGAAATGATTTTTTGAAAATATTCCTCTGGAAATTAAAAGTATAGCTACACATATACTTGTAAACTTCTGGAGTTATCTTTCTTTTGACATTTCACTTCTCATAAGTTCCTATTTAAGCAACTGGTTATACCAAGGCGTTCAAAAATTTTGGAAATAGATTAGAAATGAATTTTTCTGACATTTTAAATAAAAAAAGGGAAAATGGGGCTGTCGAAAAGCCCTTCCTTTTTGTTGAAGACAAAAACAGGTCTAGTTGAACCTGAAATTATATAAAAGTTATTTATATGTATTCTTCAGCCCTTCCTAAATTAATTGATTTTATATGCATTGACCATTAAGTGTCCTTAGAAGACAAATAAGAATAGTTAAAGTAAATGTTGGCGTTTTGTATTAGTTGAACATTAAATTAAAAAATATTAGGAAAAGTGATTGAAACCGATTGTTGATTTCTGCTCTTGACGTTATACTTAATGCTTATTTTTTTATCATATATACATGTAACAAAAAAATGTCATTGTATAATTTTTAAAAACAAATGTAATAAGTGTAATCGACAACATTTTATTGTTATTGTAGTCATATAAATTACTAGTAAATATTGAATTAAAAAGTGTTTCTTTTTTATTTAATTCGGTTAATATTAAATCTTATCTTTCTTCAAAATGTGACATCAAAGTAAAATAAATACCATTTCAAGGTATTATTCAAGCTAACATGTTATTAAGATCTTACCTTTACAGAATAAGGTGTTCTTTTACACTTATGATGACAATCTCTCTACTTCCTTAATATTTTAATGGTTTCACGTAATGTTTTCTCAAGGTCTCCCCACCTCAAGGGGACCGATTTGTTTCAATTGTGCTCACACATTGAACCCAAGTGACTGCCATCATGTGACTGTCTGTGGAGCCAATGAGGTAATGGCTATATATAAATATACTTTGTATCCGTGATTCTGAATCATATCAAACATTTTAAAAAACAATGATCATTATTTACACCTATTCAGATATAACTTTTGTATTTCTTACTTAGCTTTGCTTTCTTGGAGAGAAGCCAATTTTTGGTCAACGCTATTTTACAAGTCATTGTGAGGATGTTCACGTAAATATATCATTTTGTAAAAATATACGTAACAGATAACGTAAGAATTTATCTTATACGTCGTAACTTTGTAGTTAGGGTTTTTCGACTTTCGGACGAAAACGTCTATTGTTTTCGTCTTTTTTTATTATTATTATACTCGACAGTTTTTTGACAACGATCTTTTGAAAACTGAAAAGAATATTGCTACAGTTATGAAACGGTCTTATAGCAAATTAATCAATCTATGAAATGTTAGGTTCTTAAATTCCGATCCCGGTACTTCCGGTTTTGACAAGAAATATACTAAAAATTGAGTGACACGCAATATCTTGCTTATTTTTTGAATTAGAACATTCAAATTTTAGAATTAGATTTATCTTGTAAAGATGTACAAAATTGTTTGCCAAGGTTTTTTTTTTTTATTTATCATTTATCTTACAGTTTTTGAGATATTAGGCCTGAAACTTCAGAAAAGAGGGGATGAAAAACAAAACAATTCAAAAAACCTTAGGAATTCTATAAGACACATATGCATTGTTTAGATAGAAGTAATTAACATATATTCCAAATTTCAATCAAAAATATTGAGCACTTCCGGTTTTATGAGTCGATGAAATTCGTCTATGGGAGTATCAGTGTTAAATTAAAATCACGCGTCGTTCGTTTTCTCAAAAGGTTTTCAAGTAAATATTACAATATTTTATTTATCTAATGACACTAAAAATGCACAGACCGGAAAAGTTTTTGGGTGGACAATTCGAAAAAATTAGGGATCTGCAGGGGGCCAACGTTCAAAACAACCCTTTAGTTG
Organism: Magallana nippona; assembly: GCA_033439105.1. Taxonomy (NCBI): domain Eukaryota; kingdom Metazoa; phylum Mollusca; class Bivalvia; order Ostreida; family Ostreidae; genus Magallana; species Magallana nippona. Next base: position 31,557,487 of record CM065921.1, on the reverse strand, counting down.
TAACTTTTTTATTTTCCATCCGATTTTGAAAATCTTTTCGGTTTATTGGTAAGAATAGAGAGTACAATCTAAATATTATGGTCCAAGGGGCCACTTTTTCACTCCTTAAAGGGGTTTTAAGGGCCTGGAAATAATAACTTTTTAATGGTGTCCAAGTAGCGTAGTGGACAATGCACTCGCTTCTCACCGCTGCAACCCGAGTTCGATCCCCGTGATCGACGGTGGTTGTATGTGATAGTGTATGGCGGTGCCCGCTTGGACAATTGGGTTCTCTCCGGGTACTCCGGCTTCTTCCCACATTAATGACTCCCTCGCACTACAATCCATGCCAACGAGATATATTAATATAAGTTGTAGAACTTGTTTATCAATCATTATAAAATAAATAAAGTTCAGTTTTTATAACTTTTTAAAAAACTCAAAATTTCATTTCAAAAGTGTTATCTCGCTTTGTTCTAAGAATGTTAAGCATAAATACTATAAACATATCTAATTGTGTTGCCGAGGAATGAATAACGTTCTTTTATATGATTTTTTGAAAATATTCCTCTAGAAATTAAAAGTACAGCTACTTGTAAAGTTCTGGAGCTATCTTTCTTTTGACATTGCACTACTCATAAGTTGTTATTTAAGCAACTGGTTATACATAAGCGTTGAAAAATTTTGGAAATAAATTCGAAATGATTTTTTCTGACATTTTATATAAAAAAAAATGGAAATGGGGCTGTCGAAAAGCCCATACTTTTTGTTGAAAACAAAAACAGTTCTAGTTATCATATTTTTTACGTAACTTTTACTAGTATAATATTATAGAAAGAATCGGAATGTTCTAAGTAATTGTTTATAAGTAATCAAAATTTAAAAAAAACTAATTCAAATAAAACATTGATAATGATTAATTTGTACAGGCATGCGAAAATCATGCATCTGCTCCTATAATATTTGGAAGAAAACGGTTCCTGAGAGGGCAGAGGTCCTACACGCCATGTTCTGGCTGTTGCCATGGAGACCTCTGTAATATAGCCTGTAACGCAACCTTCACACCTGATACTGTCTTAAACCCTGGAAGTACTGCAGGTATTAACATTTCAAGCTATCATCTCCAATCAACAACTATTTATGCATCCTCTCTATCAACAGAAAGCCAATCAGCATTGCTTCTCAAATAAGCGAATCGGATAGAGTTCACTGGGCTCCAATCATTTTCTTCAAAACTTTGAACAGTTTAGATTCAGATACTTCATAATCATACAATACTTGTAATTTTAAAATTGGACATTGCTGCCTAGGTAAGCGGTAAAGCTCATTGGCCTTAAACATTTTGTCTATACTTCTAAAACTGTAGATTAACATTTTTCATTAAAATATTTTAGTTGCTAAATACACCTCCTTTAAATATTTCATTTATGGATTATATTCCTTTATAATGTTAAATTACTGTAAAGAATTTTGTAATGATACAGCGCCTACAGGTAATGGTGTACAAGAAAGACCAGGAAATTACGCTTTTTACGCCCACCTTACTTCAATGGCCACAAACAATCACGTCATTTTCAACAACGTAACAACCAATGAGGGATCGGCTTACAGTGGAAGTACGGGAATTTTTACTTGCAAATACAGCGGCACTTATGCGTTTTCTTGGACGATTGCAACCAGTAGCCAGCGGTACACCAACGCAGATCTTGTTTTAAATGACGTTGCGATTGGCTCGTCATTTACAGATGCCCGCGGTAGTAGTGTAACGGCGGATTCCAGCACTAGCTTTGTTGTGTATAACCTCAAGGTCGGCGACAAGGTCAGGGTTAATATCAATGGAACAGCTGATGCTTTGTATTCTACGTTTTCAGGATGGAGGCTTCAGCAAAGTATTTTTGATTTTTGTTTTGTATGTCTAACGTTTACCTTTGTAACTAAAAAGAGTAGTACATAAAATATGATGAATGACTTCTATTCCTCTAACGTCAAGTATTTGTAAAAAATTCTGGACCCTTGACCCTCAAATATTTCTATCTTTACATGAAATTGAAAGTTTAATTTAAAAAATTTTTGAAAAATAAACTTTACTATTTAACCATTTTATATAATAACTTTTTTTCTGTTTAAAAACACAATGAAGTTAAATATTTGTTAATCTAAGAATTTTATTTCAATTAGCAATAAATCGGTACATTATCAAAGCTATCAAATATATGAATGCTCCTTACGTATATAATGATTATCGTTCCTTTTGTGCATTCAAATTTAAATTTAGATTCTATAAGCAAATTAAAAAGGCTTGTGTTAGGTTATACCGAAACAAAACAAAATTTTAAAACTATATTAACTTTCATCATGTTTTTTTTTTCCTTTTAGATAATGCTTCATTTTATGCAAAAGCTATGTCATCCTTGGATAGACCATCATCATCGTCTCACGGCTTTGAATTCCAAAGCGTTGTCAACAATGGGAATGTATATGATTCCACAAGTGGAATATTTACGTGCCCTGAGACGGGTCTGTATGCCCTAGCCTTCTCCGTTGAAACGAGTGGCCAAGACTTTATGGTTTATCTTTATCGTGGAGGAAGCAAGTTGAATGAGATTGGGGTCTGGCCTGATTCTTCGAATGGAGTGCTTCAGGACACTTCCTCTACCCTTCAGCTCTTCTTTTTGTCTAGGGGAGACAAAATATATCTGTATCCATCTGAGAGTGATGCACGTATCAAACCCTTTCATTCTACATTTTCTGGATGGCACATAGATACCCGTAAGTTTTGACCTTGATGATTTATTTATTTATTGTTTACTTTTAATTTTTGAGTTTCAACAAATATAATAAGATGCGATTCAAAATTGTGTCTTTCCTTTTTAACCGCATCGATGTAAACAAACAGACGTTCTTTAACATTCGCCTGTAGCACGGTTTTAGAGAAAAATTTATATACCTTTATCTAATTGTAGCAACATCAGACACACCGGCTTTCGTCGAGTGCACTTCCATTTCAACTAGTACAACCCCTATACGCTACAACAGAGAATTTTTAGACTTATCCCACTCTTTTTCAACATCATCTTTCCAAGCTCCAAAGGATGGTGTCTATGTCTTTTTCTGGAACATGGAGGTTTCGTCTAGACACCTCCGTTCATTCCTGCAAGTGAACGACTCAACCGTCGGGCAGACAGTTTCTGACGGACACACTGCAGATTACGACAGTGGTTCTAATCTTGCCATTTTGCGCCTGCGTAAAAATGATTACGTGAGGGTTGCACAAGATTATACGGCTGATGGCGACCAGACAATGATTTCTGGTTACTTTATGTTTTCCTAAAATCAATTTGATTGAAGTTCTTTGATAAATATTTGCGAAAAGCTGTGTCTTGTCAACGACTTGTATTATATATTGCCTGTTGAACTATAAAATCATGCTTAGGAGAACATTGCTGATAAAATTGTTTAGCTTATTTACTTAACTCCATATTATCACAAAACTTTATAAAGCAATAATTTCCGTTAATGTTTGCTAAAAAAAAATAAATATACCCCTTTAAATCCAAGAATTATTCAAAATGTGAAACTGTAAATATGAGCTCACGGCGCATGGTCAAATTTTGTAAAATCATTAGTAATTGTTCTTCCAATAAGACAACTTCTGTTTGGCACGTTATGATTTCATTTTGATGTTAATTACAGCGCTATAAACATGTGCTACATGTAAGTGATTTCCCCCAAAAATACGAATGCCGTTTATGAATTCGTTTGTTTCTACAATAAGTAAATTCAAGTTCATAAGATTTATTCTTTCAAAAAAGGTGTTATTGTTTGCGTAATATATTTATTTAGTTTTCGCTTATTTACTCAGCATTTTTGTTCCTTGTGGGTCAACTCATGAGAATTTTTTTTTAATGAAATCAAATGTAAAGCGACTTTGAGAGCACGAACTCCACGGGCTTGCAGACTTCCAAGCAGCTCTAGTTACAATAGTAACATCACATGTATAGAAAATTGGCTGTTCTTTTTACTAACGTTTTTATCCGCAATTATAATCAACGTACTTATAAGAACTTTTAGTGTATAATTGATTATTTGATTTAAAATTCGTAAAAATAAGCGTTAAAATGAATTCTTTTTGGTGATTCATTTGTGAAGGTAAAATGTGCACAAAATTCATAACCCGGGTCAGCGGGTTATGTATATTTTTTTCGATTGATTTCTTAGTAACCAACAAAACAAGAAAAAATACAACTGTCAATAATACGACCCAAATATTACAATAATCACCAGCCAAAAATAATACGATATACATGCAGCAAAAATAAAAAAAAAAACAAAACAAAACCAAAAAAAAAACCAAACAAACAAAAAAATACCAAGAAATGAACAATTAATCAAAACATATAAAGAATAATAAAACAAAATCAAATATTGCAAAGCTCGACATGACACACAAATGTCTGAATAAAACCTGTCTTATTTTCCTTATAACCTTATAAAAAAATTATAGTTATTTAAAAATGTTAAATATGTAAGTGTGAACATCTCAGTCTTCTATTCATTTCTTTTATTACATCCACACCCCCCTCCCTCCCCCCCCCCCCCCCCCCCAGAAAATAAAAAAATAGAAGCTTAATGGGTTTATAAAATATACTACCTTTATGGATCACGAGTGCAACAAAGGTAACGGTGTATATAATTAAGATTGATATAAAAAAAAAAACTCATTCAATAGCTCTTAGAAACAGCAAAACCTGATTTTTTTAAAAACCATATTAACATTAATTTTGTATTTTTACTTACTAAGAAGTATGTATGTATACCTGTGATAAACATATAAATAAAAGCAGAAATCATGAATTTTACACTACATTTTTGATAGTTTTACATTGATTAACAATTTATACATGAACTATTTATGTTATTTATCAGAACAGGATAAACATATCGATAAGAAAAAGAATAAGTAAGGATTGATAGAATAATTAATACACCCCGTTAAAATTCCACCGAGAGTAAAAACATTAAAAACTGTTAGTATACAATCTTCAGAGACTTTACACATATATGTGTAAAAGACACCTGCAATAGTGAAAATTTGATAAAGTGCAAAAACAACTACGATTCCCGTAACGACCAAATTCATTCTCTTTCGTGTATGTCTGGTAATAGACGGAGAAGTTTGTATGGCCTTAATCTTCCAAACATGCAACAAAATCGTGATAAAGCAAACTAAAAGCAATGCGATTGTATAGGCGATACCATTGACTAAAACCATAGTATTGGTTTCATTATTTACATGAATATAGAATAAACAAGTTTTGATGACTCCGAGAAGGAAGCTTAAAAACCACACTGACAGAGAACACAAAGATATTAGTGTCACTGTTAAATGTCGTCTGCTTTGTAATGGATGCACTGTAAGTAGATATCTGACAGCAGACAGTAACAACACGTGACCGGAAGAATTCCAATAAAACATATAGCAAAAGAATGACTTCATCAAGATCATCCATGTCTCGGCGAATTTCTCGTTGTTTGTGACAATGATGAAAATGAGATTAATGATTGAAAGAATATCTGCCAATGCCAAGTATCCGATAGCGGTAAAGGTTGGTGTATGTAAGTTTGAATCGTGCACGATCTTAGCTATTGTAGCAAGATTCCCGACGAACCCAAAGGATCCAACAATAAAACAAATACACATAAAAGTATCTTCTATTGAGTGATGTACATAAAAAAAGTTCTCCAGATCATATTGAGGACCGTTTGTATTCACTGATGACGTTAAATTCTTCTTTCCCTTATAAGAAATGTGTTCAACATCTCCAATGTATTTTGGCGTTGAATTGAATTTCACCTCAGCCATTTGGCACTAGACGGAAGTGTAGTTGTCGAAGTGATCCACAAAAGAATGCATTAGTCATCAGAAAAAAAAACCTGAAACAAGTTTAGACAATAAGTCAGACTAATGTTCATTTAAGGTAGCACAAAACAGATGATTTAAAATTTTCTTGAAGTTCAATTTTTCTGAGATGTTGATAATTTGTTAATTGGAATGAAATCTATATATATTTAAAATTCTAAATAAATCCAGCGTGACAATTTTTGCCCACATCGCCTTAAACCTACCATTTAAATCTCCTTTCAGTGGAGCGTAAAGTGAAATATTCATTGTTATAATTTGCTATGCGAATAAGTAACATTTTAAGATATTACAAATTTTTGTGCTGTTATTTGTTCTGGAGACCTTTTCTTTTACTTACAGACACTAAAATAAATTTTGACGGGTAATTTAGGTCATTTCTGACGTAATATAATGTAACAATAGCACTTGTAAATAATCTTTTTAGACGAAAATTTGCAACACTTTACGGTCTCTAAAAAGAAATTGTATACATGTAGTTCAAATTTAAATAAAATTTAGCAGTATGATTGTCATGACTTCGCAATTAAAATATATTAAAATAATAAAATTTTGATCGTGGGTTTCATTCAGATTAATTGAGGTTTATGTATATTTGACAGGTGTGAAAATTGATAAAAATCCTAAATGACTTCCATCTAATTTGACCTTTGACCTTTTGAATTGACCTTGAAATTTGATAGGCAAACAGTCTGAACTATGGTAATGGTTGTTTCCAAATTTCTGATATTTACTATAAACGGAACAGAAGTTACACAATTTTAAATGATACAAGGCTAAATTGCACAAAAAGCATTTATCAAAATTTAATTTATCAAATTATCAAAATACTCTGTACCTCATTTTTTTTCTACCTTCAGTAATTTATGGGTACGATTAATATTATTTTCTTAAGATAAAGGATTAAAATTAACTTTTACATAATATTTAGCCATAATTTGTGTTTTTGAGAAAATATTTGAAATATTTAATTTCACGGGTGCTTCGTACTACCTTAAAACATTTAATATTTAATAAGTAGATATTGGTGATATTCGGAATGAAATAAATCTCTTAGTTAAAACTTCTAACAACTGTATAATTTGGTATATCGCTGTCTTTTGTTATGTCCAACTTAACATTTTTGTAACAGTTACTAATTTTTCAAATCAAATATAGGAAACATCGCCATGTGCAGAAATCCGTTTGGAAACGGATTTGTTGTGGATACATGCATCTAAAAGGATTTTAAACTGAAATGATTTAGTTCAAACTCAATGCAATTTTTTTTAAAGAATTTATCAGTGTTTTGATTAAATCATCTGAGATCACTACTTTAGTCAAAGCTACTGATACAGAAAGATAAACTAAGCAAAAGGACGGAAACAAAAGAACAAAATACTGACTTTATAAAACCGAAAAGTAACTTAACTTCTCATTTCTGATCAGGAAAACTCAGGGAATACCTATTAACAGTGAGATTGACAATGGACATTTTCCCGGGGTTGCTCAATAATTGAATCTTAAATGATGCATGTACTTATTTGTCTAATTAGACTAAAGAAAATGCCAATGTCGTCAATATTTTTTAAAAATAAAAATTAAACAAAACGTATTTCTTAAATAGCTACTCACTTGACTTTGCTTCTTTTTCATATGCACTAACAAACTGTAAAACTGGCATGCGTATGTTTAGATACAGATATAGTATACAATCGACCTTGTTCTCCAATTGTTAAGGATATACATAAATAAAATGATCCAACTGTATACCTTCAGTGGTAATACTTGAAGTCGGCGTCATTTTAGGGGGCGATTTTCCGGGAGAGGACAGTTTATGAGTTTTCCCTACTTAACATCATACTTTATTTATTCACCACTATTTGTGTAGAAAGGTTTGAGACCCGTGAATGACCTTATATTGCCTATTTATTGCTTAAGTTGAAGTTGAACGTTCAAGATTGTGTTACCTTTTGAGATGAATTTTGAATTATTCATATATTTTAAAAACATTCTAAATCGAATTTAATGACTTTCCCAATACCTGGCTTTTGTTTGACATGCATAATTTGGTTTGATGCATTGTATTGCATTGCATTTGATCTGGTTTTTCATTAAGGGTATAAGATAATTATTTTAATTACCCAGGGTTGCATCTCACCGTTTTGAATCCGGACGTAAGACCTACCCCAAACAAGATGTTGATTGTGTCTAGTAAAAAATCTGAAATTACATGATAGCAAGGTACTTTTTGAAAGAAAAATGTGTAGTGAGCATTTAACGGTCTCAAGATTTAAACTGACACTTTGGTAGTTATCAATATTAACAACCTTTGGTTACTGAGACCAGAGCATCCAGATGCATTATTGAGTAGGTAAATTCAAAAAGCACTCCATCAACAACTGTCCTTGGATCCATATAGGTCAACGCAAACTTTTAACTAGAAGAAATGTCTTTGATATACAAACTGAAAACAAATCTGAAAATTGGTACAGTTAAAGTCTTTTCAAATTATCGAAAAAAGTTTAATTGTTACATAGGAAAAATAATTTTAGTTTTTGTTTTTTTTTTAAATCGCGTTTTATTATGATTTATTCAAAATTAATGCAAGGTATGAACAATAACTCTTGCCAGAAAACTTTCACTTAAGTCATGTCTGACGTGAATTTATATTATATATTTAATTTTAATTGTACCTATATAAATATACACTCAACAGGTGTTCACCCTGATAAATAAAATAATTTGAAAATTACGAAATAAAACAAATGAATGTGAAATTTTCAACATTTCGGAACTGATATGTCTTTTCATCAATAGCACAGATAAAATAAGACAACAACGATTGAAATCAATTACCCGTGACGAAACGTCAAAGCATTAAATTGTTATTTTCTCTGCGCGTGCTTGATATGATTGGCAAATTTTTGCGATTGATATTAGACCTTGGTGTTAGTTTAAAAAGAAAAACATTTAAAATGGGCAAAATGATCATTGAGAAAACAGCCAGAGCCATTGGAATATTGGTGTCTGCATTGTTTCTACCTCAAATTGTACTCACATTAAATGTTTATTTTGTCCTCAGGATTGTTTTAAATATTAAGCAATCTGAAAGAAACGTTATTTTGATATTTTTCTTTTCCATAAGTGTAACGTCATTTCCATTTAAAACAATCCAAAAGACCTGGGCGAAATTCAACAAAACCGGAACTGTTTGTGATATTTAGCATAGGTCAAGGTCTCGGGTCGCGTCAAAAGGTCAAGGTTAATGCATAGTTCTTAACTATTTGAAAGTTAAGTGGAAATCACTCACCCCGACAACAAGACAAATAAATGTGCTTATTTCATACAGTAAATCCATTATAATTGGTGAACAACAAGTATTGGTTTAGCGTATAGATACATATATTTTTAAAATAAAATGATAAATATCCTTTTCGGTTCATTTTTCTGCAACGACATTTGCATCGGTTTTTTTTTTATTTGTTGGAAGGATATATAAACTATTTTGTTTGTTCTGACTCGATATCATAAATCAGGGTTCTAGATCTAAAGTCGTAATTTCCGGTCGAACAAATTTATACATGTTTACAATATATCCGTGCAGACAAATATATATATATATATATATATATATATATATATATATATATATATATATATATATATATATATGCATTGAACACTAACAGATTTCTATTGGAAAATGGACCAGATGTAACAAATCGAGTTATGAACCGTGAACCGATAATTATGCCATAATAAACTAACATTAATAAAAAAAAAATCCAGATATTTAAGCTTTAATATTTTATCATTTTTTTATTTCTTTATACAGAGCTCTTCTTTTTAGGAGATTGAAACTGTAAAAATGACCTCGATCATCGAGCCCTCTTAAACCACGGTGTGCAGCTTTGTTCTACTGGACCAACGGGATAAAAAAAAACAGTACAATTTGTCTCAAAAATGTATCATTTATTTTGCCTCACTAAAATAAAACTAGCTAAAAATACAATAGGAAATCGGAAAAAAAATAAACATTTGATGATATATTGAAGTCATTTAAGAAAGGACATGTAAGCAGTTAAAAATATCGACACTTTTCTACTTTAAAATCATATTTTCATTTTTATCATTTACTAGTATCATATCAAGGTTTAGACAAATGTTTTATCATTTTGAGCAACCTTATAGAGTTGCTTAGATCTAATGCTTGAACAATGGTTGACACCGAGGCAATTAATTTCTTCTTCTTTGTACAAGACAGAAAAAATGACAGAAAAAAGAATATGTACGGATTGATAGAATACGTCAAATATCCAGACAAAATCAAACTTAAGTGAAGAAAGTTAGAAACTCCGACAGATCTAAATCCAGAGTCATAGTTATTGTAAATGAACAGCGATTTTGTAATAACAAAAATCTGAAAAATCGCAAAAATGGGAATAATTGCTGTTACAACTAGATTCATTCTCTTTTGTATATGTCTTGTAGCAGAGCGAGATATTTGTATAGCTCTGATTTTCCAAACATGCAAAGCAAGTGTAATAAAACAAACTAAAAGCAATACAATAATATAGGTAGTACCATTGATAAGCATCATGAAATGGCTTTCGGTTTGTAAATGGACATAGAAAAAGTATAATTTGATGGCTCCGAACAGAAAGCTTATAGGCCACACTGACATGGAACACAGAGATACGGTTTTTATCGTTAACCGTCGTCTGCTTTGTAATGGATGGACTGTGATCAAATATCTCACAGACGACAGTAGCAACACGTGACATGCAGAACTTAAGTATATTGTATCGCTTATAAACACGACAGTCAACTGTGTCCACAAGTTCCTGATTTTGAGTACCCTCGTGGCCATAAATAAATGGATGGTGACAACAATTAGTGCTAAGAAATCTGCAAACGCCAGGTGTCCGATGGCAGCATACGTTGGTGTGTGTAATTTGGAATCGTACACGATTTTGGCCATTGTAACGAAATTCCCAATAATGCCCAAAGCTGCTACAAGGATACAAACGGACATGAAAAAATCGTTTATTGGCAATTTCTCTCTTTGTCGCTCCGAATCGTACTCGGGGAAAGTTGAATTTATTCCTAAGTTTAAATTGTTGGTTCCAAGAAAAACAGTGCGGTTTTTGTCATCATCGACTGAAGTTATATTGAAATGTATGACATCCATTTTCTTTGAAGGTTGACGATTCTGTGATTCAGTGTTCTCAAAGTTTTTCCCAAGTCAGAAGGAACAAGTCTGCAGTAAATGATAAAATGAGATTAAATCAAAGGTTTAAATCGAATATTTTAAAATTTAATGAATTTAGGTGAATGTGTGATATGATTTAACCATCGTTGTTAACCCTATCTCATGGAAATGATAGTCTTTAAACTGGGTGTTTGTACATTGTAATACAACTCGCAGACCACTGCCAAGACTTGAGCAATTGTTTCTTCCTTTACAACCCTATTTGTTACTATTTTTACATCACTGACCAATACTTTGATTTAATTTTCTGAAGTTATAAGATTTTGTTGACAAGCCTATTATACTAGTATTTAATTTTACTGATGTTGGAATTAATGTCTGAAAACAGCGTTTTGTTAGTGCAAATAGGTCAAAATATTATTTTGGTGATGATATATATTGGAACTTTTTCTTTATAATTATTTTATTCATTTTAAATAGAATAAGTTTGTATTTGGTGCCATGGTTGATTCCGACAAAAAATAATTGAGGAAAGGCGATTTATCTGTAAGTTGCGCTTTAAGTGAAGAACGAACAGTTATGAAAATACGCCATATCGCCAAAGGAAGCCTAGTTATTGTTCCCCAAGTTTTGTTTTAATTTTTGGCTAATTAAACTTTGTCTGTATATTAAAAAACTATTTTAGAAAAGACACTTTAACGACCTCTGATTGCAGGATCAACTTGTCGGTTATACATACTCTTTAAATCATTTTGACAGAACTAGATTTTGATGATGCCACTAATTGTAAAAAAATATATATATTTAGTTAATTATAGGCAAACATGAATTCGTTAAAACAATTACTCACTTTGCGAATGAATATATTCCACTATTAATATTCACAGTCTAAACAAAACATGTTAAAATATTAGATATTCGTAAATTTATATTGAAAAAAAACAAGTGACGTGTTTTGTCCAAGTTTATGTGGGACGATCAATTGTGGGTAAATTGTTTTGTCAGGAAGGATGTCGACGTAAGAGGAAAAAAATGATCAATGAAACTTTAAGAAGCATGTTCTTGTCCTTAAAAATGAACAATGTTTGTGGCACAAAAAAGAGTTACATAAATATACATGTAACATCAATATAAATAGTGACATACGGTCGTGCCCTGACCTTCCGTTTTAAATTCTTGACCGAGTTAAAAAAAAAACAAAAAACCAACCAGTCTTGCTTTTATTCAAAAAGTCACGATCGATCTCATTTCTTTATGGAAACTTACGGTCTGACCTAGTTTTCACGTGCATTGCCTCTCTTGTATGAACCTTGAATGAGATATCCAAACAATGACTTACCGTGGAACTCGGTTCGAGGAAGTGGGATTTTATGACATAACTTTTTTTTAATTTTTTGGTTTGGTTTGGTTTGAACTTATTTATTGTAATATAATTACAATGGGATTGGGCACAAATTCTAATAAAACTTATTTAGCCCTCTCCCTATACAATAATTTACATACAAAATTTTCACATGCAAATAAAATGTCATATAAGTGTATATAGATATAAAGATTCAAAATGATTTACAATAAAGTTTCAGATAACACATTTTGATGCAAATGTAAACACATAATCAAAATCTTTTTGATTTTTTAATAAAAATATGGACTAAGGAAAACAAGTGATCATTGACAGTATTATTAAGTTTATCATCTCCCCAAAGCAAAATATGTGTATTAACAATATTTAAATCGCCAATGCTAAAAACATTATTAAATAAATCGTCTCTGGCTTCAGCATATTTAGTACATGAGAAAAAATAATGATGCGCGCCTTCAACCTTACCACATGTACATAAAGATCTTTCAACAATATTATATTTAAATAAGTCGCACTTTAGGATGCAATTGTGGCGTAATTTGGTATGAATTATATTTGGAAACCTGTCTCCAAAAGAAAAATATGGTGGTTTTTGCGACTAAATATCGTCACAAGTGAAAGCATTACTAAAGGTCGTGAGTGAGTCAAGCTCCCTAATATTCAGAGGTAGGGAATTCCATTCGCGTATAACAGTTGGAACAAATGATGATTTGTATATTTGTAATCGACACTTGAGTAAGTAGTAATCTTGAGAATCCCTCGTTGTATAGTTTGACATAATACAACGTTTGTCAGGGAATAAATTATGAATATAAGTGGGTGTGATATTTTTATCGACATTAAACATTGTTTTGAGTCTAGCAATTTTACGTCTTGAACTTAATGTACTCCAACCTGTTTCGAGATAAAGAGAGTATCTAGAGGCAAATATCGGTAAACCGGTTACTATTCTGGCAGCAGATAATTGCACTTGTTCGAGTTTTTCAGAGTCCGCGAGAGAACACCCTCCCCAAACCTCTGAAGCATATTCTAAATGTGGCCTGATAAAGGATATATGCATAAGAGAAAGTGATTTGCGGTTTAATTTATATTTGAGTTTTTTCATTAGATTTAGCTTTTTGTGTGCTTTTGCTATTATAATATCGATGTATGTCGGTTATTTTTTAGGTATAGAGTATGTACATGTTTATAAGCATGAATTTGACCCATCTAACACGGAAATTAAGTATTTATTTTTGTTAGCATGGATGTACGACGATAGGTAACGGTAAGGTCTCGAATATAGATATTGTTAAACGTTTTTAATTAGATATTGTTAAACTTTATAATAAACACAATCAGTTGGTGTTTTCTTTCAAATTGCTTACTGATCTGAAAACCAAATATTATGACAAGATAGTCGATATATTTTTTTTTCTAGGGATGTCAACGAGTACTCGACTATCGCTCGGTCACACAACATCGACTAAAATTTTCTTAGTCGATATATAACTCGTTATAAAATGAAAAAAAATCCAAAAAAAATATATATATTTTTTCTTCACGCTGCAGTTTTTAGGATACGAATGATTATAAAAGTTTTCTTTTCTCGGCATGTTTCATCCGTAAGTTACCATTTTGTCCATCAGTGTCCCTTGTGTGTTTTTTTTTTAAGTGGCTAATAATGGATCTCTTTTGATTTACTTAGGCAGACATGTATTTGAGGAGAACAATTTGTATTTCTTCGAATCAGTTATTTATTGGATTAGATGTTTGTATATTCAAAAATCGAATAGATCAATAATTATCTCAAGGCGTTTGTTTTTGCAAACATTAAGCTTATATCCTTGTTGATTAGGCGGCACGGACAATTACTTATATTAATTTACTTAACATGGAACAGGTCACATTTGATTTGCTTAAGATGATATGGAGCTCAATTATGTGTTTTACTAGCGTCACAAGAAAAAAGAAAAACCAGGACATTTGCTAATGGATATTTGGATAAAATACATTTTAATTTATTTTAAATCAAATACATTTAGTACATATTATTATAAGTTTTTAAATGTTTTTTAGTTCAAGATAAGATGCATGTGACAGTAGCATTATTTGATTTGAAAAGGACAGACAGTTTCAAGTTAATGATCGAGTACTCGACTATCGCTCGACTAAATGAAAGCCCCCAATTAATCGACTAAGCCAATTGAGTAAAATTGACATCCCTATTTTTTTTATATTTATCTGAGAGCATCAACTAAAGCAATGCATACAATAAATTATTATATTTCATTTCATTTAACCTCAATATTCTTGAATGTAAATAATATCACAAGACATTCTCCCTACACCCTACATATTCATTTTATTGTTTAGTGTTTAAAGCAAAGCCATGTTGTGCATTTATATAGCCTGTCCCGAGATATTTTTGCTGCATATTTTCTGAAATTATTCTACCTTTATAAACTCCTCTGGGTTCAAACGATGTTCATTCAATAGTATGAAACAATCCCAAGATTTCCCCTTTAAAATGCCCCCTTTAGCTTGTCATGTTTCAATACACGGCTAAAAATATAAATTATACAGGGATTTTGCATTACAAAAGAGTTGAAAGTACCCGGATGATAACGTTGAAAAAATGTGCGAGGTATTCCGGGTGACTTCCGAATGGAGAAAAAATGTCAACAATCCCCATTATAAATCTCCGTAAGAAATCTTTTCTTCCTGTGAATTTTTACGAGGGAAAAATGATAATGTGTGATTGAAATTATCTTCGAAATTTTCCGTTTTGTCGATTTAAATTGCACTTCTTTCACAGTTGTGTGTATTTTTATTAAAAATCGTCCAAATGTGCTGTAAAAATATCTTGGGACAGACTACTTTACAGTATTTTTTACTTATTGACATTTATGTAGACATAAAATACATGATTGACCCAACCGGGTTTGTCCATGTGTCAGAAATATCAACCATTTACTTCTTGCAAAGATTATCTCATACATGAGGTGCTTGTCAAAAGGTTAATCTACAGCTATGTTACCAAACACATTTCATGTAATTTATATTACTTGTATTTAAGTAAATCAGGCACAGGTACAGTAATGGAAGTAAGTTATATTGTTTTTATTGGACAGGTACAGTCATGGATGTTGTTAATCAGGCACAGGTACAGTCGTGGATGTACGTTATATTGCATTAATAGGACAGGTACAGTCATGGATGTAAGCTTTAAAGGACAGTCATGAATATGTAATATATTTTTGTTTAAAGGACAGATAGTAAGAAGACGGGTACGATGGTTTTTAGAGGCGAAGTCTCAGTTTACTCGTACTCATGTAAACATCTTAATATTATAGTACAAGACATAATCAATGTTACTAATTTCTCCATTATTCCACATGTATTCTTTTTGGATAAATACATGTACATCAAATTTTTTAATGATCAAGAATTTGGTTTATCTTAGTATTACAAGTAGTGAAATCCACCTTTATTTGTTTTTGACTAGCGGTTACGTTGATACGTAAAATTAATTTCCGTATCATAACTTGAATATATTCTTAAATTTTGCAATATACAGTTTATGTTAATTTCCGTTTTGGCGTTCCATACAGCAGATCAGATAACCCCAACACATTTTTTGTTGATAAATATACAGAAGAGAGATATTTTCTCTAACAACAATCCATAAAATATGCACCTTTGATATAAGGAGAACAATCCGGAAAACCTTTCTCTGATATTCCGACTTTAACATTAGCATGCAGGTACAATGTACAGTCATGGATGTCCGGTACCAGCAATGCCGAGTACAGTCGCGGATGTTAGCTGACAGACACTGTTGGCTAGCTCTGTGCCTTCATAGCCAGAATGAAAACATTTTACTGTTTATATATAATATATATTTACGTTTATCTTTAAATCATATAATCAATTACCCGTAAAAAGTTAATCAAAGTACCTAAATTATAATCACTGTCGATAAGAACATTATATATTAGGAACAGCCAAGTCTCCATATATGAGAAGCTTACCAAGGTAACTACAGCTACTCTTGGAAGTCTGAGGTCAGTCCGTGCAAGTCCGTAGAGTTCGTGCTCTCGATGTAGCTTTAGTTTCGATCGTTTAAGAATTAATCTACGCAAAGTCAACAGCAAAGGTACAATGAAGACATCCAATGAACGATGTAAAAAATTATTTATAATACCTTCTAGAACTCAAGTTATCATATTAAAAACAATGTATCCAAAAGCAGTTTAGAATGCGTATATTATTACGCCGCGGCTAGGTCATTTCACTGTATTGCGTAGATTTCTGTCTTGTCATCATTCATGTATGAAGTACAATCGATTTTCGTGAGAAATAAATGAAAAAACTTACTGAATGTAAATATACTAAATATATAAAACCAAAACCTTCATTTTGTACCGCATTTTATATTTTATGTATTATCCAGCATACAGTGTATGTTGACAACTTCTCCTTAGGGGACAGAAATATGCGAACTATTTATACTACTGTTATCCCCTGTTTCCAAATGCAATTATAATTGTTCTTCTTTACATGTTGATAAAATAAAAAAAATTGAAAAAAACAATTTACAAATTAATCACTACCGTAAATACGCCATCGGTTTATACATAGATTATACATTTGTAACGAATAAATTAAAATTTTATATAACCTACATCAAAATAATACTTTGTAGTAGATTGAGCTAATCCATACATGCATTCTGTCCATCAGCTACTTTGTTAAGAACAATGTACTGCTTACATGTAAACTCCCTAATATATCAATAATTCATTACACTATGCGTCTACGTGTACATGAACAATGTAAACTGTAGGTAGATCACCGCCAATTAACCACCGCAGCCACCACAGGCGCCGCAGCTCCCACACGTTCCACCACAACCTCCACATCCTCCGCAACCTCCACATCCGGCCGTGTCCGGAATATCCGTCTGGTTTTCTCCGTTTGCTCCATTTTCGGCTGCAGTTTCAGTAGCAGGTCGAATTTCCTCTGTCAGGTCAGTCTGATTCTCAGTCGCCAGGGTCTCCTCTGCTGCAGGCTCAATAACGTCAACAGGATCAATGGCGTACATGTATCCCACGCCATTTTGGTCCGTTTTAGATCCGGAAGCTCCCTCGGCACCATGTTTCCTATATATGTACTGGTTATTCGGTGTTTTCTCTGTGTATCCGGCTGCAACGACAAGTCCAAGGTCTTCCGATGGTATATGTTTAATCTCCTTTGATCCCCTGATTGGAGTTCCCGAAGTTGCCGTGGCGCCTTCTCCTTCCTGAGTCAAAGGTCGCGGCTGGCAAAGCACATGCAACAAAGCTACGCTAAATGCCAGAGTCAAGTTTTCCGCAATCTCATTTCTTTCTGAGACAATCTGAATGACGCCATGCTCCAGGTCAACATCGACGTCATGTAGATGAAATTTAAACACGTTTGCAAGGTAGGGCAATGCAAGCTCGTTCCAGTTATTTCGGATGCACTTGAAAAACCGGATGCTTAATGTTCCAGGGCTTCCGGGGACCCCCTTTCTCCCTTTATTCTGCTTATTTCCTGTCCAAGTGTTTATAAAATTTGAAAAATCAATATTCGAATACAAGTACCATAATCATAAAAATAAATTATTTACCCGAGGAGTAATGATAGTACATTTACAGCTCAAATAAATATAATTGTAAATTGCAAACACGTTTATTATCTGACATTAAAAAACCAAAATCTGCAGAAGTTACCTGGTAGGCCCCCTTTGCCCCTCCGGAACCCCGTCCATTGCCCCGTTAAGATGCCCCAGTCTCCCTCCTTGTTCTTTATCAGAATCGATCTCTGTCCAGACAGAGGAACTATTGCGGGGCAGTTCTTTGGCTCTTCTACCTATAATAACAAATGAGCATTAGTAGCCAAAGAATGAAAGGAAGATAACTGCGTTTTGTGTGTATTGATGTGCAGCAAAAACTTTAAGATTATTCGCAAAATTGATTTTTCGATATCCTAGATCAAAGTTGACAATTTTATTTCACTTTCTTGTTAAGTTAGGACAATTGCCTTTGTAAGACAAGTCAATGCTTAAAAGAGAAGAGACGTCAGTCATTAATGCTAGATGATATTTATTTAGAAAACCAAGGAAACCTTCTCTGGGGGAAACGGTAGACAACTATACTTTACATTTTTTTCTGTATTACCAGTACCGTTATCATTGCAAGGGAAAAACAGGTGTTTGAGGACAGGACCGACCACCCCCCCCCCCCCTCCATCCCCCACCCCCAAGTGTGTAGACCCACGGGACTTTAAGTAATATTTTCGTTAAATTATATATAGAGGGGGTATGATTTTTTCCAAAATGTTTGTTTTAAGTAATTTTGTGCAATGAATGTATACATAAGTTTATAAATATATCATAAAAGGATAATTTAATGAAAAAAGAGTAAAATCCCGGGGGTCTAGATACTTGGGGGGATGGTCGCGGTCCTGTCCTCAAGCACCTGTGCTGTAGATTTGTAGATACCTAAATATATGATTATTTAGCAAAAAAACTAGCAGTTTCAACAATAACCACATGCTCTTCATTCAAGCTTTACGTTTTTAAATTAGGATATCTCGTCTTTGTTGATTAATCAAATATTTCTACTGGGCTTAAAACTGCATATCTGCATTGTACAGTTATTTGCCAATGCTAGTAGATTCACGATTAATCACACAGGCTATTTCTTTCGCATGTCACACATGTGTAATTATTAATTAGAAAATGAAATCTTAGATGAATGATTATTATCAGAATTGCCAAAATTCCATATGTGTAATCATCCATATGCATTACATAAATTAAACTTTTCATCAAAGTGTTTTGATTTATAGAATTATACAAACTTCTGAGGACAGCGGAAGTTGATCCGTGCTGATCACGTGACCCACGGCCGCCATTTTGTCGTGGTAGAACACTTGAATGGCGGACATTAGGAGAGGAAGGCTGTGTATAACGCGGCAAGTAAAGGTTAAATCTCCGTTATGATTCAGAAATCTGAAAATATATATGCGAAATAGTCATAAGAGTTTCAAGATAAGCGAGGCATGTTAAGGTTTTTGTACAGTGAAGTAAATGAAATCTAATGCGATCATCGTTTGCTAAATTTTCATAGATTTACTATTATATACATTCTGCACGTTGTTTGAAAAAGTAGCAAGATTATTGTCGTTTGATTATTTATTAATACATATATACATGCGCGGATCTAAAGAGAGGTTGGGAGGGGGGTGGGGTCCGGACCCCTGGAAAAATTCAAAGTTAAAATCATTAAATTTACTTTAGAAAATTACCTAAAATGGGTCTTGGAACCCCCTCCCCCCCTCCTCCCCCACTGACAAACAAAATTATCCCTCTGGCCATCCTCTGGAAAAAAAAATCTGGGTCAGTGCATGCATATTGCGCAAACAATTTGAATGATTACTTGTGTGTTGCAACAATGCATTGGTTGTCTTTTCCTGTCGGTAACCTAGGTAACGGAATTGGTCCCCACATTTGCTTAACATGTTCTGGCATGATGCAGATTCTATTATCGTAATTTCCGTTTTTCAGGAATAGTAAACAGGGCCCAATTTTCGCCATAAGTTTTACGCATGCCTTTAATTGAATACGAATTTGCCGTTCCTCGTCCACTGTCAATGTCTCCGAAATTTCAGTCTCGTTTTCGATAGGCGCGTTTTCCACGTGCTGCAGCATTTGAAAAACACACTGACCAAGTTGCTCTGAAGTCGAAACGCAGAGAGGTTTGTGAACTTCAAGAAGGGTGAATTTAATGCTATTGTATGATTTTGTGTCAAAAGTGAAGTTGAGTTTTTTCTTCTTGTCCCACTTCCTATTTGGTCCCCTAAGCGCTCCGACCTGCGGGCCTTCCCTCTCATTTGCCATCAAGTGGATTTTAATTTTAAACTTTCTCAGCTCATCGGGTAATCCCTCTATTTCTACGTAATCGAAGTTTATGCTTGCAATCTTGGTCGAGAATGCCCTGACTTCTTCTTTAGTCGGGGATGTCAAAGAGTTGTAGGGCGGATCCCCCCGGAACATAGCGCCTGCCTTCGAAAAATTCTCATTGAAGGTTTCCTTCCAGAGATTTCTCGTTTTCTCGTCGGCTTTGTTTAGCTTTGATCCAACATTTCTATCAACGACGGAGTCATCGTGGTTGAAAATTTTCCCAAGAACCCTTTCTGTGTCCTCTTTGTAAACACTCGGATGAAGTTGATGCGAGTGCCAGACGAGGTCCATGTCGTAACAAGGAACCAAAAATTCGCCCGGGTTCTGCAGTTTCAAGTAAAGCATTTTCTTGTATCGGCTGACGGCGTCTTGGAGGTACTTTCTGTCTTTAAAATGAGGCAAAGATATCTGATAATTAAAATTCCGCTGTCGTTTAGCGGCAGCTGGAAGATCGTACGATATCTTGCCATCGAACTCGGGAACTTCATCCGGAATTTCCTCAAGATCAAAGAGGACATCCGGGTACTTGTCCTTCCAAAGATTCTTAGCAACTGCAATTTCTTTTTCCCTTTCAACACTAGAGAAGAGTTTATGATCAATCGTTTGGCCAAACATTTCACGACATGTCTCATCGTAGTTCACGGGCGAAAGTAAATGACAGTGCCACACCCATTCAATGTCCAGTGGGGCTTGCAAAATTTTATCCTTGTTTTCGGCCGCTAGAGGGAGCCAGTATTTTTCGTACCTTTGCACTGCGCATTGTATAAACTTTTCATCACAAAATCTTTTATCATTTTCTATAGTGTTTATAATACTGAGTTGTTTCAAAGCAGCCTCGACCAAATCAATTCCGAAGGTTATTTTTTCTTCGAAATTTTCCACGTTAACTTCTTCCGCCATTTTTTATGAGATCTGTAAAAACAAAAATTTAAAAAATCACTTAATCAAAGCTGCAAATCCTGCTTGCAGTTCAAAGGTAAAAACAAATGGTGAACATCAGTTCATTATAAAGATGATAAAAATCATACAGATTTTTTTTACACGATTGAAGTTCACATTCCAATAGTTTGCTTATTTCTGGTTTGCTCACATCATCCAATGATAAAATGGTGATTAGGAGCAAGGGGGAAGACGAACTGGGAACCAACGAGCATCAATTTATCCTGGGAATTCTTAGATCAATAATGACCATCGATGAATGAGATACGGTTACAGAAATTACACAGGGTCTCCGTACCATGTGGGCCCATCAATAAGACACAATGTCGATTTGTCTTAAGACTGCATGTTGTGTATGATAAATTAATATGTATGTCAACGTATATATGTACATCGCTGCAAAGTTCAGGTTACGGAAGAAATATACGGAAGAAATATACATCTAGTATCACTTTAAGAATTAAAAAAAAATGAAGAAGATTAATTACCGAATACACTAGACGCCCTGCAATTATGACCAAGTTCCATCCTAATAACTCTGTAATTACGGGGAATAACTAGCCGTTATGTACGAAATTATCTAGTATACTGAGTCTGTAAATTATGTAATCCGCGGTTCTAAGGGACATTCAAAGCATCCTTGTCATAACAAAACCCACTTGCGTCTGAGAGAGAGAGAGAGAGAGAGAGAGAGAGAGAGAGAGAGAGAGAGAGAGATTAGATTATACGGCCCTAGCTGCCTTACGCAAACCTTCGCGATATCTCTTGCATCTCATCTACGGAGTATTTATATTGGATTAACTCGAGCTTGTTTCTAAAAAAAAATATGCGGGAAACAAGTTCAGTGTAAATACACATGAACATCAATCGGACATTCGACTAAGTGACGCAAAATCGTTAAACAGATTCCGGTTTCTCCTCGAGCGGACCTAGGAATGTGTAGCAAGCCAATACTGCAAACAGAACCAGGTTTATCAATTTGCATCCCTTCGACAAAATATTTTTTTTTTTTCTATTTTTATATATATTCCACATTTCTCTATATTTGTTTTCTTTTTTTTCAGTCATGAATGGATGGATTAAGAAGATAAGATTAAAACACATATTGTAGCATACTTCATTTTTTTTTAATCTTCCTAGTTTCATTTCTGAAAGTAGTTTTCAAGTTCCATATAAACGCATACTAGTGTAAGTTTTTTTTATTTATATAACTTATATTGCACGCAGTTACACTACAGCAAAGACATGTTTCCTTTAAGTGGATATAACTTTCCACAATCGTTGTAAAACAGGCGTTCCGGAATCATGACATGGATGTAGTATAATAAGTTATGATCAAGGAGAGAGAAAATGGTCAAATCCTTGGTGCATCTGTATGGCGGTCGATATGCATTTCATTGCATTTTGATTTAAAACACTTTCTGACAATCAAAGATCAAAAATGTGGAATTCTATGAATAATCTATAACATATAATGCCAATCACCATCATAAATCGCTATAACCCAAAACTTGTATGTTCTACTATTTAAATTTGATTT
This sequence comes from Magallana nippona, assembly GCA_033439105.1. NCBI lineage: Eukaryota > Metazoa > Mollusca > Bivalvia > Ostreida > Ostreidae > Magallana > Magallana nippona. Next base: position 31,534,583 of record CM065921.1, on the reverse strand, counting down.
ACCTTATACTTTCTCGAGCGGCATATATTTTGGTCGGAAAACGGGCACCTGTCGATTCTGACGTCACACTTACTATTTTCTCCTCCTCAGTTGATCAATGCAGCATTTTGTCGCAGAATTTAGTGGCTGACACTGTTTGCGTTGTTTGCATAAAACAGATTGGAATTCTGAGAAAATTTCTGAGAATTTTTCCACCGCTGGGGAGCGGAGAATCTCTGATCAATGGCGCATGAGCGTCGGCTAATAATCCAGAAATAAACTGCAGAAGCGAGTGCCTCGCTCGGCTGTCTTATCATATTCACCACACTTCTCTCCTTCACGGCTGCTTATGATCTTTTTACAGATGAAACATAAAAATACTGAAGGCAAAAAATTTAAGAGAGAGAGAGAGAGAGAGAGAGAGAGAGAGAGAGAGAGAGAGAGAGAGAGAGAGAGAGAGAAGGGGGGGTCTTTAGAATTTTGTTTTCTCAAAACGAATATAATTCAGGTGCTGATATAAATGTTGTACATGTATTTCGCTGCGTCGTTAAATGAATTATTTAATTTGCCAATTTTAAATGCAGACACGATAGACACGTTTTTCATTTGATTAACTCATCCAAAATCGAGGTTTGTGTCATTTGCTGAGTCTTTTGTTAGTGAGATTCGTCGAGACTAAAATTTTGTACTGCCACCTTTTGCGAATATAGCAGAACAATGACACGCAAAGTGATTCATATTCCTATAATGTAACGATTCAAATCAATTGCATGCGCGGATCTAAAGCCTCTCCATCCTCAAATTCAATTATCTTAAATAATAGGTATCCCCCGGCAAACATTGATACCTCTTGCCCCCCCCCCCCCCCCCCCCCCCCCCCATGCATTGAAAAAATTATGGATCCGCGTTAAATTTCCCTTTGGAACTCTGTGTCACTATAATTTTTGATTATAAAGAATCTAGCTGCATGTTACGTATATGCACTAGGGTTATTTAAAAACTTTTTAAAATACATGTATTTTGAAGACAGAGATACATAAATTCCTCTTCTTTAATTTATTCTATTATATCAAATTATTGAATTGGTTTCATAATGTTTCAAATGTCAAATGATTATTTATTACCTATAATTTTATTTCTATTTCAGTGTTTTTGTAAAAAAAAAAAAAAAAAAAAAAAAAAAAGAAAATGCAATACACGTTTGAGGGCATTCAATTATGTGTTAATCTTTAACAACAACAACGCGTTAACAAGTTTATAAGAATGAGAATTATAACTCCTCCGTGAGCCAGTAGACTTTGACCCAGAAGTGTTGTATATGTTCTTATTTAATTTCCTTAATTGAGTTCTCCAGCGTCTATTATTACATTTCCATGACGACACATGGCGGGAAAATCAGCGTGGCACAGAAGCACGTGATTGGAACAACCAGTTGCGCCATGGGCACCGTCGTAAAAAAAACAATTTCTCCTGTGCCTTTTTGGCAATATTTATGGAAATTCAGTATATAACCTTTGATTTTTTTTAATACTTAACGTTAATCCTCTATGGATGTTACTGTTTAAAAAGCGCACGAATTGAAATGGTTGCATGGTACAAGCGGGCATTGAGTACTGTAGAGGTGATGAAAGAAAAGCACTACATGTAGTTAACGAGGACACACATCATTGGTAGTTTTGTTTTAGTGGAGTTTTTTTTTTTGCGGATTCGATGTCCTGGACTGAAAAACCGCAGTGGTATACTTTCCGAAATTTTCAAATTATGCCAGGTATTGTATGTAAATTTCTTTTATTTCTAAGTTATTTTTTTATACATAGTAAATGGTACATATTGTAGTGCATGAGACATACAAAATCAAAATAAATTGCATGCATGCAATTTGTTTAAAAAAAATTAAATATAAGCCCGAGATGAGTTAAGGTAAAAATCCGTTTTATAGTGACTCTTATACGACAATGTACGTTCTGAAGTTCTGTCTCTATGAATATGTTATGTACATTCTAAAACATTTTCTTTTTTCATTAAATATTGCGATTGATTTTATAATGTGAATTTATCATAATTCTTCTTTGCCTAATTTTCGTTGTAACTCCTTTATCTGTATACGAATTTTATTCAAGAAACCAAAATGAAGTAATTTTTATTCTTTATTCGTTAAAGTTGCGTTCCCAATGAACTTGTGAGAATCAAGCATTAACAAAAATTAGCCACCACGAATTTAAAGATAATTACGTTGTATTTACGAAATAATCGCAGCTTGACCTGTGAAAAAAAAATTCAAACGATCTGAATTAAACTGGTCATAACTTTGTGCTGATAAAAAAAAAAGGATCAGAGGACCCCCACCCCCTCCCCTTACCCTTCCCGACCGGAAATTTCATACGTACTGATTTTACACAATAAAGTTACCGCAAGTGAACCTCGACCATCCCTAACCCTTATTTCCCGCCCCCCAACGAGGGGAAAAATTTCCTCGAAAACACCGCTCTCTTGGAATTATTCCTGTATCCGCGCCTACATTGAGTTTAGATCTAAAAAAAAAAAAAAAAAAGAAGAAGCAATCGAAACAAACTGGCGTTGGGAATGACTGTTTAAATGTACGATTTATAAAAACAGGAGTCTCATAGAAATTGGATGGAAACAGATATTGATTATATTATATAATCTCTCAAAATGCTTGCTTTATTTATTTAGAATTTTGAACATTCAAACATTTTAAACATTGACATTTATGAGTATGTCTTATCATATACACGGATTTCTTTACATACCTATCTTCCAACACAGATTAGGTAGCTAGTGCAGTGACAAAAGCAGGTTAACACTGTGTGTCTTTTTCCATGATTAATTTTATTCCTCGCTTTTTCTGCTGTCTTATCTATATATACATAAAAAAAAAATGACATTTCATCGCAAAAAAATGTCACCGGTATGCGTATATAAAACTAGAGACAAGATAATTAAGTAGGTTCCAAGCAAATGCTTTGACATGTATTGCAAAAATTTCTTGACATCATATTAATTTAAATTTAGACGTGATTTTTGTGGACAGAAATATTCCATGTTTATCCAATTATGTCTCTGTGATGTAGTCATTCCATTACTATATTGAAAAAAAAAAATTTTTTTATTTGTTTGTCTTGGCCTACAAAAACCGCTTATTGCTAAATGCGTTTCAATGTAGCATTCTCAAATACAGATAAATAAGCTGAAAATTGGGGTTGTTTTAAAAGAGTTATCTAACGTTCGAAACAGTCAGGGTTTGGGGAATTTATGATAATTATAAGTGCATAAAAAGGCCAAAGAAATAATTGCAGGACAGTAAGTATTGGGTTATAGAAAAACACGTTTTCAGTTTGTGAACATTACATGTAAACGGCAAAATTGAAAATAAAAACTGAATTTGGGACCTTTAAAGCCTAATACAGAATCTCATTATCTCCAGATAGTGTTCCAATTTGAATTTTGATTTTGAAAATATTTCAGATGAACCTTGTATTTTAACTTATTTGAGTTGTCCATCTTGCTTTGCAATTTTTTTCGATGGATAATTGATTTCCGTCAAGTTAATTACGAAAATCCCTGGGAAATGCATGACAAGTGTTTAATTAGCCTCGGGTTTGAAGTTTCCTCTAATGAGATTTGCGTTTCCTCCAAACAAATCACTAACCATACAATGGCTGTATCCTATTATGTGTGTAGGTGGCTTGTCTATTGGTAAAACATAAGTTTCAACGCATCCCAAGTAATTTCTGGCCATTATGCCATCGAAAGCGACGCGGCAGAAATTTCCCTTTTTCTTGGTAGGGGGGATATGTTAAAAAATTGATGTACTTTAACATCGTTAGAGAGAGAGAGAGAGAGAGAGAGAGAGAGAGAGAGAGAGAGAGAGAGAGAGAGAGAGAGAGAGACCAACCTTTCATTTCATAGCTGCCGTCGTAGCAGAATGGTGATAATTAAGTGCTGAGATAGTGATAACAACTTAATCACTGAATTGCTCGTTTCGCACATAAATGACATACGTTCTATTGCATAGACGTGTCGTCTTCTTAACATAGCTGCTGATGTGGAATAATGTATTAATAGGTATTTCGGCTATAGTAACACCATGCCTTGATGATGATACGCCAGTAAATCTTCAGTATAACGATTGGATCGGGATGTTCTGCAACATGTTAGAGAAAAATTAAGAAGAAAAAGGTGTTGGGAAAATTAATATTCTTCTACTTTACGGTTCGTTTTTTCAAAGAGGGACATGGTACTTGTGTGCAAATCGCGCACCTGTTATCAGATCCGGGCATGTTGGACACTATTTCTTTGAAAGACCCCTTTCGTCAAACAAGATTAAGCAAGCCTTTTGTGTCGTCTGCGTGTCTTCACAGTCATTTTATTGGATCACTTCATCCCGTCAGCTTCCCATGCCTGTGTACACTAAACATCTCTATTCTTGGTATGTGATAATTCCTCTGGGATGCTGAAGTGGGTCCAAGTCGTCAATGCGAAAGTCAAGTCCAAAATCTGGAAATCTCGTGCACTCAACAGTAAGTGGCGAAGCGGGAAATCTTACAGAAAAATCTGTTTATGTTGTTCTAAATATGTTCGATTCTGTTGTTGTTCAGTTTTCACGATTCCCTCGTTCACTGCTCTCTAAAACTAAGCATAAAATGAAAAGTTAATGTATCTGTAAGAAAATATACGGATTCTTCTTCATGATAGCAAAACCCTAAGTATGTAAGTGTATGTCATATTGTACAGCATTAAGAAATCTATATCAATTGATTCAAGTCGCATGAAAGTGAGAAAAGTAAACTACAACCTTAAAAAAAAAGAATAATCGAATTTTCTTCCTATCTTCAATTCGCGATTGGCAATGGTATGAAGCACACTGTTCTAAACTGATTTGGGATGAACTTATGATTTTATCATTTTGAGGAGCACTTTATAGCGCTAATACGGTGTTGCGTTTTGGCGCTTATCTTGTATTTTATATTATCTAATTTTCGCATGCATTATTCTACAGTGCCAATTTTACCCTCGTAATGTTATACATGTACAAAAGTTGATAGCAAGGTCGATGAAATTAGGTGACAAAATAAGGAACCAATTTTTACGTGTAAATAGAATAATATTTTAGGCTTTTTTTTTACTCGAAGGTATTGGAGGGATATTCTAAATCTTATTTTTCAAATTTCTTCACTTTTGTTTTAAAAAAAAATGTTGCATATTTAAAAATATTAATCGGACTTCATATCTTTAGAAAATGACATTAAGAACAAAGCATTACATGTTTGCACTAATTTTATCAACTGTTATGTTATAAACGGTTATCAGTTTTAAGGTATAGAGGTAAATGTATCTAAGGAGATCAAGGCCTTAGTGTATCACGATCTTGATCAAAAAGGTTCAACGAACTTATTCTACCATAATAGCTGTAGTAGCTTGGACAAAAAAAAGCTGCAGTGTTTATAAAAATCGACCCCTCTGTCACATTTTTTTTTTTTGCTCTATGACATTTCTGTACTGAGAGACAGACCAGATTTTACAAGATCAGTCATCTTGATTCTGCATAGCACTTCCGGAGTGTAAAGGGAAATGTAATGTTCACGTCATCCATGTGATTGGTTTCATATCCTTTCCCTTTGTTGTGTGCGAAGAGTTCGTGTCGAAACATAACACTACAAAAACAAAGCAGAAGACCCCCGCGTATACTGATTGTAAATAATAACATTGAAATGTGACAGGGTTCTGTCTCTTTTGGTTGTATAACCGTTTTGAGTTTGCACAAGATGTGTGCCGGGCTTCAACTGGAGAACACAAGTGTCAAGAAGTCTTGATCCAGAAGTATCATAGAGGCTGTGACAGTTATTGTATGTCATATAGTTGTTAACAGTAGTTTGCGCGACCTAGTACTAGGTAAAAGCAAGTCGGCTTATAACAGTTACTTCAATTTGGGTGCGTTGTACTCTAAGAACTGGTTTCAGAAAATGGTCAAGAATTCAAGATATGCAACGACCAAGATGAGATTGTCATAGTTTAATGTTTTAGCTAGCTAACCTTTGATTCGGGGAATTGATTATTTAAAGTTTAATTTCAAGATACGTGTCCCATTGTACATTGATTGTTCTTCTCCATGATATGTGCGATAATTAAGAACGGCAAGAAGGCTTTAGACCGTAACCCGGTTTTACCTAGGTTTTGGCTCAGATGAGTTGACGTATTCAAGATACAAGCAATATATATTTTTTTTTTCGAGTGCATTCGCAATTTTTCAAGACTTTTCTGCAATGATCGGAAAAACATTTCGACCTGATGTTAAAATTTTGCCAATAATAGATATACTGCCCCATCCATATGATGTATTGCCAACAAGAAGTTGAATGACTTTTCTGTCTTCAGGTTTAAGGTAAAAGTAAATATATGCCGTTAGATTTAATGGAGTTCACCTCCGATCAAGAAATGTTGTGATACAATGTAGATATCCCATGCAAAGTTTTTACAAAGAGTTGCTGTTATGGACGCCTTATCCGCTCTTCAGAAAGGCCCAATGTAGTTTACAGTTGGTTCGGACGTAGACATGCATACTCCTTCATCATCCAATTAATTAATTATATCTAAATAGAGGCTCACAAGATCGCCATCATTTAGCCATAAGTCAATCACTCATGATCAGTGCAAAATCAATAGCAAATTTGCAAAGTGTTTTCCATGTAGTCTTTTTACACGGTTACTAGTCGCATGGCTTACGGTGTGGTGCATCGAATATTTGAAAAGGACCATACATGCAGTACTGGGAATTTCACAAATTTAAATCATACATGTAACTCTAACTCAAACGCAGATTGTACTAATCTCCAAAACCAAAGTACAATTATCTGTCATTTGGCAGTGATAATGTGTTTGAGAGTATTTTTTGGCATTTAAAGACTTTTTTTTTCGATCGTGTTAGGCAATTTCATATTTCTCTGTAATTAACATTGGCATTTACGACAAGTATCGATTTATATTAACTACAATCATCTTTAACTGAGTCTGTAACTGTTTTGGAGAGCGATGTAATATTTTTTTATATCAAGCTGAAACATCTGCGCAGAATCGAAACCAATCTGAAATAAAATTTGACAATTATAAGGAATGTTGTTATGCGGTATGCAAACCATGTTGCAAATTGAACGTACATGCAACATCCCCTCCCCCGCCCTCTTACAAAAAATAATTGGAGATCTTTTTGATGGTTCTATTTTCATCTCACTTCAAACCAAAGGATCCTGGTATATCTAATCACACTGTAACATCTTGCTTGAAATTGAATCCAGAAAATGCGGGCAAAAGGACGTTTATGTTGCATCAATTTTAAATATCAATCTATGACTTATTTGACACATGCAACATAACTTTTTGAGGTTCTGTTTAAGATCAGCAAAATAGCGTGAAAATTATCGTCAAAAATAAAACAATAATGATAGAAACACTTTCATCCGATAAACTTTGCATTATTTGATAATTGGTTATCAGAACCCCCCCCCCCCCCCCAAACACACAGACACACACTCACAATGACTACGCCCATGTGAGATGACCAACAATATATTACATGTACATGTAATTATAACATGCTCGCAATGTTTGAAACCATGATCTTATGTAAAAACTCACGGGGTTTATTTGTACATTAATGTAGAATTAATATAACGTTATAGAATCTGTTTCTGAAATCATTTCAAAATTGAAATTCCATAGCCAAAAAAAAAATCTCCAACATGCATTGATTTTCAGGGGTGTGATATACATTTGAATATTTCAAACATTTTTGAGCAGGATATCAAAAGATATGCTATCAGATTATGATATTTGCCTAACGATACAGATAAACATCAATCAACCGGTAACGATTAGAACGGATATCTGACATTTCCGAAACCGATACAAGAATTCTTTCTTTTTTTGTCGGATCAAAAAGAACGAAAAGAAAAGGCTGAAAAATATATCGTAGCTAGAATTGTTTGTACCTAATCTACGAGGCATATGCTTATTGATATATCATTTCCATTTCCAATATAAATCGATTATATTTATGGGATTTATAAGCTGTATTATTACGTACAAATGTAGCTGTTGCCTTTGTAATTTGTTTATAATGTGTATGCATATAAATCAATCCATATGCGGGGTCTGTGGTGTATTGTTACATGTTATCATGCATGTAATATATAAAAGATGTTTAACTTATGCAGACGTATATATTATATAACATCCTCGAATACATGTAATTGTATTTAATAATGTAGAAGCCCATGACAATCAACATTAAAATTAAAAATTAAAAATTTAGGGTAATGTACTATCTTTTGAAAATCGGGCTTATGTATTTTCATAACACTCTGCCTAGGCAAATACTTCAAATTGATGGCGAGCAACTTTATTTGCGTGTAATTCCATCTTCTGCTCTGCTGCATCTTGCTTCTGTCATGCATGCTTTATGCAAATCATCCCAATCTTTTCATTCTTTTATGATATTAATCCTATCTACTTTTATTCGGGCTCAAAGAATTACCATAATCCTGAGATATATATTCCCCGGTTATCAAGTGTGTTGTCACTTCGAATCAATTGAGAAATTTCAGGGTTTCCAGTACATGTAATATTTTTTGCATAACAAAGGAAGTCTTTTTTCCATTCAGATTTCACCATGTACATATAAACCACAGGTGCTTGAGGACATGATCCCCCTCCTCCCCCACTTTAGACCCATGGGGAAGAGTGCTCTCTTTTTGATAGAAATCCCTTTCAAGTCATGTACACAACTACATGTTCATGTCCCTTTTTATCAAAAGGAGAGAGAACTACCCCGGGGGTCTAAATCGGAAAGGGGAGGGTGTCCATTTCCAAAGCACCTGGGATTTTAACTTTTATTGTACAACAGTTATTTATTTTGTTTGTATGTCCATTTATTTAACGTGAATATTGGCTCGATAAGATACTGATGATTTTGAATGTACGTGTTCTTACCTCTATATAGACATCAGTTCAAAATGCATATCATATTCATTGAACTTGTCGTTTTACATGTATATAATTGTCCCCCCTGATGAATTACTGGTCTTACCAAAGTAGTTAAGGCTGGAGTTCTCTTTAATGAAATACAACGTATCTAATTAACTGCTATTATATGAAATTCAAAAAGTAAAAAAAAAGCGACGACGACCAGTATCATCGGCGGTTATAGCAGACAGTCTGTGTTATCATTAGGTCGCAGACTGTTTTATTGTTATAACTGATAGATTAGCCCCATTGATTAAATTTTCATGCGAATGAATCATAAGAATTCAATTTGCAAGGTGAAATGTGCAAGTTTTGACTGTAGTTTTGTTTTCCTTCTCGCTCTCGCGAGATTTAGAATGACGAACTGAAATTGACAACGAAATGCAGGGGTGGACATTAGTCCCATTCTTCCATCTGATATACATGGCGATTGAATTTAATTATGCATCATTCTTGAAGCAATTGGCACATAATTAATTTTCTATGCACTGTCTTGTCTGGCCGCCTTAAGATCTCACCGGGTGAACAGCAGCGTAAAGACCCTTCACTTGAACTGTTGCATTGTAATCATCTTCCTTCCATCAATTACACAAGTTTCACTGATTACGTTCCTTTCTCATCTTACAAATGTAAACCTATAACAATACATATTTAGTAAGAACATACATGTATTTACAAGCTTGCTTAGTTCATCTTAAACCTATAAGCATACATATTTAGTAAGAACATACATGTATTTACAAGCTTGCTTAGTTGGACTGGGTTAATGATTGTGACGGCGGAGGTTATAATTCTCTCTCTCTCTCTCTCTCTCTCTCTCTCTCTCTCTCTCTCTCTCTCTCTCTCTCTCTCTCTTAACCTTAACCAAACGGTATAGTATCACTTTGCGTGCTCGTTTTAAAGTATTCAATCAATAATTTATGAATATTCATAGTAAGTGCAGAAATTCTGACATTGGTTTGCATTCTAGAAAATTAGAAGTATGAAGGCTGTCGAGAGAGAACTAGTGCATACACGTTTTATACAGATTCGAATGGAGGCTGTTCAATTATTTAACACAAACTCGTCTAGCAAGCATCCATTTATAAATATCGGAATTAAATATCAACTTTTTTTCCATGCCCTTCTACGTTTTACGAAATTGAATATCAAATAATCCCGCGGGGGAATCTGATTTTTCCTCTCGATCTGGCGGTGTTGTATTGGATCGTCCTTATCGTGAAAGACCTAATTGTTATGAACTCAGGAACAATTTGAGGGAACATCACTAAATCTGGAGAGAGAGAGAGAGAGAGAGAGAGAGAGAGAGAGAGAGAGAGAGAGAGAGAGAGAGAGAGAGAGAGAATATGTTGATCGCGAAACTTCGGATGCGCATATATATGTACAGCGCATGTACAGTCTTGGCACAATGTACTGTACATGAATCTGTGCATCTTTAGAGAAGAGTGGAACTTTCTATGTTTTCTCTCGTCCGTCTTTTCGAACATTTGTTTGACTAAATCATTTAAATTTTTTTTCTGTTTTGCTTTAAAATTGCATTTGTTTGTGAACAAACTGAGCTGTTATATTTGATCTAGGCGAAAAAGATAACAGTTTTTAATAATCAAGCAGTTTTAATAGTCATAATACTCCATTATACGGAGTTACGGTATTCTATCAACATCGCACCACAGACTGCACATACTGACATTCATAAACGACTTAGTATAAGAGTCAAACATACTCTAGCCATTTAATCTTATAGAGGAATCAAATTAAATCGTCTTCAATTATGTTTTGCTTTATTCCCTGCACCATTGTGCAGGCAAAGCGCTTTCTTTGACCACACTTTTTTTTTCAAAGTAAGAGTTATATTGTTATGTGCAAGGGTCTGTGTCTTTATTCTGAAAAATATTACCTGACTTGGCAAAGTTCGTGTGTGTTTTATTTCCAGAATGACATACAATTCAGATTCGCAATCCGCTGCTTATATGTAAATACAAAATTTACAAATCAATTGTAATTGGCCGCATAAAAGAAAAGTATCGCAAAACTTCAATCAATTTTATCAATTTTTAAAAGTATCAAAAGAGGGTATAATTTGTCAGCCCACACCTCCATAACTATTTAAAACACTTCCCATTCAAAAGATCGCGAATGCCTAAAAAGGTTCTCTTTTCAACTTAATTTGTCCTATCGGACTCGGATATCAACTTTCCATATAAAATTGATGAAAAGATGTTATCGACTCCTGAATTAATGGATCAGGGATAATTGAGCAGGTTAATGTTCGGTTATCTTGAGATGTTTACAAAATACACACCATTTTGTCTTCACATCGTCAAATATCACGTTGGCAATAATAACAAAAACAAAGACCTATACGTATGCACGTATCATATACCTGGGTCAAATAGCTTCGATACGGTTATCAAAAGCGTTGAATTTTTATGGAAAATTAAGCATTGAACTTCAGTCTTCATTTCGTTGAGTGGCTCCAGCCCTGGGCTTTTTATCAGTGTCGGATACTACATGTTATTTTGACCCATTTTGTCACACAAGGGGGGCTTTAATTTTTCGTTGTCTTGAGAGACCTTTTGCGGGTTTTAGCGTCGCCCCGGCAGACACGGGGGGTTGATAAACTGTCCGAATCGGAACACGACTTTTAATCGCAGACGAGAGCTGAGGTCATTTTGAAAAACGTTTTCCGTGTGTATATCACGGGTACGTGTGAAAAGGACGAAATTTACAAGTGTTAGGATGTTAATTATCGAATCCCAAGAATCTCTCCTAGTCCTTCAAAATTGTTCAGCCAATATTTATTTTCTTTTTATATATTTAAGAAACTCAGGGAATGAAAGTGCACAGAATTCATACTATGAGTAAAGTGAGAGAGTACATATTCAAGAACTGAAACCCCAGATTTTCTAAGCCAAACAAATACACTCAAAATTGTTTGTTTTAAAATAAGAAGGTAACGAAATTCCAACTGGAGGCGCAGATTTGCTTCAGAATGAAACCGATTAAGAGGGATTTCTTAATCCGCGTCTCGTTATTGTGTGTTTATAGACTTTCCAATCAGAAAAAGAGATTTTTTTTGTGTGTGAGCGGCTAGCCGGGTCTTGCAATGGTGAGGGACCGTAGCTACACCTCTCGATTTCACTCGACAATAGAAGTCAATCTGGTATATTGCATTTTATCCATAGACTGCCGCTTTTATCCAATTTTTTCCTTTCTCTGTGTGATCAATGGTCTATTGTCGCGATAATTCACCCCGCGCGCAAGATCGACAGAGGGGGGAAATGTTTTTTACATGTACATACGCCGGTGGCCGATGTTGCCAAAATTTCATCATGTGGACTGGATATAAAATTATGAAAACATGATATAGTGACCACAAACAGAGCAAGCCAATTATATTTAAAGGGACCATGTTTAACGATGATCCGCCACTTGTTTTAGCGAAAATTTTCTTGGCTACTATGAATTATTAACAATGTGAAGAAGCATAGACAATTTTGGTGGAAATTGCTTCGCTCGGAGACTTGAAGCACTTAGGAAATTAATCCGTTGGTGAAACATTAGGAAATGGCGCCGAAAGCTGGGCAAAATGTTTTATCAAGGGACTTTAGATGATTTTTTGGACCAGTGAATTCAGGAGAAGTATCTTTCACACAAGGATCAAGAATAAAACCCATGCCGCTAGCCTCCTTTATTAAAGAATGTGAGAGAGATAATGAAAAAAAAATGAGATGACCCTCTATTAGTATAGAGTGAATACTTAGTGATTATCATTAAACTCTATGATTATGATTTAGTGTGTGTCGTGTAAAATGAATTTTCCAAGGTCGCGGATACTGCAGAAGCAAAACAGTGACCCGTGTTTGGACCTACGTTCTCGGCGGAGGGTGAGATCGTGGGACGGGACGTATGAGGTGGACCCAATGACCCACGGGCGTGGCTACCCCGGGGTTGGGGGGCTAGACGGTGATTCCGTGAGACGTTTGTACGGGAAATTGTTTTATCCACGTATACGGACTATATCTGAGTCGGCGTTTGAAGAAGGTGAGAGAGAGAGAGAGAGAGAGAGAGAGAGAGAGAGAGAGAGAGAGAGAGAGAGAGAGAACAGTGCATGTTTATTTCTATTGTCCTTGAGCTGAGTTAAATTTTTTTATTATCGTATGAAAAATTAAAAATTAAAAAAATATACGCAAGTTATACTATGCGATTCACGCTTCCTGGTCGATAGCGAGGACAATATACGTGGTTCATTAGCTTTGTCTCTCTCTGGAACGGAAATTGTGGGAAAATATGAGAATAGTTTGGCGACGTATCCGCGTGGTGAATCGGAAAACCAAAATGCATGTTACATGTATGTCAATCTCAAATGTTGATTGCAGACTATACTAGTACGTAACCAGTTGAACACTTTGTAAAATGCAATGCGATGCTCAAGGTGTAGTACTTGGGGAGAGGGGGGCTCAAAGGGGTCAGAACCCTCACCACACACCACATCCCCCTCCTAAAATTTTCAGAAAAGTGTAAAATTCCTGAACATTAGAAATTAGTTACAAACAAAATACCCCCTCGTACCCCCACCTGCCCTGATTTTGTTCATTCAGCAATTATCTATAAAGATTTGGATAAGCTAAAAAAGTAGGTATTGAGACTTAAGATTATTTAAGGGACGGTAAATGTTGCATGCGCCATGTTAAATAACACGGCAAACCCGCTAAATATCTACACCTGGATTGCATCACACGCACGTGCGATCGTCTGCATGTCGAACCTACATATACAAGAGTCTATAGGCTATCAAGAGCTTTGGCAGAATTTATACGTATTTATCGTAAAATTAGCTAATTAATCTTATCACAAAAGGTCACATTCCTCTTTCGCACAATATAGGTCTGGCAAAAAGTAAATATATATTTTCAAAGCGTATTCATTTTTGTATAGGATAATGTTTGGACAAACAAACTCTGGAGTTAGCTTTTATGCCCTTGTCTATTCAGCATTTTCAATAAGGATAAATGACGAGGAATTTTTTAATTAAACTTTAATGAATTACATGTACCTCTTGACTTCTGATTTAAAAAGTATTTTTCTCTCCCCTTTATACGTGTAGTGTATTTGCGCATCTGTCGATTGTTCGGATGCCATGCATTCCAAATCTTTCAGGATCTGCCTTACATTTAATTATAACTGTAATTTATTTTCCCATTTTATCTTTGTAGTATATATTTTATTCAATAGGGCACTTATATAGAATGTACATGAAATTGAATAATGTTTGATAATTAAGAAATTCATCAATAATCTCTTTAATTTGTTTTATTGTCATCATATCATGAAGTTAAACATTTTTATCATTTTAATAAATATTAGAAAATGACTTAATTTTATTTCGAATATTCACGTTTGAGAAAGTCAGATCATTTAAATTCATATTTACGCATAATGGACAATCAAAAACTTCTAAATTGGATTTAGTTATTTGGTGGAGACCCCCCCCCCCCCCCATACACACACACTTTTTACGTCTATAGATGTAACTGAGTCAAATATGATTGCATTTCCTTGTTTACGAATGAGTAATTGAAACGCGAGGGCGAGGCCCATAAAATAAAATTGACAGCTTTGATTGATAAGGCCGATTTGTTCTATCATTTAAGATCTTTTACTCACATATAATACATGTACTTAAGGATACCAAAATTCACAAAACACGAAGTACAATAGTTCATTTTATCCAGCTTTATCATATGAACGTTGATTTTTTTAAATGTACAAAGCAATTATTTCTTGTTTTTAAATTCAATTTAACAATTTATACTTTTTCAATTCAGTTCCATTTATGATTTTATTTAGATCGTGTTTAATGATAACAGAGGGAAGTTTATCGTTTGAAAACATAGCATCGTCAAATGTGCATTGATGAAAAAAAAGATGAAATTTAAAATAAAAAAAAATGAATAGACCACGAAATGCAAGTACCCTTAAGTGGTTAATGCAAGATATAAATTTAATGCAAGTTATATTGCTTTACATGTATACGTAAAGTCCAGCATCATCTATAATTTGATATAAAAAATTTACACAAAGATGCCTAATACGGCCGATGTATACACTGGCGAGATAGGCGCGAGATCCGCTATAAAAACATAGAATTGACCCTGAGTACTTTGGTATAATAGGATTATAATCTTCTCAAGGAGTTATTATTATCATTTACTTGGGAATACACGGTTCTATATGGGTTCTCCCAGACAGTATTTTGTCGATATATACACACCGATCAATAATAATGTCAGTATTTATAATACTGATTTAGGTGTCAAGTGGTCTCGCAGTCGAGAGGCAGTTAAGGACAAAAAAATAATAAAAAAATAAAGTTAGTTCCGTATTGAAGGCGTTATAATTGTCAAGGAGCTATGGGGCCGGCCGATCATCAAGTGTTCGACTGCGAAAAGATGCGTCTAATTAACGCACAAAAATGGCTGCATCTGAAGTGGGATAATCTTAAAAGTAAGTGGGTTGTGATGGATTAGGATAAATATGGATTATGTAAATTTTAATTTACATTGACAGCAATTTTTAGTCAGGTTGTTTGATTAGTGAGAGGAAATATTTTTGTTTTTTAAATTGAAATTGTATTATTTGTGATATCGATTATAAGGAAAAACACTAAAAACGTAGAAGTTATGCAGGCTCGTAACTAATTTGAAATGCTTGAAACATGCTTAGTATACATGGAAAATAGTCACAAAACTAGTGTTTGACTTGATCAAAGTTGGCAAACCCATAAAGTCCGTGATTAATAACTAGATGAAAAATTCGTCCTTGGCAACAACTTTTTCGAATTTTTTCCCTACCTCTTTAAAGAAAATCCCCAAAACTTGCTTTATACTTCATTAGCGACCAGGCTTGAATGTTAAATAATGCATGCATTCGATGTCATGACACTTCGTGTTCTGTTATATCAACATTATAACATTATCGATTTTCAGGGGAATTTTCAATTATATCTTCCATGTGAAATATAGGTTATCAATAATGTATTTATGATTTATGCAATCGTTGAAATGAAATAATTTTGCGATATAATTTCAAGGCAAAACTTCCACATAAAATCATTATTTATTTATAAACAAGATATGACCAAAGAATGATTTGGCAAAATGAAAACTTTTGTTGAGACAAATGCCAGAAGCGAAACTAAACGTATGATCAGTTAAGCATTAAGTTCTTAAGACATGCCATAACTCTTCAAGGTGAAGGTCATATGAAAGGTTACAGAATATGAGTTTTAAATTGTTTCTAATTTTTTAATTTTAGGGCAAGCAAAATTAATATACATAGAATTATTCTTTTAAATGTATTAATAGAGATGAATTTATAGATAAAACGTGCATTTGTTGTTTTGTTTTGTATGACAAAATATATCATTTTCTTCTCTTTTTTATTTCACACACAAACGTTTCTTTAATGGCACCCCTTGCCTGAAAATGATTTAAAAAACCATATATATATTCTTTTCACTCCGATCCAAAAATGCGAATGTCAATTGTCATGCATGCGTTGAAAATTCATGCATGAAGTTCCAATACCCAAATGAATTAGTTCAATTTGACGTAAAATTTTCATTGTTAGAGAAATGTAATCGTTCTTTTCTCTTTCTCATGGTAAATTAAGGATTTCTGATATGTTTCAATTCTTCAGTGAAATTTTCCCCCATTTTCAGTCGCCAAAACGAAAACATAAAACGTCTGCTAAGACTCGACTGGCGCGCGCTCTCACCTCGCTGAATCTCCCGCCACAAATCTTTTAATTGTGTATTGTAAACGTAAGGAATAAATATTTGTTTTGACGATTTTAAGATCACGTAAACCTGTCTGTAAGAATGGTTAGGTATGTATGTATGAATGTATGGTAGATAAAAGACCCTCTGATGGGAGAGATTGTGCGATATGGGAGAGACCTCCATTGTGAGAAAGTGAAAAGGAAAACAAAATTGTAAGAGTTTCCGTAAACCGATTATTTGTCACCTGAGTTTCTCAGTCGGTCGGTCAGTTCATTCATTGTCACAATGTCACTTAAGTACAAGTAGGACTCAACACAAAACATATTTGTATATATACTAATAGCGCACGTAAACTTTATAATTGATAAAAATTACCCCCACCTAAAAGCCCATAAACCCCACCCCCGCCCATTCAACAAAACAAACGCCGTGTATGTTTTACAAATGTTTAATTATTTGTTTCATTGTTAATCATCCCTTTATTTATAATTAAAAATGAAAAGTGGTTTTGTCAATTACATATAAAAAAAAAACTAAAAATAATCATCAAAATTCATTCGTAACACGTTTCAATAAAAGTAAACTTCTTGTTTGCTTCTACCGTCTTTGTTATTTTCTTTAAAATTATGTGTATTTTAGGACGCATTATTTGGAATAATTTTGTAAAATCTAGGTCAAAAGCATGCATGGCATGTTTGATAATAACTCTCTGCATGCCAAACGTCATCGTCGCAAACCACGGCCAATTTGTACGATCTTCTCTCATCTAGAGAATCAGTCTGTCCTCCTTGAATATTTGTACTTTTTTCTCTTTTTCCCCCCTTATTTGAACTGTACATGTACCTCTGACTCTATATCTACATTTGTAAATATTTGTATATATGTACCTCATGTACCGTCATGTTGACGGTTTGAATGAAATAAATTGAATTGAATTGAGAGAGCTATGTTTCAACCACTTTTGAAATACAACCACTATTGAAATAAATTATTTCAATAATGGTTGCAACAGAGCTACTAGTATGCTCCGTGGCTTGAGACGATGGTAGACCCCCCCCCCCCCCAAAAAAAAAAGAAAAAAAAAAAGAGAGGGCTATATTATTGCAGCTATGTAAAATGATCATCATGTCTTTAAATATAAAAGTACACACACCCCTCGACTTAGCTGGGAGAGGGCTAAATTATTGCAGTTTATTTAATATATATTTAAGATATCATTTCATAGCTGCAATAGTGTAGCCCTCTCACTTTTTTTTTTGGGGGGGGGGGGGGGCTCCAGAAAAAAGTCAGATAAAATGAATCGGAGCGGGCTACATTGTTGCAGCTAAATTTTACAGTATATGAGAAAAAAATAGATGATATGTATCCACCCCCCCCCCCCACCATGCACGGACCTAGAATTTTTTTTTCAGGGAGGGGAGTCCGAGTGATATTTGAGTTTGCCCGGGGGTGGAGACATATTTACGGTATTTACGGTAATTTTACTATGTAAATTTAAGAATTTTTTCCTGTCCAGACCCCCCCCCCCCTTTAAGGGATTCGTGCCTGCCTCCCACCACCACCACATTCCGCATATAAATCTTCTTAATTATGCGCAGCAACGGTATTCTCAGGGACAAGAAAATGCAAATCTAAAGCATTTCCTTATATGAATTAGAAAAATATCCTTAAGCTAGCTCTTGTCTTCCATATTATACATGGAATGTATTGAAAGTGTCTGATCATTTCTAGTCAGGCAAACTATAAATACGATCATTAAAGGGTTTGTTTTCATATGCGATATGCTAATACCAATATTTCTACTATTCATTGTGTGTTTCGAAACGAACCACTCTCGGAACTGTTCAGCATAAAGACCGGCATGGGAAATACTTGTATTTCAGGAAAAGAAAACAAACTTACTTTAATTCTCTTACTAAAGAGGTTTTGTTGGCAAATCTTTTGAATGTTTTAATTTTTGAAAACGATCAGAAGTGTTTGTGTTAAAGCTTACTTATATATGCCCCAGATCCAATCATGCAAAAGGGTCTGATTTTCCCCATCATGCTCGACTCCCGCCATTATGCAGCGCCGGAATAGCGAGTCCTCCTTGTTGCGGAGTTTCCAGAGGAAATCCCGGTTAGCCCGCCGCCGTGTCTCGGATACCCAAGGGAAAATCAGATGGGAACTTTTCCCTCATACGGGTAGGTAACGGCATTTCTGTACCGAGATAGAGGCCAAACTGACCATAATTCTCGCAGACCGACGGCAGATACTCGGGCTTTTCGGCCTTGAAGTATGTAAATACTTGTTCAAATGTACAATGATATCCATTTCTCTTCGTAACGCTTTAGTTGATTAGCAAAGCTAATCATTATAAACAGTTCGCGCATCGAATTTTTTGTCTACGTCACAATGACATGCAATTTTACTCCAAATGACGTTATTGTACAGTTTTCTGTTATTAAGGAGCATAATTTGCCTTAATTCATGTACTCATTAATTGAAACAATGATTAATATGGAATATGGAATGAATTCGATGGGTATCAAATTTAAACGGATACAATTTGGTTTGGAGAGTTTATGTTTTTTATATAATACAAATTCGCGATTTATAAAGCGTAAGCGTTCCAACTAAGTTTAGTATTACAGATGAATAATTCGGAAGCTTCTGGATTTACTCCGTTAAAATATTATAGAAATATGCCTTTGCGATTTAACATGTTAAACGAAATGGATGTGTTTGAAACAAAAACTAAACAAAACAAAAATTGATAGCACCCCCCCCCCCACCCCCTCCAAAAAAAAACAAACAAAAAACCCCCCCAAAAACAAAACCCATGAACTTATTAGTAGAATAGTAGATTCACATGATATCAACAAGCAGTTGACTTCCATCGTGGCCTGTTGGGGTAGCAGCGGGGTTTGGATGCACCTAATAGATATCTAAAAACAGTGACATTTTCAGATATAAAACAAAATCACAATTTAAATGAACTACACGTATACGCTGTATGCTATTCTTTTGTATATCTTGGCCATAAGTTCATTCACATCTCTCTGGTATTAGCCAAACCGAAACAGTTGTGTAAAATATGCTAGACTATACAAATGCATTATTCCAAGTTTCATGTCTATTTTTGAAAGACCACGTGATCTTTCAATTTCCTTCACTCTCTAGGCGTGGGCACCTTAATTTATCTAGGGAATACCTAGTTGGTGTTTTTTTTTTGGTCATATTGATTAAACGTACTGTATTATAAACCTGGGCCAAGTATAATTGCAAAATTTTATTAAAAGTCAACATCAAACGTCAACAAGTTTCACGAAATATTCATATATCTGTGTCTGACATTTATACTAATTTATAGAATCCTCATTTATTTCTTTTTATAGAGCGCAAATCAAGCACTCTGTATTAAAAAAAATGTTGTACTATTCGCAGCATCCGAGGTCAATGTTACTCGTAATCTTACTTGAGATCAAAGGAGTTCACAAGCACTTTTGATCTAGAGTTTAAAAACGTGTTAATTTGCGTTGTTTAATTTTAATTCTTAAAAAGAGATATTTCCATGATTCCTTCGTAAAAACTTGGTTTCGAAGTTTTCTAATGATTTGATTATTACTATACATTTGTGTGTGTGTGTGTGGGGGGGGGGGGGGGGGGGGGGGGGGGGGGGGGGGAGAAGTTGACCTTAATCTGATTAATAACATGTTGATACTATTTTTTATCAATAAAATCCATTCAAAACGTGCAGTACATAAAATGTAAGAAACACACAAAAACCATTGTAATCTCTTCTTAAAAGATCGAATTTTACCAGTCCTACTCAATAAGGAAATGGAATTTGATATTATTGTTACATCATTAATACACATTATATAACATTACCGTTGGACAGTTAACAAATCAAAAAGCTCTCCAGCGAGCAATAATAATAAAACGTACTTCAAAACATCCTTTACAGTTTTACAGATATCTTTTCAAAGGTTGTCACCCCCCTAACATTTCAAGACATCAAGTCAAAATGTATTTCTGTATTGGAGATTGAATTTCTTCTTGAAAGTCGATCTCCTCAAGTAATCTTTATATATGAATAAAAACTGGTGGTATTTATAAAGAGGGATGTAATTAAAAGATCGACCTAGTGATATTTTCTCTGTTATTGCAATTTCTGGTTTTATACATTTCGAAATTAGAATCGGACATTGATTTAGAAAAAAACCCCAGAAACTTAATCCCCCTGCAAGGGAAAAAAAATTATATCTCTACTAGATACCCTGAAGCATAGATTTTAATGAATTTAATTAATTAATTCCGTGTCGTCGGGTTTCGGTTGTCTTTTTTCTGTTTCATTCCAATGACGTCCCTTTTTATACCCCAGTTTTGGCGCTATATATAGAAATCAAAGATCCATACATGTACATAGTTATGCGCTGGCGTGCTGCCAATATTTTACATGTATAGACTACATGTATCAAATGATTAGTCAGCGTAAATTAAAAACTGAAAAGCATATTTCCTTTTTTTCAGAAAAAGACGAACAGAAGGCCTCCAGAGAGAGCGAGACAGATGCTGGTGTTGGAGAGGATAAACCGCCTCCGGTTCCGCCTCGACGATCAAAGTCCGGTAAAAAGCCTAGTGCTCGGGGTCAGCTCGGCAACAGTTGGCCGTACGACGCACAGCGGAATTGGAGCGAACAGCTTGAAAACAACGAGGATGTTTCAAACCAGTGCGTGGGTCAGCTACAAACCGAGTGGGGCTCCCCCCAGTTTACCCGGTTTTCCAATCCAGAAGGGAGGACCAAAGTGCAAAATGATTTTCAAAACGACCTTGACATTAGTCATTCGTCGGCGGTCAGTGTCACTGCTAACAATAACCGGCGTGTAAAACCTTGCCTTAAAAACTCCAAATCTTCCAGTTCTTTGATTTCGGATCGGGAACGTGTTCTCGACAACTACAACTATCACAGACGATATTCCGTTAAAGATGATGTCACGAACCGAAGTGATTTTTATCCGGGAAATACAGCTTCAAATTCCGACCACAACTATATTCTTACCCACAATGCACCTCCAGATTTGCGTCGGTCGCCAAACTCGTGGCCTCGACTTCAAATGACTGAAGCAGACGACGCCGCCGTCGAATCCGCCGAAGTGTACGACCATGTAAATTCCTCCTATGCTTCTTATAAAAATGATAAAAGTGTTGCGAGGTCTAAAAGTTTGAATGACACTGTGTCACGAGAGCAGAACCAGCTTCGGGGCTTCAGGCCTCATTCATTTAACGGACTGCGTGATCGAAACATTATTACGACGGAACCCGATACCGTGGACTCTGCAGTTCCCGGGCGGATGGACACGCCTGTTATTAAACCTACGAGATTCGAGAGGAAAAATTATAAAGACTTAAACAGGTATGTCAGATGAGTGTCAATTTGAAACATAATCCTGGTGACGATTATATTTATATTTTTCTGCATTCTCAGTTGACGGATGACTTCTTTTCATATTATGTAATTTACCGTGCACGATCAATGCAGTTTTGCATATTTTCAGTTTAACTGTAGTTTTATCTAATTTTTTTCAAGTACTCTAAATTGTGTGTGTTGTTCTTTTTTCATGTTTATTTGGCACGTAAATCGATTTTTACCTCATGGTTTTTTTTTAAATACCAAATTATGCTGCCAATTAATATGGCGTTTGTTTATACGTTCATTTAACGCCCTTGGGAATTTTTATTTTTTGTTAAAATTATCAGCAATTAATTTACCCTTTCCATAACCAGTCTAGCTGTCTGGAAAGGAGAAACTTTTAAGCATCGCTTTTTTTCTTGGTACAATGTAGATAAGAAATGGGAAATATAAGATATAGTACATGTACGTCAAAAACTATAAGCCAAATCCATTGTAAATTGATTTTTCCCCCAGATCATGACTATTAGATATTTTATGAAACACGATGTTGTGGCAGATAGATAGATAGATAGATAGATAGATAGAATTAGAATTAGAATTTTTCGCATTTTATTTAGTATAACGTTACATCAATCAATATAAATGTAAGAGACGTGATTTGAGTTGACTGTTTTAAAATCATACTTTTTTATTCTTTTATGCTTATAGTGCATATGATTTACCTAGGGATTTTAAATGATGAACTACAATTTGAATGCCAGTTGTTTCGCTACATGTACATGTACCAGCGACAGACACAGCTATAGATAATATCTTTGTTACGTAAACAACGCAATTGTCAATTGCATTTAGAAAAGATGTGAGAAAGAAACTGAATGTAAAAAAAAAATTATGTCACATCATCGTTTATATAGTCAAGAATTTTAGGTGCTGTATCTCGCTTTTAACTGGAAAGCTGTTATTAAAAATTTTGCAGGTCATAAAATTTTAAATACCTTAGTTGAACAATGTAAGCATTAAAAACGTTAACAATGTAAAAATAAAAATAAAAATTGAAGATGTTCAGCTCAAATGAACATGTTCCATTTAATTGAGAAATATTATACATTTAAAGGGCCCTGAAATTGTATACACATACATGTGGTAAAGAACTATAATATATGATAAGAGTCAAATTTGTCCCCCGATGATTATACAACTTTAAACGTGTTTAATGTACATCAACTTGTTTTATTATTTCATATAATAGTATTTCTCTTAAAAATAAACCGAAATAAAGATGTAGCGATTAAAACATGTCCCGGTATATTCCTTTAAGCAATTGTCTCATTCTGCATGTAGAAAAGTTCTCTAACTATCAGGTATATAAGCGGTCTTGTGTCAGAAAACAAGCAGTTTCGCCTTGCAACTCTCAAAAGCTTGTTGTCAAATGGGGAAGATACATGGATAATCGTGTATGAAAACATTGCAGCAGTAAGCTTGTATTGACTCCTTCTATTTTGCCGTTGTTCGCGTCAATCGACATTGATAGGGTTCAACAAGTGATGTATTAACCCATAACACACCTGTCGCCAAGCTCCTCTAATTACCTGTAAAGCAAGAGGACTTCTCCCCAGCATGTCATCGACTTTTTTTTTCTCTCCCAGCAGATCAAGTTTTTTTTTTTTAAATTGTCAACTTTGACGTCACATTTTCTAATAAACAGCTTGATAATGTGCCTGAAATAGTTTTCTTTTCTGTCTTTTTTTTCATCTCTTAATATTAAAACAAAGGGATTTTTTCTTCTCCTTTATTTATTATGTCACTTTGGACAGCGTGCGTCGAAGTCGGTTTTTATGACAGAAGGCGTTATTCTTTTTTAGTCTTAAAACCGGATATTACTTTTGGTTTAGAAGCAAAGGTTTCAGTTACTTTGGTTAAAGGTTTCTTCATGTATTATAATGGAATTTCATTGCTGCTTTTCGAGGTAAATACTTGTTTATCTCTTCTTTCTCATATCATCCACTTAATTATATAAGCAAAAAAAAAATATTTCATATTATTCCTAAAATCTGTTCTTCTTTTTTTCAGTGGTATTGAAATTTCACGCGGAAATAGCTTGCCATGTGATGCCGAGTTGCGCGCGCTTTTAAGCGGGATCCCTGATACAGAGACGGATTCTGTGGCCATTTTACCGTCCCCCCGGGTGTCACCCGACATATTTCACGACATTCCAGGACTGACTGTGACGTCAGAGTCGGAGGATAACTCTGGTAAGAATTTAACCAAAAAATTATATTGAACCTTGACACCCGTGAGGTTTGACCTGATGTTTAATTTTTCTTGACTTTTATTAATCCTTTAAAAATTGGAATTCGTTGAAAAAAATATGAACAACAGTTGAATTTTATGGCATTTATGACATCCTCACCTTACGAGACCCCCGTTATAATTGTTAGCATGTTTACACAGAAATATTTTAAACATAAAAGAATGTTTCATTTTTTCGGTGAAAAAAGTAAGCCATTGTTAAAGCTTTATGCCTTACACTACTTAGTCTAGTATTATGACAACCATTATACAGTCATGTAAAGTGAGATAAGCGTTTGAATCATTGACTTCTGTTATTTCGAAAAAAAATATATACTTGGTTTATATGATTGAATTTTGTTACAAACTTTAAAAAAGATTAATCATTTATTCTCTGCGTTTCAAATATATAAAAATATGTATTTTTATATTAACATTTTTCACTGTCTTTGTCTGTCATAACACTACAAATCGATTTTGTAGTATACAGCCCAATAAATTCAAAAGACATAATGTTGGGGACGCAAGCGGGTTTGCATAATTAATATTATAATATTTAATCGTACAACTGCTGAAAATTATATAAATATAAGTAATAAAGAATCATTCTTTGAATATTATTAGGTGATAATTTCGGTCGCGGCGTGATCAAATCTATCATAAAGCCCTTTGGGCTTTATTGGAATTGATCACGCCCCGACCGAAATTATCACTTCATAATACTCAAAGAATGATTCCTTATTAATTTAATATAAATTATCCCGCGGAAATCTCGAATGAAAAATAGGTTTATTTCATATTTATTTCAATCTTGTGGATTTATTCGATTTGTTTCGTTTTATGGCGTTACAAAGTGCTTGGCGAGAGATTCTTCATTAAATACCTACGTTTACCAGTAAATGCATGTAAAATTCAAGCAACACTATATAGATCGCTGGAAAACCATTGCCAATATATATTTTAATCCTTTATCGCTTACCGATCACGACCAACTGGCTGAAATTTTCTCGTTCTAATGAGTAATACATGCCCTATTTTGATTGGCTCTTTCACGCGTTCGGGAAGGAAATCTCACAAATTGTGTCAATGGTTTCCGTGTGCATCTGAATGTGTCCATATCATGATATTGGTTTTAATGTCTCCAAAAACTAAAGAGTTTAATTTGCTGTTTAATTGATGAATTGAGAATCTTTGATATTCACGGAAACAAGGATTGTTTCATGAGTCGGGATAGGTCTACTGTCAGTTAGCGCATTCGAGACTGGCTGTGGGTTTCCGACGGTTTATTTTCTACTTAAAAAGAGCAAATCTTACAGCGTAACTACATTGTTGGTACAATGTTGTTATAACTTCAATTTTTACAATGAATGCTTGGATAAATCATTTTTATGAATTATCGATATGCAAATAGTGGCATGTAATTATATCACTCAGAAACAAAATTAATGTTTGTGTTTCCTCGTATCGATTTATTCCAATATTTAAACTCTTCAATTTCGGCTGACTAGATGATTTTCCATGGTGTATACGGCAACCAAAATAGAAGTTTGTTGTATGTTATGTCAGACGGGTTAATTTTGGTGCTTCCATTTTCATTTTAAGTGATTAAAGACTCTAATTAATAAACTAAACAACATTTCTTGAAATGGTCCACGTCGAAAAAAAATTGTCCTGAATAAAATTGTTGTCCAACTACTATAGTGTATGAGCACTTTCATGTGATCTGTTGATTTAGAATCTAAAAACTCCTTTTGTTTGTGGAAATCGAGACATTCTTACAGGTGTGATAATCTGATGTTTTAAGGTAGTTCTTCGTTGTTAATTGCAAGCGCATTGGGTCAGTCATGCCTCTATTTTACTACAGGAAATGCGTCTCTTTTAAATGGTCTGTTTATGGTTATGAATTATTATTTTGTTTATTAACTTTCCGATTCTCAAAAGTACATTCATTAAGAAAATGAGGACCTGCATTAGCCAACATTTTGATGACATTTTAGCACTGAATCATTTTTTTTTAAAGATGTGGTCTCGTAACTGCACATTGTATGCATACAAATTGAATAACGCGCGCAAGCATAATTTGTTAATGTGCAATTATATTTTTTTTTCGAAATGGACATACCCGGTATATATGGTTGCCGATGCAGGTTATATTAACTTACAATTTGAAAATAATTTTCGAAAGTAAAATTCATCCGTACATGACTGTATATAAAACGATTAATCAAGCCAGCAAGTTCAACTGTCGTGTAACAGCATGAGTACACATTGTAATTTCTATTTCAGGGGATTCAATAGCTAGTGGTTCATTGCTACATCTCCAAAAAGGTCAACAGTTTCTGGCCGTTCCACGGAAGGTTAGTTGTGAACCACCAATGAAAATCAGTTACACAATATCATCCGGCTTAACACTCTGTAACAACCAACTGCGCTCCACGTTGCATAAGATGAAAGTTCGAAATACCGATCTCTATACGACGGATTACAATGTACATTACAACAATGCCTCATGCATTAACATTTTACGTGGTTTTTATTTTTAGAACTAGATTTATAAAAAAAAACCCATCAAAATCATTTAGATCTGCATTCATTCATAGTTAGAAACCCCCGGTCCCTTGCTATACTGCGCACTGATCTCCTTTATTACAAGTTTATAAATCTACAGATAAACTTGCTTATACAATGTCCAAGAGGCATGGGCTTCAATTCATTTTCACTGAAAATGTTTTAATATACTTTTAAGTAGTAAGTTTGAAAATGAGGAATGGTGAAAATTTAAAGCTTTATTACTATCGAGATTTCTTCATTCATTAATTCCTTATAAGCATTGTATATATGTACCAGAAAGATATTAATCATTCTTTAAGGAGTCTGGATTGGATTGTCAAAAAAAATTCCAAATCAGACTTTAGAGTTTTTGAAATATTAGGTATGATTGTTTAAACCATAAACTATAACTTATTACTATAAGAACAATTCCATGTAGCTTTATTTCAAAATTTGAATATGTACTATATCTTTTTACACAGCTCTTCTTCTTTATGAGATTGATATAGTCTTTAAAAAAAATGGCCACAATTATCCAGCGCTCTTCAATATTGACGCACTTTTCAGAGTCATAAATCAACTTTGTAAACCTACATGCAACTCAAATGCCAATTATTACGACGCATGTTTTGTGAAAAGTCATCCATTTCTATCTATTAATGAATTTTCACTGTGAAGGTTATGTAATCAAAATATCGTGACATTCAATCCTCAGGATAATTTAACTCGTGACAATGGGATACTGTCTGATTCTGTCAATTTGACGTTTATCTTCATCCGTTTTGCTAGCATTATTTGATAAGATTTCTTGCTATTTTGTTAAAACGTGACATTTTCCTATTTTTTATTTTGATTGAGATGTTGACTGAGTACTCGTTACTTTTTCATATTCATGTTGTTTGCTTTTAAATCACAATTTTTAAAATGGAAAACCGTTATATGTTTAAAATATGGTCATAAGATATTTGACTTCAGAAATAATCAATTAATTATAATTAGAAATAACAGTTCCTTACTTATTCTGTTATTTATTATTAAATACTTATTCTAAAAAAAAAAGCACACAAAAAATAATGATAAAACACAGCGATATGCTTGTGATGTGGTAAATATTTAAAAAAAAAAAAAATGCAGTACAACGTATTGCCGACTAACTGTTTCTATACAGCACACAGCTTGATATTGATCAAGCCATGCAAGTCATGATAGATGAGGACAGTGCATGAACCATACAACGTTTTAGCTAAATCAATTTTAGTGTGCACTTGTTACCGATAAACCCTTTTTTTCTTCAATAAAATGTCCCTGGTGAGTAACGAGTAAGTGTTTTGTAGTTGCATCGAGGTCGAAGACGACATGCCTCGGCCAGCGCTAGCTGCTCTGAGGAGAGTGATAATGAACCCTCGCCGCCGATCTCGCGAAGAGGTCGAAGGTCAGCCATCGTCGACACCAAGGTAAGTCTTACGAACAGCATAAAGAAAGGTGCTAACCATAGCCACTGTGGCACTTGTTTTTGATACACTATGGCAGTGGATTTTATGAAAGTAAGCATAATTTCGAACGAATTGACCGGGTCTCAAATGGTTGGAGAACGAGTTTAGTAAACATGTAGGTGTCGCTGAACCGGAAATTGATGGAAAACTTCCTGATGCTATTGATGGCAGACTTTCTTTCTCTCTCTCTCTCTCTCTGAGTCTATCTCCATCTCTATCTCCATCTCTCCGTCTCTGTCGTTCTCTTATTCATTCAAGCAACTCAATCTAGTATGATTTATATACACCTACATATTAACTCAAATATCGGTGTACTGTGCCAGAGATATATGGATGATAATCGCAATCATTATGCACCTCTCTAGATCTGTTATAAGTATTCGCTGATTTATACGGGATTTTTCTATATTGAATATAATTTATGTGACTTCTCTATTCAGTTTTACGATTATTAAATTTTCTTTGTCTACACAGAACGTAGGTGATGTCTCCCCGACCAACCTCTCCCCCGATGGATCCCCGGCCACGTCATGTGACGAGGGTGAAACTCGGAGGTCAGTGTACATAGAATTCTATTGGATAACATAGTGGTTATGATGAGATGATACGGTTGTTTGATATTGCGTCTTCACAATTTAGCTTAAAGTTTATTTTTGGTCAGATGAGTGTTTTGCTGTGTACTAAGTAAATTTGATTTGTTTCAAAGTAACCATAAAGATGAAACAGTAAAATGCGTAGAAGTGTAAAAATGTGTCCCAAAAATGTAGGTTACTATTTTAAACAATAATACCCTATATTGACGAAACGGATGTACAAGTCAGCAGAGGCAAGACAGTTTTGGTGCTGTAATCGTTTTATTTTTCTTTGTGAACGCCGCTCCCGAGAATATTTAGCTTTTTTGAAGGCGTCAACTAGAAGCGCTTTTAATCAAATCTCGTACATGTACTCTAAACACACGGTCTTTAAGCACTGATTTGGGATTTCTCGTCGACGCGACGGCTGCGACATTGACGACACTTACAAAGTCTCGTCAGAAATCTCGAGACGTTTGCTCCTCGTGAAGAGCAATTCTTGTTGTTATTGAAAAACTAAGATTTGTCACTGCTTTATGACCGAATATAGTCACAAAATACCATTATGGTACAAATTATGAAAAACAATTTATACACATAAAAACAACTTATACGCAATTAAAATACGACGTGTTGTGTTATATATATAAGTTCCATTATTATAGTAATATGTTATTTTGGTTAATTTGGAAAAACTGTTAGACATAAGTACAAAATTATCGAATACTGTTAGACATCACAATTATCGAATAGCAGCCATTGTCAGTTTATGTAGGACATTATCAGATTCTTATAAATTACTTGCTGACATGAATTTTCTGTCGTCTATCCTTGAATTTAGAAATGGTCGAGTTCGGCGCCATCGTTCCTCACTAGAGGCGGACTCGTACAATCATCCGGGTGACTTTCTGGCTTCAGACCATCACCGGAAGTTGCTGAAAAGAAATACCATTGCGGAGTTTTCGCTTAATCGGGGTTCTATGCAGAGTAACTCTAATGAAGGTAAAAAAATTTTCTGTAGAATTAATTGAAGCAGCATTCAATACATTTGTCTTTAATTTAATTTTTGAAATTTGATGGGGATTTTATTCGGTCCTTATTTTGCATTCGAATTCAATTGAAATTTTATTTTTATTGATAGAGTATTTCATTTAAATGAAAAAAAAAATGCAAGTTTATTTAATAAAATGTGTTTTTTTATTCGGTGCCATTCTAATATTAATTGTTCGACTTTGCTTAGCGATTGTTTTTATTTTGGTTTCTCCACTCATCCTACATCTCTCAGACATTTTCTTACAGAGTCAAAAAAGGGTCGACAATCATCTTTTTCTCTTCTTAAACTTGTAAGTACAACATCAAATGGTTATGAATTTTTTTTTAATATATGAGATGCATGCAAAAATGTTTTGATATAAAGAGGATAACTGATGAGATATGTATTTTGAAAATGTAAGTAAACCTGTGTATAAAATATATGAAGCAAACATTTGTATCTGAACTAAAAAAAATACTTGATTATTTTAACCCTAGATGCGTTCCCGAAGTAAGGAAGCCATCGCGAAGTTAGAGGACGTGTTAGCCAATATGAAGCCGAGCGAGTTCAAGGACAATTATCTCCTGGCTTACAAAGTACGAACAAGGACAGAGCTTCTTTTAATCTTTTTCAGTATTTATAGATCAGCACATTAATAAGTTATGAAACCAAATTTAATTTGATTTTGATTGCCATACCGGTAGTCCGGATCTTGTATTTCTAAAAAAAAAAATAATAATGGTCTTTTACATGTATTGCGCAAATTGAATCTTTGGACATTCTGAGATTTCAGTTAGACGCCGAGTTTAATTTTATAGTCATATGACATGCAATATATACATTGTATCATTTATTTTAATTTATCAAGACTTTCAAAAC
This sequence comes from Magallana nippona, assembly GCA_033439105.1. Taxonomy (NCBI): domain Eukaryota; kingdom Metazoa; phylum Mollusca; class Bivalvia; order Ostreida; family Ostreidae; genus Magallana; species Magallana nippona. The sequence goes on along the minus strand of CM065921.1, from coordinate 31,503,568 downwards.
CTTTGAAAATGTTGTAATTATTTTCGATGGTTGGAATTTCAAAGTAAAGACCTGCATCCTAACATGGACTGAAAATACCAACGATATTTTTTTTTCTGTTGACAGCTAAATTTAATATTATTACACAAGTATCTTATATTTGACTTCAAGAGATGGCAAAAATGATAAATATTTCATCTTGAAATGTATACACGTACATTTATTGATTTTCTTCCAGTAAAACTTAAAGTGAATGTGCTTATCACAATATCGACGAAATGAATTGATAATAGCATACGATGATCTGTTTCTTTTTTTTATTAATTGAATCAGAACCTTCATTGGTCGGAACTGATTGCGAGTTCCGACAAACACAACGAGAAAACCAGCGAACAACTTCAGCTCTCGGAAGTGGAGCGGAAGCGCCGCGAGGCAGTATGGGAATTATTCCAAAGCGAGTGTGTGTTTCTGGTGAATCATCTGATGGTCCTCAAACACGTAGGTGTAACCGGAAATTGTATATCAGGTTGTTCGGTCCATTTAGCGCATGTCTTAAAGGGGGATATATTGTAATTTAAGAACAAGTTATCATGTAGTAAATTTATTGCTGGTCGCAGAGATTGAAGACAACAAGTTCATTCTGATCTCGCTTCTTCTGATCTTGCTTTTTAATAAGTTAAGGTTAAAAACAAGCACATATACATTCAACATAAGTCATATACGTGTAGTTAAACTTGGAAACATATGCAAATGTTATGAAATATGACACATACAGGAGTTATCTGTCCGTCTGTCTGTCTGTTCTTCTGTCCGTAAACTTCACATTTTCAACATCTTCTCCAGAACCATTGGGCCAATTTCAACCAAACTTGGCATAAAGCATTCTTAGGCAAAGGGAATTCAACGTTGTGAAAGTTAAGGACCACGCTCTTTTCCAAGGGGAAATAATTAGGAATTATTGAATTTTTTAAAGAAAGTTTCAAAAATCTTCTTCTCAGGAACCATTTGGTCAGGAAAGCTGAGACTTGTGTGGAAGCATCTTCAGTTAGTGTAGATTCAAAGTTGTGAAAATCATGACTCCTTGGGGGGTAGGGTGGGCCACAATGGGAATCAAATTTTTACATAAAAATATATAGATTAAATCTTTAAAATACTAATCAGCCAGGAAAGCTGAAACTTGTGTGGACGCATCCTCAAGTAGGATAGATTCAAATTTTTGAAAATTATGACCCCTGGGGGAAGAGAACTGCAATGCTCAACATGAGAATGACTATAAAATCATCCTGTTAGAAAAGGGACTTGATTATAATATATGAGAATATCCAGGATCTACAGATATTATACCACATTGTCCAGATATTTCGTATTATGACTTCATGAGGCATATTTTATCATGCCTATTGTTGCTCAGGTGAACAATGTGGCCCATGGGCCTCTTGTTTTTGTTTTGCTTTTTTAGCGAGTATTTTCTTTCATGAAGTCAAACTATCATATGTTTATTTGCGAAACTATTTCATTATGATAAATCAGCAATAAATAAGCTATTTAAAAATAATTTAATGTTAGATAATGATATTTTTCCAAAATCTGGAAAAAAAATCTTTGGTTTTTTAGTTATATATAATACATGTATTTATTTAGCAAACTAGTTACTCAAGTTCTCGAGTACTCGTAGGTAGTTATGTACATATGTACTAAAATGATTCTTCGAGTAATCAGTAGTTTAGCACATAATTATCCCATCATTTCAATACGAACAGACTAATACATACACCAAGTTTGAAACTAAAACAACGTTCGTTTTTCACAAAAATTGAAGGTATTCATTAGCTCATCGGACAGTGGAATACAAAGATTTTTTTAGATCATACCCACATATGTCAGAGTATATTAATTTTTATAAATATGTTTGTTTTTGGTAACTTTTCGCAATGATGTTATAAATTAGATAAAAAAATATGTCATAAAAGGATAATTTAATGGAAAAAAGGAGTAAAGTCCCGGGGGTCAATACTTGGGGGAGGGGGATGGAAGGGGGGTGTCGGTCCCGTCCCCAAGCACCAGTGTATATTAAGTTCGAATTATAAGTACAATCATGACCTAATATTAATAATAATGATTAGAATCAGTAATAGGATAATGACTTGCCTCAAAAATCAACAAATCTGAAACTGTTGAAACATCGCTTTATGGTTTTAATCAACGGAAGTTATCCTTTGTTATAGTGTTTCATGGAACCATTGAAAAAGTGCCAAGTGGAAGGACATTTAATGTACGCCGAGCCCGAAGATTTGTTCGGCAACCTAGATGAATTGTGTTATGTAAGTTTTCACTATTTGTATTAGTCATTTCGGATCATTTGGAGTTTCTGTCATAAAACAGCAATTGATGTAGCCAATGACGGTAATACAGACAATGAACACCGTTTATCCGACTCTCAGTTGTGCCTACATAATCATGGCATGTACGCACCGTATCGAAAACTTACGAACTTTTTAATTTATCTCTAATGTGACTGACTCGATTCCTTTTTGTTTCGATGTAGGTGAGCTACACGTTTTGTAAGGACTTTATCGCTACATTGGTGAAGGCGATGAGTTCTACAGAGTTCGGCAGCACCACCGTGTTACTGAAGGCGTTCGACAGGGTGAGTAGCTTTATGAACTATTTACTTTTATTAAAAAAAAATCAAAGAATTTATTTGTAATATGTCATGGAAAATAAATGTTGTAGTACTATTGTCAACAGTTTGTTAGCGATTGGCATTTGGGAGAGTATTGCAGTTAAATTAGCCATTCAATTGTTATTTTTTTTTTTTTGGTTTCTTTAGTTTTCTTCACATTCCAAAGACGGCGATGTGTATCATACGTATTGCCTGAATTACACAAACGCTCTGACGTACTTGGAGCGGCTGCGCAGAAACGACGACTTCAATGAGTTTGAAAAGGTATGAAGAAGAAATTGCAAAAGTTATTCAATGTCAATTCTTGTAAATGACAACAAAATGATCAAAGTAATTGGCAATTTTTATTGAGTTGATCTAAAACTTTTTTTTCAAAAATTTAATTATGGTTTCATGCAAGTTTAAAAAAACTGGCAAGTAATATGCATTTTATATAATTCGGCGATATTTGCTTAATAGTTCTTTAACACGCAAACTATCACAGGCTTGCTGTCAAGACCCTCGCTGTCAGAGATTAAAACTGACCGATCTGCTGGTGGCGCCATTACAGCACTGCACAAAACTACCTCTGTTGCTAAGCAACATCCGGAAGTACACTGAAGTCGAGGATGAGGTGCAGAAATTAACAGAGTCCATAGCTAGAGTGGAAATGTCTCTTCGTGCGTGTCTTATCTTAATTAAAGTTTTTATCATTTTTTTTCCATTTATCGCATCCTTGTTTTCATTAACTTTGATAACTAAAGAATGTGCACAAACTGTAAGAGTTTACTGCGCAGTTAAAAGTGTAATAAAATTTCTCGGCAAACAATTCCTTTGGAATATATGTGTATATTATTTTGCACTGTTAGGTTTATGTGTGCATTGTATTGTTTGCTATAGAAAAGATGGAAGACAAAATGAAATGGGCAAAGAATTACGAGAGAGTACAGGAAATTGCGCGGCAACTGTCATGGCCACCGGTGACCGACCTTGACCCCAGGGTATTCATTCCAGAGGCAAGTTCATTTAAAAAATTTTATGTTCAAATTTTTTTCACTTTTGGTTGTATGAATTGATGACACACATAGTTGTATTTCCATACCTTTTACAGTACTTGAAGTCAACACTATTAAAGCAGCCGTGTGACCGCCTCCTAGCGGCGTGCGCCGATCGACAGCTTCTTCATGAAGGGCAGCTAACTCTTATAGGTAATTATGATTCTTATATGTGTGTATGTGAACAGCTGCAAGATCAGCAACTCTTATCGCCGTGGATCACTCTATTTAAGAAGGTCAAATCGTATACTTATGTGGGGTATGACAAAAATTGAAAACCGACACCTAATGAATACTATCTGTTTCTAGCATGCATATATGATACATTTAAAGTATATGCAAGTGAATGAATTTGAACAAATTTATAATTTGTTTCACTTAAATTTTTAAGAACTTGATAGATATGTTTATGTAAATTGATATTTATTTTAACTTTATTTCTGAATGTTTCACTATTTTGATAAATATTCATAACCTATTAAATGGACTATCAGTAACTTCGCATACTACAATCATTGAAATTGAGGCGATCTTGAATATACTTCTCGATTTTTGTAGAATCCACAAAGATGATTGACATGTACCTGTTTCTGTTTGATGACATCTTGTTAATAACCCGGATGAAAAAGTCCGCTAAAAAAGTAAGCTACATTCTTGGCTTCAGCACGCCAAACACATACCGGTACACTATAATTCTACATGTAATATGATGCATGGGTCTTATGTGATGTGAATATCATAAACAGAACTCATTGGTCATATATATGTTAAAAAGTGAGAAATTTAGTTACAATCTGTCAGTCTTAAACATTTGATATGGTTTTGCTGTGCAAATTAATAATAATTTTTCAAAAAATGCTGGCATTTATTACTTTGTAATTTGAAGATGGAAAATTGACTGCACTATTAACAGTATTTACTGTTCCTCGTGTGTTTTTATTTATCAAAATAAGTCAAACGTTTTTGTTTAAAAAGATAATACAGTAGAGTTACGAAAAATTTCATTTCAAATTGAAAAAAAAAATCAATAACGGGAAACACATGTATAACTCTTGTGTTCAGAGTGGAATTTTGATATTTTTGATTCAGAAGCAGCAGAATTCCGGGGGTGACTCCAAGGCCCCCTTACAGGGTGACAAATGTCTGTACACCGTATATAAACAGCCCATATCACTGGACCGGATCTGTCTACACGACGTGCCGCCCACCGAGACCGCCGGTAAGTGCACGACCTTGTCACAATAATGCACAATTCTTACAAATTTTTATACCCTTGTAAATATTCTTCTAAATGATTCTTCCGAACAAAAAGTCCAACAAAGCAAAGGTTGATTCAATCGGTCTAACGAATGTTGACCGGTCTGCCAACTTAAAAATTGTTCGACCGCTACGTCACAGCTAATTAATGTTCGTCCAATCTCGGCGGAACGGAAATAGCCGAAGAGCTTAGCGATTTGAAAGGCTGCTTCTTCACCCCTGCGAATGTTATTGTCATTGTTATTAATTTAGATCACGTGATTTTATTTGACCCTTTCAGTTTCGCAGTAAAAATCATGCCTCGTGGTTATAGTCTATTTCTTATAACCTAGGTACATATAGTCAAGTATAAAATCTAGACATAAATTGATTTTAAACTTTATCTTCATTCATTGGTAGGTAAAATGAGTTCTAGAAATAAAAGTGACAATATAACTATTTTTTATGTTGCAACAATTAACATGCTTAGTAGCGCCCCCCCCCCCCCCCCCCCCGAATTAATTTTCGATCCGCGCCTGACCTAGTGATAGCATCATTAGTGAACAGACTAATACTATTTTATGCAGAATGTTCCTTGACAATGGCTCGATATACTATGTTTTTACATAAAACAGACACCCATTCTTTTTTTAAGAAGCATGGTATTGCACACCAAAGGATCAAACATGGCTATGATTTTATCAAGCAACCCAATGTTTATATTTTCAACCACGCGTAGAGTGGTTGAACACGAACGATAACTCTGTTCTGAATATTATCGTTTAGTTTAAAAAAAACGCTAGATGATGAAATAAGACATAAATTTTCATGTTTTTACATATATCAAAGTAAGATATGATACGAAAAACGACCAGTACTTACGTATTTTAAGAATATTATCCGAACACTCATACTTCCTGGAACTGAACAAATTTCGGGAAAGTCTCGTGAACTTCTGGATTTATTACATACTTGGCAACGATAAAGAAAACATTCCGAACACATTCGCAGGGGTGTACTTGAAATTTATACTAGCATCTGTAGCGAAGGGTATATCAATACAGTTTTGGACTCGGATTATAAGCTCGTTTTAAGAGTACTTATTCGAGTATTTCGACAGTCATGCCTGTTTTAAAACTACAGCTATTGTATAGATCTGTATGTCAATCAGATTGTGAAATTGATTAAAATAGGTCAATTGACGCTGCTACATTGTAATTTTGTGACATCATACATTTATCTTATTTTTCAGCTAATGGGATCAAGTCAGCGTTTGTCTTAGTTCAGATCAGCCGGTATCAACAAATCATTGGTGTTTTCACGCTTCAGTGCTCAAATGACGCAACAAAGGTTTGTTTACGTCATTAGATATTTTACACAATTATTTATTGACATGTGCGTGTGAGTATAAGTCACTCATAGACCGTTCTATCTTTCTTTTATAATATATAATAGCTGAGTTTCTTTTTTTTGTATTTTAGCTAAAGTGGATGGATAAACTTCGAGAGGCCAAGGATGGACTAGACAGTGTTGTGTCAAAGAGAAGGACGAGTGACTCCGAAAATCAAACAAAACATTGACAAGTGTCACTCAACTCGGATATTTATGATACTTCCTTAAATTGTTTGTTGTTTAATTTTATGAGAGGAGAATTTTTCTTATTTGTATTTGTTATATGGAAATAAATGCTTTACTTTTTACGAGTCATGCTTCGAATAGCTGTAAGAATGTAATTTATTTGGAGGGGAGAGGGGCACAACTACATAGGATCTTTGCAATGGTTCAAGTGCAGGAGTGTTTCACTCCAGCACCGATTTTGGCTAAATCAATTATTATAGCACATGAGTTTATTACCTCATAATAATAATTCATGTCGCGAGGGGATGCTCCGCTTAGCGGCGCCCTTGTTTACACTGATATTTATTTTATCCATAACCAATCGGCTACAAATGATATTGATTACTTCTATAAATCTTTGGCTAAAACGTTAACCAATCAGCTTAAATAGTGTGTACTTTCTGAAGCTACCGCTAAAACGTTAACCAATCAGCTAAGATCATAATGGTATTTCCAAGAACCCTCCGCTTAAACGTTAACCAATCAGAAGACGATGCTTCCTTTCTCGAACCTACTGAGAAAAACTTTAACCAATCAATGACATACTTCCACAAACATTTCGCTCTGATGTTAACCATTCAGCCGAGATATTGCATACTTTCACAAACCTTTCGCTAACACAAATCTATCGCTAAAACATTAACCAATCAGCTTAGATAATGCTTACATTAACGAACCTACTGATACCGTTTTCAACGTTAACCAATCAGCTAAGATATTGCATATTTTTCACAAACCTTCCTCTAAAATGTTAACTTATCGTACACTTATCAAACATTTCTTATATCTAGATACACCCATATACAGTGTTTACTCTGCAAGGTAAGGAAAAGACTTGTTCAGTCAAATCTATATCCTTTTTTCGTATGAATCAAACAACATTCTCTGTGGAAGCAGCCAAGTTGCTGTTAACTTACATATAAAAGTTAAATTGTTTCTCAGTTCTTGCGCTAACATTCTGTATTCAAAGAGAGAACTTGGCTTGAATATGGGACACGCAGATAATGATTGGAATTGTTTTAAGTCTATGTCGATCTGACTCAATTGTAATTTAAACGATCACGAATCATGAAAAAAAAAACAAATCAATATTTATATATATATATATATATATATATATATATATATATATATATATATATAAAACATGCTAGGAGTCATTTTATACTAAGTCAGCAGATTTATTTTTTTTATTCATTTCATACAAAATTAATGACAATAATTTTTCTTGCAAATATTAGTATCAAAACTGAATATAACATCCTTTAAATATATATTGCAGTCGCCCATCTTAGTAGTCCCAGGTCACAGAATGAACGGTATCAAAGCCTTTCTGGTTTTGGGGTAGTCCTCAAACTTCTGGCGGTAAAATCTATATCAAAAAATACAAATAAAAACATATTTATAAATATGAAAAAATACTTAAAAAAGGAAGAGTATAATTTCAAACAAATTTATAGTAAACTAGTATGCATGATCTATGTGTATTAATTTGTATATCTCTGAATTAAACTCCTTAATTTAGCATAATCAGGATTTGACTAGTATCATATTGCATAAACAAGTATTAAACAGTGATTTTTTAAATATGGGGTCAGCCGAGCAGTGTTAGAAAGACTTACTAGTAATGCAATAGTGAACTTTGAATACCTGTATTTCCATTCTTGCGTGTAAATGTATTTCGTAAAAATGTATTATCTTCCGCAATTAAAAAGTGCAGTGATCATGTGCATTTCCATTTCAAAACAAAATCAGATGAAAATTAGTCTAGTTGATTTGGTCACTTAATTTCTATGTCTTTTTTGTTCAGAATATTAATTTCACTATTATGATAAATTGGACACAAATTCACAATGCATCGAACAGTTTTCAATGCATGTGTCTTATAATAAGCATGTTAAATGCCCATTCTTTGTATTATAACTTAAGTTTGTAATAAAACAAAGTTTGGAAAAAATCTTTAATTGAAAGCGCTGATTCATTCGAGTTGTCGTTGATTTTTAAATGTGAAATGCCCATTATTTGTATTAAAACCTACGTTTGTGATAAAACAAATAAAAAAAAGCAAATAAAAACTTTAATTCAAAGCGCTAAATAATCCGAGTTTTTAGGATCAAATGTAAGAAATTTTAAAATTGAAGTACCGTAGGTGCTGGCACGATAAAGAGCCCCTTATTCATGATTAACTTTTACAAAGATTCATTAGACTAAATATCATGGGAGATGGACATTAATCTTCAATTTCAATTTTCAAATCTTAATATATATCAATTCTAATTACTAGTAATTAAAAATATATAACAACACCGTATAGAGATAACCACTCAAACAAGTTCTTACACACGCTTACAACCTTCTTATTTTTAGATATACATTTATATACAATTACAGGCGCAGATTTAGAGACTGTGAGGGTCGGGGTGAGGGTTCTATCAAATAGACCTAGGAACCCTCCCCTGCTGAACATGTACCTGTGATGATGGAGCGCCCTTGGTCCTATATTACATATGGTGAAGACAGCGAAGGCCACAGAAGGTGCGTTGTAACACGCCACGGAAAATCCGATCCACTCCACGATTTCCCCCAGAAAATTGGCGCCAGAAACGTATTCGAATAGAAAACCTGTAAATAACATGTATATGCATATGAATGAATTGATGAACTGTAGTGGCCTCGCACATACTTAATGGTTTACGAAGTAAACATATATTCAGTACTTCATTGTTAACAGATCTCTTCAATTTAAGATGTTTTGTATAATTTTACAAACTTTTATATAGTTTTAACATAAAACTGAATTGAATTTATATAATCTGCTTAGCATATCTAAATACAACCAGTTGTTAGCAGTATGAAGTCTGTTGTGATTTATTAATTGATACAGCATGGTACAATGCCACATGCTGCAATATCAAGCCCTGGCCTGATTTTTCCAATTCTGTTGCTTTGTTGACCGAATTTTATTTAAGCAAGCGTTCAGGGGACCCACCTTTTGGGATTTTATACGTCCCCTCTGACTGTCCCTTTAGCTGCATCAGCATGACGTCAGATCGGATGTTTATGTACATTCCTGCTAAAAACAGCAGAATTCCTACAAAAGATTATGTTTCATACATTAAAATGTACGTTGAATGACAGAACCCCTAATCATTATATCAGATTTATCTTGCTATTATAGTCTATTCCAAGTTACTGTTTCCATCATATTTTGGCGATTTAAAAAAAACCCCATATCTGCCAAAGAATCGACGAAATGGAAAAAACCCCAAAAGTTTCATCATTGACACGTCTTTCCGTAGAAATTCACAATAATATTTCATTCTGGGAAAATCGGATATATTTGATCATCTGGAAGTCAATCGAAACATCTCAAAGTATTGCTATCATTTCATTATTATATAAAAGCATTTTGAAAGTTATTGAGAAGAAAATGTTTCCTACATTTGTGTGTATTCTAATGTAAAAATTTAGTACCTAATTGTGGTTCTATTACACCCTGCCCAAATTGAATCTACACTACCAGAGGATACACAGTTTTAGGATAAAAAAAAATGAGTTACTGTATCTAAAAAATTCAATTCAGTAAGTAACAACAAAAGACCCCGCGGGGTTCGAACTCGTGACACTTTATCCACTCGGCTATTGAATAAGTTACATGTTGACGTCGATAAAATCATTTTAGTAAAACGAAATGTCGTTTCGATCAGAGGTCAGCCATTTTGTGACGATGTGTTATTCCACCTTAAACAAGTTTCAACATTTCTGGCCTAAGATTTTTAAAAACCAACACTGTTCAATAATTGGTTATCATCTTCCCTTGGAAGAGGGCCTGGCCCTTCATTTTTTTTTCAAATTGAATCATCTTTACCCAGGGATGCCTTGTTCCAAGTTTGGTTGAATATGGACCAGTGGTTCTTGAGAAGTATTTGATAGACGAACAGACAGAGGATAGATAAAACGCGATCAGAAAAGCACATGTTCTTAACTGAGATTTCAGCTCAGGTGAGCTGAAAGTCATTCAGATCTGCGTCTAATACCTGAGTAGAATCTGGCCTGGGTACACCAGTGGTGGATCTCAGAGTTCCGGAGAAGGATGCCGTAAGTCTGGACCGCTCCGTTCAAGCTACAGAAAAACATGGCGACCAGGAACGGGAACAATGGAATCGGCTTCCCTCCCTTGATCCTCAGCGGGAAAAGAAACGTCCTGGAAGTTCAAATAACACTAATAGACAGAGCATACATGTTTAAATAACTGTAATATACCGTTTATTACAGAGAACTTTTACAATGTAATAATTAAATTTATAATGGGATTCCGACGAGGGAGATGTTTGAATGAGCCAACCCTTACAACGTATGGGTCCTGAGTTTACTCCTTGCCGTGGGAAACCTGATTGCCACACCCTTTTACTCGCCATAACATGCGGTATATTTAATTATCAGGTTTCAAAATAATAATTCACATAGAACACTACTTTCTTATTTTCAAGTTTTTGGGGTTTTTTACGCCAATTATTATCGATATTTTTTTATACGACAGTTTAAAAACTTTTTCGCCAGCTGTTTTGTAAGTAACAGGTTCTGAAAGCCCGGTATGATTTCTATTATAAATGTGCTTTTTTAAATTTTTACCCCAACATGGTGGAAAATACGCTGAATTATAAAGTTGTAATCATTATGTAACAAACTTACCTGTGAAAATAATGAGCCAGAAAACAGCCAATTAACGCCTTGTTGTGAATGTCCATTTTGTGGAAATCTTCATAACGTCCTAGGACGATAAACAGAGGCACGACAAAGGAGGGTAGTTCCTGTAGGAACCAGGCAAGCCTAGCGGGCACCAGGGCCCCCCACCCAGAGCGGCTGTAACGTCCGTACGGGGCCGTGGTGAACTGGAGCATGACGAGGTTACAGAATCCCCAGCAGATCATTAGACCGGAAACAAGAGTCAACAAACCGTGACAGGAAAAAGCACCATCAAGTTGTTTCAGTATTGCCATCATTTTTTGAAATAACTGGTAAAAAATGGTTGATATAATCCTTCTTGTTGTGTAAAAATGACTTTCTGGAGAATTTAGCAGTTATCGAGTATTTATTGACATTTTCGAAGGTGTGTGACGTCACGAGTTCCGCGTTGTCCGTTTGTTTGTTTCTTGATAAGGAACCGCTCGATTCTATGTGGATGAATAAGGGGACTCATTCATGAAGACAATGTCCTGCTAACATGATTCATTCATACAGGGGGGTACAGCGTATCGCTACGTAATGTCAATTAATTATCCTGTAAAATATACTTGATTGACTCTGTACTTACTTATCTGTACACCCTCGACTTCTACACCTTGATACAGTATCCAAGTACCCGGATCTCTCTCTCTCTCTCTCTCTCTCTCTCTCTCTCTCTCTCTGAAATATTCATTTAATTGTTGATTTTGGTCTCAAGATCAACGTTTTCCAATTGATTAATGTAACAATATCGGAAAAATTTGTGCGTTAAATAATCATCTCTTATCTTGTTGTTAGAGAGAGAGAGAGAGAGAGAGAGAGAGAGAGAGAGAGAGAGAGAGAGAGATTTAAAAAAGTATGTATTATTACATGCAATACTTGTTTTCTTAGAATTCTACTAGACTTTAAAATATCTATTCTACCACCCTTTCTCCCCAAAAGATTGTTCATTAGACTTCATAGACGAGGATCATGAAAGAGAGTGCATGCCCCCTGGATTGGATATTGGATATGGCCTTCGCCCCCCACTTCCCATCCCCGGCTTCGCCCCCCCCCCCCCCCCCCCCTTGGATATTCTTTTCAAATTGTTGTGCGTATATTTGATATTTTAAGTCACAGTTTAAAAACATTTTTTTAAACTAAAATGTGATTTTAACCCTACAATAATTGTCAAGAGTCGTCTCATGTGTTTGTAAACACATTTCAATGAAAATAGTATTTTAGAGAAAGAAATGCAGTGTGCAGAGATTGATTTCACTATTATCTTAAAAAAAAAAATCTTCCATGTTAATGAGACTCTAAACCCATGCACCCGAAATCACCCGCGAATCCAAAGCTTTATGAATGCGTGCATATAAATACACCGCTGGTGCGCTGTCTTAGCTATTATATTCCTATAGTCTTCTATATAATCTTAATACATTGATGGACAGTAAGATTCTTTATAAAACTTGTAAACTTCTATAAAAGTTTAAAATATGGATCCGCTCCATGTACTAAAATCTACGTGAAGCGGGTTCAAATTCTTGATTTTAAGGACTTATTTATGCAAATAATTTGGTTCATTAACGCTGGTAGAAAAGAAATAAGTTACGAATTGAAAATTTTAAGTTAGGTACAATGTTTGTAATATTTAAAACAAAAGACTTTTCTTCCGATTTACCGGTACTAAAGCACAAGTCTTATAATTCGCAGTTGCAGACATTTATTTTTTGAGTCTTTAATAATTCTTCTGTCTCGCCTGCATGTATACCTATTAGATACAAAACCATGCAGATAACAACACAACTTGTATAGAGAGTCACCAAACACAACCTTCACTAAGACACTTTAATTTTGAAGTCACCAAGACATAAGAACACATCTGTTAAGTTGCATCGTGCAGCATTTAGAAATTAAACTTAGTAGTGAACTTAACAATTCTGGTTCTTCTGAACAACCTCAATTTCTTCAGCCTTGGAAAGCTTTCGAGATCACCCTACGGAGCTTTATGAATCGTATAAAGACAAAATGACGTATACTTAGTCTACCCGTATTGTATCGGATTTGTTGTTAGCTTCCGCTTGCATCTTATATACAATAAGATCATTTATCGTCTGTTTGTTTGTTTTATTCTGCAGGCTCAAAATTCTGGGAAAATTGAATCCGTATTCGAATGAATATTTATGTTTGTCATCTTGCACTGTGCGCTCATATTCAGCTATATTCCGTTTCTACATGTACAATGTACAAAATGATAGGAACGATTCAAAAGTCCTAGATGTTAATGAGTGATTTATAACTGTTTAAGATTGTTACTAGCTAATTACATGCTGAAAAAAAAACTTTTTAAAAAAGCAATGTTTGTATTTTCACATTTGTTTGGCATTGATTCACATTTGTAGAGACGTTTGTTTAAGAACTACTAAGAAACCTAATATATAGCTAATAAAAACTAAAATTATTACTATGCTATTTTACATTGAATTATTTTGATAACAAATCTTTTGCAAAATAGATTGCTTAGAAATACCCCCGTATATTTGGTTACTTTCTCGATGATATAATTTTCTCTTCTTTTCGCGATCACTTTTAAAACGCAAAATATTCAATACGCATAATGGTATTGTTTGCTTTAAGATACCTTTTTAAAAGTGAAAAAAAAAATTAAGTGACACAATTAAAATATTTACACATTATCCCCATTTTTGAAAATTTTGTGACAGGCGAAAAAAAACCCCGGATATACGATATTCCACTCATTGAACAATCTTGCTATGGTGGATTCTGCAATCTGATTAAAATCAGTTGTTATGATACGCTACATCTCCGAAGAGCGGTGCTGTATTAGAAATACTGATTTTAATCAGAATGGCATATAGTTTCTAAAACCTTATGTTAAATTGAATATTAACCACTGGATAGTATATACATGTATACAATTGCTCTCATCCTGAATGAAATAATGAAATAAATAATATAGTTATGTATACGCTTGCGAATGTTACACAGTTCATGTATTCTGTGATCATCGATACTTTTTAATGCTTTGCTGTATTTTTAGGTATGATATTAAATTATTTTTGTTCGTCTTACGCACATTTTTTGGTTGTTAATCAAATATAGATTTGAATCAAGCCGCACAAACTATATAATACTGCATGCAAATTTACAAGTATATGCACATGTGAAATATGTATATTTTATAGGATCTCTCATTATTTGCGATGGTATATGATTTTATCCAACGAGTTGTGTGTTTTCTATCCCCGAGCCTTGGCGAGGGGATAGAAAACAAACAACGTAATTTGTTAATCTCAAATTCTCGAAAACATACAACGTATTTTGTTAATCTCAATTTTTTCTGTAAAAATTATAATTGTGAGCCGTACAACACATTAATTACAAGACGTCACAACTTTACGCATGGAAAAAAGTTCCTTGAAGTTTAGCAAACAAACTCTTTATTTTCTAACATTTTTTTTATGAATTTATATATGAAAAATAAATTAAACAACATTAAATGCTTCACTTTTACAACTCGGCACTTTTCAACTGTATTGTTTTTTATTTTTTCATTATACCTCAATCAACTTGACCGGCTAAACCTACGTAATGTTTCATTATGACGTCATGTGGCGTATGAACACACAGTGGAATATCAAAAATTTATCCCATGAGTGATATCCACCGTATATTGAGATAAACATGTTATTTATATGGTTTCATCGGAATTAAATTTTACCAAATATAAATAGAAAATTGTGTTCGTTTTAGTTTCTTGGACAGCATTTAAGCCATAAATCATCTCTGCTTTTTATTCGTTTTATTCGACATGGTTATTTGTGGAATATAAATTAAGAATTACCTCGAGGGTGCTTATTTAGAAAAACCGATAGTGCTTTTAAGCGGCGGTCAAAGATTTATTGGGCTTGTTTGCGAGGAAAAGCGTCGCCGGGCCTGCCTAATTGTAGTTGTAACTTCTTCATATCTCTGGAAATTGCCTTTTCTGCTATTCGGCGAACAATTGAAGAGAAATCAAAGCCGAATCTCCCCCTATTAATGACAGAGCAAGGATACTAAGAATTAATCGATATTTTTTTGGCAGCGACTTTAGCCGAGTTTGACTTTTATATAAACAGTGCTCGCTATTGATCCTGAAATTTTTCCAAACAAGTCACGTGGGCGATGTCCTTGTGATGAGGACACTTTAGTAAACAATTACGTGGAACGCTCGTGAAAACCATGAGCTTCTGTGTGTTTCATTCAAGCTGCAGTGGATGGGTGTCACTTAACAACACTGTAGAAACTCGACATCGGAACTCATCAACTCAGCCTGCTGATGGTTTGAATTTCCTAAGGTCTTGTGGTATCATGGACTCTGCGCTTTACGTTACTGCATTGACTTGTGTGCTTTTGTTTGGGTTTTTAGGCAATTTGCTGGTCGTTGTTACTATTGCACGCAATGCAACGTTTCATAGAGCACCTTTCTTTTTTCTGTTGAACCTTTCAATTTCCGATTTGTGCCGATGTTTATTTTGTGTTCCGTTCGTGATTGCCTCCGTAGTCCAAGATGTCGGCTGGATCTACGGGGAAGTAACTTGCACTGTGATAGCCTTCACCAATTTCTTCTTTGTGTTTAATTCCTTCATCACGATGATGGTCATTGCAATCGACCGTTACGTCTCAGTCGCCTACCCCTATATACACAGACGATGGCTCCTTCAGGGGCCGACAAGCCTCGTTTTGGTTGCCATCGGTTGGTTCCTGTCTGGGCTCGTCTCCCTTCCGCCCGTTTTCGGTGACGGATCTTACACATTCGTGGAAGAGGAGAACCAATGCACCTTCCAGCACACTTCTTACAAACAAAACGACACGTTCGGATTTCTCTTAGTTTTAACAGCAGTTCAATTCGGATCTTTCTTTATTTACTGTCGTATTTTCATTTTTCTTCGAGATCATCGAAGGATGAAACCACTGGAGAACCCCCCTTCCATGAGCTCTAACTGGACTTTTGCTGGTCCCGGATTACAAAATGTGTTCCCCATGGCTTGGAACGGTCTCCCTCTTCATCCGATCCCAACTATCACGCAAAACTTATCGAGTGCTAGTGGACAGATTGATCGAATTCGGCATAGAAAAAACGAGCACCTGACTCGCCTCTTCTTTTTGGAGACTCTGTGTGTTTACCTTCTGTGGTCGCTGTATTGCATACAGTCTCTTGTTCTTATATTTTCAGACACAGTGATACCAGAGGGTTTCCGAAGGATTACGACTCTGGCCACTTTTCTCCAAGTCTGCGTTAGTCCCGTTACTTTTACTTTCCATTTCAGAAAAATCGTCATAAGCAAGGTTAAAATTTATCGCAGAAGGAGAAAACTTTGTCGACAAGAATCGCACTAGATTAATTTCTGAATTGTTGTAAAATTCACGGCATTTTTATACATTATGGATTTTTTTTTTCATTATGAATAATTGTTGTTATCCATTTATATTTCAATGTGCAATTGGGCGTTATTTATTTTGTAATTGACAAGTACTGTAGAAGTGGTTGGGGTTTTGTTTTGTTTCATTATGTTTTGCAGGTTGTTGTTGGTTTTTTTTTGGGGGGGGGGGGGGTGGGGGGTGGGGGGAGGGGCTAACTTTTTTTTTCAATTATATCTTTTGGTGTTTTTTGGTGTTTTTAATCCAATATAAATTGTTAAAGGCAAATCAAGTCATTAAATATTTTATGTTTTTAGCATTGTTGTATGAATTTTGGGTTAATAATATGAGCATTTACAGCGTAACCCATAATTTTATATTCTTCGTTGTTGGAAGCTACATATGTGCAGGAATGAAACCGGCAAAAAATATTTGTTTCCCCTTTACTGACCGACTGGTAAAAAAGTAAAACACCCGACTCAAAATTTTTTCTAAACTAAGCATGCTCTTAATATAATCTAGTTGTTTATTCTATTTTCTATTCAATTTTCACGAAATATGAATAAAAAAGTAACTTAATACGGTAACCATAACTTTAGACCCAACTTTTAAAAACAGTCAGGAAAGGACAAACAAATATACAGTGTATATCTTTTCAGTTGGCCTTACAAAAATATATATTTTTTTTCGAGGAAAAAATGTATGGTTGGGAAAATCCATTTCTTCAGATTTTTATAATCCATTTGTTTTTCAACGAGTTTACTTTCCTGGTAGTAAATGATTTATATGTGTTTTGTTATCGAATTCTATTCATCGTTATAATAATTCTCATGCAGTTGTAACATTATATATTTTTTCTCTATGCTTGTTTAAATTTATTTTTCTCGACATTGTATATTATCGTCAAGGTGTAATGTTTATTGCTTAATATCGAAGAAAATTTCTATTATCTGCAGTTTCATGTTGAGTATATCCGGTATTTAACCATTACATAAACGCATTTCGTTGGATGCCGTCTTGATGGAACAATATGGTTATATAATCGATCGTTTGAACAAACTGGAAGCGAGGGCTTCCTCTTAGAAATCTGTCAGATCTCACAGGATTCCCCTTTATTCCAGTCTCTCTTGATGTCCTTTAATTACATAAATGATGAGATATGCTGATTTTCCGGACCAAAATCACGGGATCGATACCGTGTCGGGTCTGAATACTAGTATTACGTAACATGACTCAATTCAAATTAAAAAAAAAAAAAAGAAGAGAGAAGAAGATAAAATGAGTTTGCGGAATCTTTCCATCTCCATGCGGATATCGATTGTATGTTCTCCATCTTTACAGTTTTTATATGGCTTTTCTTTTTTTTAAATTTGTTTCAGAATTCGCTAAATAAATGCATGATTATTCCGTAACGAAATTACCAAAATTATTATCATAGCAATATGTTATACAATTTTGAAACATAATTTATGCTACAATTATTTTACGAGAAACCATTTTCTTCTGAGTTTTTTTTTTTGTTTTTGTTTCTGGTGGATTTGTTTGTTTGTTTGTTTGTTTGTTTAGGTATAATTATAACATGCACGTGATACATGTATATCTGATTATCAACGCTCTACTTAATAGAACCAATATAGTTTATTATTATTAGGGGATAATGATCTACCAGCCTCCTTCGCTGACAAAAATCTGATTAAACTTTCGACCCCTTTTGTTTGCTACCCATCACCCCCACCTTTTGCATCGTATGTACTCCGAGGCCAAATCCCGAGGTGATATATCAATGGAAACAGAGAAGACTTAATGCTGTTATCGTTAATTCAATTTTCATAGAGGAGTTTTCCTATTTATAGATAGATAACCTAATTTACAACAAGGCATGCCGAATTGAATTTGAATATGTACTCTTCCTCTGTTTTCTGTTTTGCAATTTATAAAATAAAAAGTCTGTTGCAAAGTCTAAAACCACAGATGTTGTCCTTCAGCGTGTGGTCCTTTGAGAGAAAAAAATCTTCTGGAAATCCGCTTGTAGAATTAACTTTGGGTGGCATTTGGGGAGGGAGGGGGGGGGGCGTTAAGAACTTTTAAACACTGTCTATAGCAAATAATAAAGTTTCGTAAACCAAGAAAGCTTAAGAGACCAATGTGCTCCAATTAACGGACATCTGCCAATCGCTCAGAAAAACAGCTTGGAGTCCATCTTGTACCGTAGCGTTAGCCGGTCATTGATCATGAGAGGTCATGAGTTCTGATACAGGTCTTTTAGTAATGTGTGTATACATGTACGTGGAACATGTACTAGTAGTGTAACATGTATTGTATCATAAAAATATATTTTTTAAAATAATAAATATACATAAAAAACCACTAAAAGATACAATTAAGCTGTCAGGTGGGGTGGGGAGAGACTAATCCCTTCTGAAATGCATGTATTAATTAATCTTTATGAATAACTTGAAGTTTATTAAAAAATTAAAACAATATAGATAAGCAGCGTAAAATTATGGTTTTTAGTCTCTCTCTCTCTCTCTCTCAAAAAAAAAAAAAAACATTTATCATTACTCTCTTTCTCCTCTCTCTCTCTCTCTCTCTCTCTCTCTCTCTCTCTCTCTCTCTGAAAGTGTTTCTATATGTCTATGATTAAATTTTACAGATTATTAGGAGTATTTTCTGGATATATTTACACTTTCAAGTGTCTTTGTCTGTGATAACACTACGGATCAATTTTGTAATGTATAGTCCGATACATTTTATGAATATTTAATCGTACAATTTCTGAAAATTATATAAATATAAGTAATAAGGAATCATTCTTTTAATATAATGAGGTGTTCAAATACGGCCCGGTGTGATCAAATCTATCATAAAGCCCTTCTGACTTTATTGAATTTGACCACGCCCCGACCGTATTTGATCACCTCATATTACCCAAAGAATGATTCCTTATTCCTTAAATAAAAGTTAAGATTTGATTTTTTGATTTACTACTGATTTATTTACAACTATACGTATGGAAAGCCGTATGGTACCCCCACATTATCATTATATTTTACTATATAATATGGTCAAAACAAAAATTTCCTACCAAAAATAATAATCACTTCCATTTTCTTTACATTTTTATTTTCACGCCACAATAATTATAATTGTACCCGCACACAATCATTAAAATCGGCTCCAAATAAAAATGTTAACCAAAAATAATATTGTTGTTTTCTTTTTGTGTGAGATATTATTTTTGGTTAACATTTTTATATAAAAATGTAAGGAAATGGAAGTGATTATTATTTTTGGTAGGACGTTTTTATTTTGACCATATTTTATAGTAAAATATAATAATAATGTGGGGGGTACCATACGGCTTTCCATATATACGTTATATTACGCTGATTGTTTCTGAAGATTTCAAAGCTTTCTACTAAACTTTACTTGTGAGTGTCGTGTACTGAATTTTTTTTATCAAATCTGATTTAATTAAATTAAGTATACATGACGAATATATAAGTATAGTGAATTAACAAATTTTTACACTTACATGTATCTAGTATGTTTTTGTCCTACTGATATGAATTTTGAACTATGATTTAATTACATAATCTTCATTGGACAGATAAATGGGTTGTTTATACAAGGATCTACATGTATGCTGAAAGTTTACATTTAATTTATTTCAATCCAATATTTCTAACTTTTGTGACTTGAATTCCTTATATATTTGATATATCAAAATTTCGTTATTCTTCACCTCTACGTGACATAAAATCTATTCAATTTATCCACATTATACATGTACCAGGGTTCTTTATTTAAACAATAAAATGGGGTTTTTTGGTGATTCATGCGGGATAAGAAGGTGGCGACATTGCATGAAAAATACATAACCCGTGTTAGCTTCATAACCTGCATGAATCATCAAAGAATGCATTTTATTTTTTATATTTACATCTTTCTTTTAACAAATTAATAAATTGATTGTAAAAAGTAAGTTAAATTAATTATAAATTACTATTAATGTACATCAGTACGTTAGCTAAAAGAATCAGTCAAATCGTCTCCTATGGGAATTTGAGTCTTACATCATCATGATTATTTCGTGTCGTCCGTGGTTTTTCTTAGGTCGCTGCAGGTTTCGACCAATCGATAAACGGGGCGTGTAGATTTCAGTCTTGTCAGTTTCTATAGAGCTATGACTTAACAATAAGTTTCCGTAAGAAATAAATGGGAATCATACTCGGTAGATGCATAAAAAATAATATAAATTTATAAATACAAGTTAATCGGGACTCCGCAAATTAAAAACGTCGTAATTATATATTTATTTTTTTCTTCAAAAGTGCATGGTTCATGTATCACCACCAATCGTAAGCATATCTGAATCAAGAACTTTCATATTGATTTATGAATTGTAGAAACAAATGATATAAATAGATTAATTGTAAATACATTAATGTATAATATGTAATTATTGTAGATGTGTAATTACATGTAGATGTAGGCATATGTTGTATATAGAAGATAAACAGATAAACAGTTGAGAGAGAGAGAGAGAGAGAGAGAGAGAGAGAGAGAGAGAGAGAGAGAGAGAGAGAGAGAGAGAGAGAGAGAGAGAGAGAGATTTCATGGATTATTATAAGCCTGGGAAATTTTGAATTGGTTCTCAACCGCTGTATGTACATGCATTCTATAAGTAAAGGGATTAAAATACAAGATCATTTAAATATTCATTGAGTAGCACTGCTTAATTCCAATATATGTGTGAAACAATGAGTGTGTAAAACAACACTCAAACGTATTATTTTTACCTGATGTATTCAGTGCAATTAGAGTCAACATTTATTGAGGTTCTGATATTTACATCTATACTGAGTATATAGTTTCTTCTCTGCATGAAGTGTGAAAATTTACACAGATACTTATATAGCGGAATCTATGTCTAACAATTTTAAATAGATTTTTCCATTTATGAATATTGCATTTCTTGATGCTATTAGATTTTGCCTTTATTTAATCACCAGTATTTTTTAATTACATTTTGTGACAACGTTTATTCAAGTACATATAATGAATTATGTGTCTTATATCATGCTTTTGATGTTAACATTGTTTGGGATAGTGCGTGATCGATAGAAGCGGTTAATTAACTTCTTTAAAAAAAAAAAAGCACACACAAACACGACAATATTGGACTGCCTTACTTTCAAATAGTTGTGCGTGACTTCCATATATGGAAGTTTGGCTCTTCCTTCTATGTAACGTTGCGATCGACAATGACGATAATCTACATATATACATGTACTTCAAATCACTTGTTATGAATAATTGAAGAAATATGCAAAGAGGGATGTGGATGTGAAATACTTTGTTTCGTGGTTCATAGGGCTATGAAGCTAGGTAACAATCATTGAAGCAACGATTAAAATAAGGCAAGTTGTGTATTTCTTTCTGCAAAGCTGAGTTAACCTCATTCCCGCAAAAGACCATCAAAGATCATTTTATAATTTAAATCAGGGATACAGTGTAATGCCTACATTGCCAAACGAATTTTTTTATATATATACTATTGAGATTCAAAACGGGATGTAAAAGCTTTCGCTGCCGCGGGTTGATTTGTAATATGTTTCTTCTTCAATATTCACTACCTTCGTACCCGAGCGCATGAACCATAAAAATCACACATGTTATTGTGTAAATATACCAACATATACTTACATAAGTATGTACATATAGAGAGTAACTGTCATGTTGTAAATTTTGAATTTACTGGGTGGGTGTAAATACAAAATTTACAACATGACAACTAGTTGTCATGTAGTTGTCATGTTGTAAATTTTGTATTTACACCCACCCAGTAAATTCAAAATTTACAACATGACATAACCAAGGGTCAGAATTTCGAGTGTCACTTCATTATATCGATTCTGGTATTCAAATGGTTGTTTTTCAACCATTGAATTTCGTAAAAGAATGCAAACAAAAAGACAATAATACCAAGACATCATGATTTTATTTGAAATGTAAAGAAGGTATTACAAAAAGAAATAAGTCACCCGTTTCCTCCCAAAACTGCGTATAATCAAAATGCCCATGGTGCACATCGCGCACCAGGCCCCACGATTATAAAGCAATTCTTTTAAATGTCTACATATTACGTAGATAGTTAAAATTTTAAGCGTAATTTTATGATATATTATAATTTCATGAATGATTGAAAGTCTAAAATGCTTCATGATCCCGAGGCCTTAACAGCAATCCCGAACTGTCACCCAAACAGCTACCTATATAGTTTTAATTAAAACACACATTGTGCATACCATTCTTGAATACATGAATTGTTCTTCTCGTGAATTCGTGAATTTGAATTACTGACAACAACTTGTATTTAAGTCATTTATAAAAAATCTTAACTTTGGTATAAATTTTAAGGTTGTGTTACACATTCATTAACGTTACATTTTTCAATCCCAAGGAGCGATTTTAGGCTGTTTGGACACCCTCCCGGGAGATGATATCCAAAATTCTTAACTTATAGCATCAGCTACACAAACTTTAATCATGTAGTTCGCCTCCACAAATTTAAACCTTAAATTTACATGTGTAGGGCCTATATATTTTTCGTGTTATGTAATTTTAGTACTTACTTGTTTCGTTTCATAATTTCATACATGTAGGTTGTGACCGTTCCGTCTGGACCATCCGGTTTATTGAACAATGTTACGTATCATTATAGAAAACAATTTATATTTTGATACTTTTGGCTAAACAGGTTTTGGGAATTTTTCATTTCCCATCTTGTCTTTTTGGAAAGTGACATGGCAGCCACTGGAGCCCAACTGGTGGAGTTTTTAAAAAAAAAAAAAAAAAAGACTTGTCCCAAATTTGGTTTTTATCCCCGACCGTGATTGATTATGTGAACAGTCAGTTTACCACCGAGAAATCAGGCGCCTACCGAAAAATTTGATCCCTGTGCTGACTCCGAAATAAAAGTCTGCATATCAATTTATTGAATATAACGTATTTTATTCATTCGACTTAGACAAAAATGTGAGGAAACTCCAGTGAAATATCAGTTTTCGAAAATCAGGTGCGTTCAATTATACTACAGAGTAACATGACGATGAAGGATGAAAAGATGATCGATGTTGCGACGTTAGAAAATGCATCTCTATCGAAACACACTTGGTATGATTTAACAAGTATAAAGGGAAGAAACTCGTGCGCAACACAAAACGTAAATATTGCAGAAAACTGCTAACGTTAAATACATTTTGTCATTTGTGTAAAACCTTGCTGTAGTTATATAGAAACAAAATCGGACATAGATTTTCGTCAAAATGTGAATGATCAAGGCATGGATAAGGAATGACAAGTAAGTCTAAAATCATTCTGTTTTTCCCGACATACTTAAAGTGGTCTTGTGTCACGTTTCACGGACAATTCGAATTTCCTACATAATAAACAAACAGAATATTGTCAAAAAGATAGAATAATGAGGTGGCTTTGAACAGGTTAGACTTGAATAGAAAATCAACATCAGTGTATTGTATGTGTGTGTATCTGTTTGATCCGAAGTCTTCAGAGTTCGAAGTCGGTTATAACTTTTATTGGTGATAATCATCTGAATAATACATGTAAGTATGATGAAAGGGGTTAAGGGTGACAAATTGGAGCGAGATAGTTTTTGGGACAGTTTTCAAGAAAAAATCACAGCAAGGCAAGAAATCGAATCAAATTAGGCTGTAAGTATGTAGCCAAACAGTACAAATATATTGCAATATATGTCTAACATTTGAATATAGATTAAAAAGAAAAAAAATCTTCTTTAAAAATTACTAATTACTATTGTATTCACTTGCATATGTATATGTCTTTATAGGAAAATAGGAAACCTGTTTTTGTATTTGTGTTTAAGCTGCTCTTGATTCTCATTTTAAAGATTGAAATAAAAAGAAGTGTTAACTTCAATCAGATTTCACATGTTTGATAATACATGTATACGTACATTGTACATGACTGATGTATGAGAGAGCCATTGGTATTTCATGGGCAGATCAAGGGGGGGGGGGGGGGGGGGGTCGGGGGGAACCCCCCATGAAAATTAAAATTTATTAAATTTACATAGTAAAATTATCGCAAATATACCTCTGACCCCCTCTGGAAAACACAATTATCCTTTGGACCCCCCAGGAAAAATTTTCTGGATCAGCGCAAGGGTATTCACATGACCAAACTGTTGAAAATTGAATAAATCTTTTTGAGACAACTGGTTTTTTTTTTATAGTCTGTCCCAAGTTATTGCTTCCATCACTTTTTGATGATTTTTTATGGAGATTTATAATGGGAAATGTTTACATCTTTTATCCATTCGGAATTACTCGGAATACCTCGCACAATTTTTCAATGTTATCATCTAATGGCAGATGCAATGCAAAATCCCCGTAAACTTTCTATTTTGGGTTGTGTATTGAAACCTGAAGCAGTAGAGGGGGCTTTTCAAAACAGGTAATCTGGACATTTTTCATATTATTGGATGAACGTAGTTTGAGCACAAAGATATTTTATGATTATCGAAATAATCAAGTGAAAAGTGGTGGAAGCAAAAACTCTGGACAGAGTATAAACAGTTTAATTTAAAAATGCATTTTTGAAAATCAAATATTCATTTGATTGCTCAAGGTACTTTTAGATTTGTAATCAAAGTTGTCTCATCTTTGACATTAATTGTGTTATGTTCTGCTTTTAGTCAGAATTAAACTGATAGTTTTTAAAAAAAGAAAACATCTTACCCTAAAATGAAGTTAAATTTTGCATCCTTTAATATTTATTTTACATTTCCTTATATGTGAAAATCGACTATAATATTCAAAATACTTAACTTGATCTATTGATCATCTAGGTGCATTGATGCAATTAAACACGCTATTAATCTAGCTGTCTTCATTAGACTTTTGTCTTCTGCCACATACAATAAAAAAGGATACATGTTGTTAAACTTAGATATAGTTAAATTTAGGATAGTTAAGATAAATTTTCAGTGTTTTTTTTTTTAATTAATATCAAAATATTTTGATTTCATACTGTGAACACTAGCTGGTTAATGATGTTATAATGGTTTTAACTACTTCAGATAAGTGAACTGTCAAGCTGCAGTAAAAAGGTGATTAATAAACAATGAAATTAGTACATTTACTTTAACCACCATATGCAGTACACTTGATTAGACCATGGGGGTCGGTATCTGTTACACTGTAATGGTGCATTTTACATTTAAGTTGGGAGTACAAATACTAGTATTCAAGTCTATTGTATGCATATTATACAATATTTTTCTCTTTATTAGAAGATGACAACACCTGAATAAACACTATATGCCTTTTCATTTTTTGAGATAGTTACATAGTATGTATTACATGTGTGCTAATTTGTTCGCCCAGTTTGTTGACATTTGGCTTAATTCATAACATTAAATGTAACAGTTTAATTAAGAGGGTTTTATGGTTGCATGTGGTCATTTTTAGGCTATTTTTACCTCCTTAAGACAAAGAGCTCTGTATAAATTAAGATATAGGAAAATGTTCAAATTTTAAAGGTAAAATATTAAGATTTTTTTCTTTACTAAATGACAGTGTATGGCCAAAAATATCATGTTTAAATTAAAAGTTTAAGGCAGATCTGATGGTTAATTTGTTGACCACCCTTGAGTCTCCTTTTAACAGATGTTTCACTTGTAAATTTATTTCATATTAATAGTAACTGTTGATAAATCATTTAAACAAATACCTAGGCCACTAACAGCTTCTCTTACTAGGTCGGTGATTTTGTAATATTAGTATTGGTTTCTTACATATAAATGTGTGCATGCTTTCTTGGAAATTCTTTAGATTAATCATAGAGGAGCGGATTTACAAGTCTAATTTTAATTAGATTGAAGATGGATTATTTAAGGAATAAGGAATCATTCTTTTGAGTATTATGAGGTGATAATTTTGGTCGGGGCTTGATCAAATCCAATAAAGCCCAAAGGGCTTTATGATAGATTTGATCACGTACGCCCCGACCGAAATTATCACCTCATAATATTCAAAGAATGATTCCTTATTACTTATATTTATATAATGATCAGCCATTGTACGATTAAATATTTGAATAATATAAATAAGCAAACCCCGCTGGCGTCTCAATTACACATCATTTGAAGTTATTGGACTGTATAGTACAAAATCGATACGTAATGTTATCATAGGCTAAGACACTGAAAAATGTAAATATTATATTAGATAATTTAATATGCAAAATTTATTGGGCAGCTTCTAAATGTTGGAAATTGGTAGGTGTAGATTCGGGTAGATGGGTGTGTGGAGGCCCCCGGGGCTGGGGGTGCCATGTGGAGGGGGGGGGGGGGAGGGTATTTATAGTCTCAGGCATGACTGGTTGATTTTGATAAATACCAGTAATGGCAGTGTGTCCATCAACAGTCACTGTATACATGTTTTTCATACTAATTATTAGTTGAGACTGAAAATGAAAGTAAATTGTGCATGTATAAATTCAGCATGTATCAATATGTTAAGCTTAATTGTAAAATACGTTACATTGTTTCACTATTCAGTCTACTACTAATTGCACAATATGGCACTCTAAAGTTAAACAAGTCTGATATTAAGCATTATTGTAGCTTAATTCTCAAAAGTGAAATAAAATTTTTTTTTAAAGGTATGAATAATATCACATATAGCAACCAGATCTAATATAAAGGGAAAACTTTCATAAATACCATTTTGATAAAGTCCCAATCTGTTAATGTACGCCAGATCAGCTACCGACCTCGATCATAAATGCAAAGAAACATTCATTCATCAGGATGTACAAGTGAAGTTCTAATCATGACATATAATAACAATACCTGTTTTGCCTTAAAGAGAAACAAATTCCACTTGTGTCTGCATCCAACTGGCTCGATTCAGTTTTTAACTGTTTAATGCAATCTAATTATAGCCTGGCAGCTGGCACGTGTGGTGTAGGGGGGAGCAATTTCTCTGAGCCTGATCAATATCTTGGTCTCTCCCTACATCAATAACTCTATCACACTGTATAAAACGGGCTAATATCTCTTTATATGTAACCTGCATACGTCTGATCATACGTTGTGCCTGAGTGACAGGTGTTTATGGATTATTATACACCATAACAATGTAGTAACAGCAGGAAATGGATGTTGATTTTTTTTTTTATTTCTGTGGTATTTCTTTTAAAAAAATGTGTTTATTGAGGAATGTCAGCTAGTGATAAGCATGCTGGTTTGTTGAGTCAATTTACCGTACTAACTCGGAGAACATTTTCTGCCATTTTGTGATTTTTATGTACTGTGGACATTTAACTAAGTTCTCTGTGCATATTGGCCTTATAAGCATGGCTGATGAAACTTTGTTTGAGGCAATTATGCCTATACGTTGAGTTTACATGGAGGTGCAGTGTACTGTGACTAAAAACATTGATCTTTAATATTTGAACATTTTTAACTGTATTATCTGCGAGACATTTATACAGATTATAATCCTACCTTTGTGTGGTTTCTCAAGATCAGCGATGATGAATAGAAGGCATTTTAAAAAGCCCAGATCCAAATGGATCCACCACATTTTTGGTAGGTAGAAGACACAATGAAAGGGGCATAACTCTTGAAATGAAAAACCGAGTTGTCAAAAATAATTTTTGTGATTGTTATCAGCATCATGTGATTATTTTAATATACATGCATAACATATAAAACTTGAAAAAAGAAAAATACATGTTGATGTACAATATGTAGCATAAACATGATCAATGTATATAAATTATGAGCTTTATCTAAAAAGAAATCAAGATTATACTGTTAAAATCAGAATAAAGGTGCTCAGAATAAACAGGTTTTTCCAATTTACTACTGTTTACGAGGAAATAGGTTTACAAGTCTACATTTGCATGTAGTTAAGTGGTGCACTATTTTCAAGACATGCTATTTTTTCTTCAAATCCTTAATATTATGATATTAAAAGTGTTTTTTCCTTTGCTTCTTTACATGCCCTCCTCCATGCCCAGATCAAAAAAAAAATTTTCATTGGGGAAAGGGGGGGGGGGGGAAGTTATGAGAGATAATTTTGTCTGCCAGGTGTGGTGGTGGCGGTGGAGGGGGGGGGGGGGGGGGGGGGCTAGGTGGGTGAGTGGGTAATACAATACCTATTTTCTGTAAATTTACAATCTGAATTTAATAAATGTATATAGTCGTTTACATTAAATGTATTACTGTGTTCAGAAGAATGTGGATTGACCAATATCCTTATATAAATTTATTGATAAACCTGCAAATGCTTTTCCAATATTCATCCAAGGTTATGCATGTAGCTAAATTTATGGTCAATATCATTGTCAGAACCCACAGGTTTTCTCTCCATTACACTGCTTTTTCACTTACTGTTGCAGACCATATGCCGATAAATAATTATAATATTGCTTCCAATTTCTAGCCTGTTTCTCATGTTAAAAAAACATTCTTTCTTGTGGGAAATGCATTCAACACACACATAAGAATATACATGTATAGAATGTCAGAAATCGGACTGGATATGACATTCTGTTTATTACATTACCTGTGAATTGTACCTGTCGGGGCTAATGGCAGAGCAGGGAAAAAATATCTAAATGAATATGTCTTCTTTCTAATTTCAATATCTTTTTAGTAATTGCCTATTTTATATATAAATATTGATGTGCATGAGGTCAATTTTAGGTCGTTGAATAAATTGCTTCTTTGCTGATGTTTGTCAATTTTCCAATCCTGTAATGATATTTGATGAAGCAGAATATGTTCGGATGAAAAAATTGACGTAAATCCCAATTCCGTAAGTGTTTACAATGATGCAGAAGTTTGTTTATTATTCTGTGTGAAATTTTTGCCTCAGGTAAACAATTTCTGTATCATATTTTTACTGTCAATTACTCTTTGTACATAAATCTCTACAATACAAAGAATTGTTGTGTCCGTGCAACACTTTTAAAGAACACTGATCGACGTATGACATTATCCATAACTTGTTATGAAAAACATGCTTCAAGAAAAACAGTGCATGTGTATTTTGTTTATTTGGACCTGAAAGTGACACCTTTAATGCGCCATTATCATGTACTGTAACATTACATGCATTAAGACGATTTATGTTGATGTGTGAATGTTTGTATCACTACTCAATGACGTAACGTTTTTAACCTTTGTACAGCTACTGGTCCTTCGTGTTTTATCAACATTCACCATACACACAATACAGGGTATAATGATATGTTTACAAATTAATTCTCATGTTCTTTACAATTTATCACACCTGTTAAGATATAATCTTGAAAGATTTCAGTGACAGTCAAGGATTTTTTTCTTTTAATTTTCTTTTTTGGGGGGAACTTACGTTAAGTTGAAACATTATACCGTCAAATACGACTGCACTATTAAACTTACCTGTGCCTCTTACCTGTGAAACGAAGATATAAACGAGATTGTCTTAGTCTCACCTGGCCATTCTGTGACTGCAGGCTCACCTGTTCACGAGATAACTTTTGCAGTATAAAGTACTAGTACCCTAATTGAAATTAGGTCAAGGTGTGATATCATTGAGGAATATATAGAAATTGACACATTATTTTGAGTTGAATAAGGTCAGTTCATTTCGTTTATAATTATATGATTTTTCATGACATTCGATATGAAATTTGATTAGTTAAAGTTGTATAGATTTATTGATATGCATATTCTAGCATTGATTAGTTTTTATACTTTGATGTAAACATATTAAAGCCCCTTGATTTTCTTTTGATATGAATGCATGTAATTATGACCTAAATTCTTTGGCTTTTTATTTTATTCAAGTAAGAAATTAATTTAAATTGATGATGATGATGAACATTCATTTTGTTGATATAAAAAAAATTTATATTAAGGAGCTTATATCATTTATGGAATGAGCAGGATTAAATTTTAGACGACAATTTATTAAATTGAAAATAAGGGTTCAGAAAAGAATACTTGAAATATTACAAATATTGTGCACATCGGATGAAGATCTCCCCAGTATTTACTAATATTGGACAACATGCAGCTTTATAATGATCAAATATGATTTGTATATTATGATTATTCAAGTTGTACAGTATGTAGCATGTAAAATAAATTTTTGCTTGTTTTAAAAGTACTTAATTTACATCTATATACTCCCAGTATAAAACTGAACTTTTTCGACATGACATATACATATGCATGCTTTCTTAACTAACTGATTTAAAGCATTACTGTAAATTCCTAATTAAACGCGAGGAATTAATATCTGCGTAAAATCACGATAAGCAGCCATGGCAGGCTTTAAGATCTCGCCATTATTTTCTGAGAGTTAAGAACTACATGTATAAGAAAAAAAGAAAAAAGCTCAGCATTCGCGATTTTATACAAAACAGAGGGATAACAGTAATATAAGGAATTTATAGTATGAGCTGCAATTTTCTTGTTGCAATTTTTTATCGTAAAATTGTGCATATTGTGATTGATTACTACTAAGTTGACAAAAATAGAGTGTAGTTTATAACCTTCTTTTAGTCATCATGATATTAAATGTGTAGGAGAAGGCCAGTGATTGAAGCAAAATTACATATTTTTGTTGTCCTGAATAATAATTGGTCTGCTCAATAATTCCATATAGTAGAGATATCTTTCCTCTAATAAAATTTAATGATTATTTTCAATCATATAATCAGTTCAAGATACTTGCAGAATTATCATATTGAATAGCAGCTGTTATTGCACCAAAACAAACTTCTGAAAAAGACAGCTTATTTAATATACCTATATATTGCTTTAATCATTGCATGTACCTGTATGGAACGCCATAGCTGCCTTATGTGGTTATTTTACGAGAAGATGGTGCTTTATTATATTATGCTGTGGTTATTTCATGTGAAGATGGTGCTTTATTATATGAAGGTGGTGCTTTATTATATGAAGATGGTGCTTTATTATATTATGCTGTGGTTATTTCATGTGAAGATGGTGCTTTATATTATATGAAGATGGTGCTTTATTATATGAAGATGGTGCTTTATTATATGATGGTGCTTTATTATATGAAGATGGTGCTTTATTATATGGAGATGGTGCTTTATTGTGTGAAGATGGTGCTTTATTATATGGAGATGGTGCTTTTTTATGTGAAGGTGCTTTTTGATATGAAGGTGCTTTTTTGTATTATGCTGTGGTTATTTCATGTGAAGGTGGTTCGGTTGTTATATGATTGTATTTAGGTGAATAATATCATTCGGAACCCCTTTGACCCTAATCTTTCTTCTTTGAAGAGCTACAATGGCTTCTATATCTGCAGATTTGCAACAGATTCTACAAAGATTAAACTTGGACCATGCAATCCCAAATTTTGAGAGGGAGAAAATTAGTACAGACGTTGTTTGTAGATTATCAGCCTATCAATTGGAAAGTCTGGGCATTTTAAACAGGGCAGACATGATGAAATTAAGGACTGAATGTATTAAATATGGAACAATTATGCCCCCAAAAGTGTTTACAAATTGTGGTGCTCCAAAATTTGAAATACCCAAATCATTCCTTCAGAATGCACTAGAAAATGACATGCATATTTCAGATATTTCTAAACTACTTTCTGTGTCTGAAAGAACTGTAAATATAGTGATATGATTAATTCTTTTGTTTTAATTTCAAAATTTTGATATAATTGCGTTTAAACCCAGTCGTCAAAAATAGGAGTAATCATCATATTATAAAAAAGCAACATCTTCATATAATAAAGCACCATCTTCATATAGTAAAGCACCATCTTCATATAATAAAGCACCATCTTCACATGAAATAACCACAGCATAATATAATAAAGCACCACCTTCATATAATTAAGCACCATCTTCACATGAAATAACCACAGCATAATATAATAAAACACCATCTTCTCGTAAAATAACCACATAAGGCAGCTATGGCGTTCCATATACCTGTATTAGCTGAAGCTACAGGTGGCAGCTCCATCAAGAAAAAGAATTTTTCATGATCTATATTTGGACCTTGATTCACCTTGACCTTGTGACCCTTGAACATGACCTTTAGCTGTTTCATTAGGAACAGATTAATTTTCCATGCATGTGAACAGGTCTCTGGTGGTGAAGAGAATTATTCCCACTGCTTTTAAGAAATGAGATTACAAAAGATTAATTAGTGGTGTCCCATTAATCTTTTTAATGGTGTCCAATGTCGTTTGTTAGAGGTCACTTTTATGGGTCCATTAACAGGACCCCAGTGTGTTAACCTCTGATGGTGCTTTGTCTAGTAGCATGTCAAGTGTGTAAGATTATTATATTAATGTGCAAAGACATGCAACATAAATCTCTACTGAACTCATATTCAAACATGTTAAATGGGAGATTAAGACCTCATTCCTCATCTGATCCTCATTTGTTCTCTCTGAGATAGCTATACTAAGCTCGCTCTCTCTCTCTCTCTCTCTCTCTCTCTCTCTCTCTCTCTCTCCAAATCTGTATTAGTTATATTCATTTTGTTTGTATGTTTTTTTTCTTTATGATTTATGGTGTCCTATTATATGCTGCATGGTTTCATTGTGTGCACCAATTTTCATTGATTTTGTTGTTGAGGATTCACAACTTGCATTTATATTACAGATAGAGCCATTGTACTGATTGTTGCCATTAAAAGATAGTAACTTGTATCATTAAAACTATGCATTTTGTTTATAAATTAATTCACAGTATCAAGTTTCTGCTTACATGTAGTTGGACTAAGACACATGCAGAAACCGTGACATTCAATCTGGGGCTTTTTAACCCACTACAAAACAGAAACCATATTTAGTTCTTTTTTTTTACCTTGTTAAAAACACACTTAAGCTTGCAGACATGACTACTTGTAAAAGAAAATATGCTTTTTGTGTATACATTACAAGACTTAGTATAATTATCATAATGATAATAAAAATTCAGTTAAACATGCGTACATGAAAAATGTCAAGGTTATATAGGGTTATATGGATTAAGGTAATACATTAAGGGTAAGTGAACTTGTAGACTAAGTTTGCATGTACTGTTAGAAGCTTAAATTGTAATGTAGCTATATTATGATAACAAGATTATCATTTCTCAAGTGTTTTAGTGAAGCATGGATACTTTACAATGCACCTAGTCTCGTTTGATCGAAATAACTCCTAAATTACATTGTACCCTTTATCTGTCATTTCGGAAAAACTGAAGGAGAGTGTATAGTCGTTGTCATCGCATCCAAAGACGGTCACTGTTCTTCAGAAAGTAGAACCAGATATTGGGTTCTTTGAAGTTGCATGTTGATTCAGAAGATGATATATCAGCTGAAGTCTTAAAGATATGGAAGGCTTTGATCAGAGCTGAAAATTCAGTTGTAAATCTTTGACAATTGTCCTAACTTATCTGCATTTTGCAGAAGTGTGCTGAGTATATTTATATACTGAAGATTGGAGGACACATATTTGCTTTCAAATGTATGCAATGTTCTGTAAATTTTCTAAATTTGACATTCATGCAGTGCATTTATTGAGGAAAAGGGAGAGGGAGGGGAATTCACGAAAAGGAATAGTTTGCAGTCACATTGTTTTTTATTTTGTGTGTAATGAATTGAGTTCTGAACTGCATGCACCTTTAATTAGGATTTTTTGTAGCAATGATTATTTCTTCATCTTCTAAGTGATTGATGTAAGAAATAGAATTAGTTTATTTATGTATCTGTTGTTACAGCCAGTATAGTTATGTATACAGTGTATGTTAAACCTTTATAGTACACATTCGTCAGAGCAAATTCTTAGACCATGTGCTTTTCAGTGTTTAGTTGTAAATGTTTGCAGTGATGAGACAACTTTACAGTCTTCTCTTGTACAGTGGGCAATTCTGGTAACAAAAGACATTGACAAATGTCTTGAAATAGAAAGAAACATTTCCTGGGGTTCCACAATGATTATACGAACTTGCAAGAGAATTTTACATGTCAAGTTGCAACAATCTGTAGCATTGGAATGTATATGCATTAAATTAGCCTGGATTTTCTATTAATTAATAAACACAAGAAAAGGAAAAATAATTTAAAGTGAAAATTTTGTTTACTTAAAGTTGCATGTATGGAGTCAGAATCAATCTAGATGCAGACTTCACTCTACTTCAGTCACAGCAACTGAGTATAAACTAATCATTAGCATCATGAAATGTTACATCTTTCTTTTATTAAACAGTTACAACTGTACTAACCAGTATAAAGTGCTTATATAGTAGTTCAGTTTCATATCTAGTAAGAAATTTTCTTTATTAAATTAAGCTTATATTTAAAAAGGATTAGTCATGCACAGTTACATGTACACTGTGAACTGTATATAATATTCACTAATATTAAAGACAATCATAATAGGATATATGCTCTAGCTCTCATATAATATATGAATACTCTGTTATGTAAAGAACACACGTACTGGACACTTAATTTCTCTACTATACATGTACAATCAGCTATTGTTGCATGGACTCGATAGATATTGATAGAAAATGTTGAGGCATATCAAACTTATGATGAGAAATCCTGCCTGCTAAGTGATGATGTCAGAATCAAGGGTAGGGGCATTATAAAATGATATCATGTATATATATATATAATTATGGGAATGTATACTATAGATAAATCTATAGGTGTATGTGAAAACTTAACATATATATACATGTATGTTCAGGTTTATGCAATTATGTACATATATATACTTTACATACATGTATGTACAAGTGTGAATGATAATGTGCATACACGTATATATGTATGTGTATTGAATATTTTACAAATTTCATTGTATATATACCTGTAATAGCTGCTAGCCAGTCAACTATAGCTCTATGGGGGAAACATAAGTGTATCCATGATTTTCCATTTTAGTGCAGGACAGTTCTGCAGCTACAGTTTTGGTGTTATAGTCAATTTAAAATGCTCATTTTTGCCTCACTTTCTATGGTCATGCATGGACTTAGCCAATTACCCAACATTTATTTGCAGATATTTAGTTATATAGCAAACCCAAGTACTATT
This sequence comes from Magallana nippona, assembly GCA_033439105.1. Classification (NCBI taxonomy): domain Eukaryota; kingdom Metazoa; phylum Mollusca; class Bivalvia; order Ostreida; family Ostreidae; genus Magallana; species Magallana nippona. The sequence continues at coordinate 31,467,756 of CM065921.1, read as the reverse complement.
AAGACTATATTTCATTGAGTATCAAAACTCCAATCCACATGCATTTCGATCAATTGAAACTAAAATGAATCTATAATACATGCACGTATATTTTTACAAGTTAAATATAATTAATTATCGTTTTAAAAATAACTGAAATTTTAGGTTTTTTAAACTGTGCACCTGTGTTAATGTGCATGCATAACTAAGCTAGAGCTGTTACGATAGTGAATGTAGATGTTCTCATGTAGAACAAAGCCTGAATTTTCAGTGAATGAGATTCACAATGAATGATTCATATGTTTGCATGTAATGGCCTCATTGTAGGATAAGTACTTACGTGTATTTGGTATTCATGTTTGCACTATATGTGTGCAGTATTTAATGTTTCAATTCAATAGACCCATTGTCAGTCTAAAGATCCTTATAAATCTGTGTCCAACAGCCTCAGGTCTAGTGTATTAATTTATTGTCCCGATCGCTATGGATATGAATGTGTGCAATAGTTAAAACTATAGACAGACATCTATTAACTATAGACACACATCATTAATTCATGCATCATTTTGCTTCTTCTCAAAGTGAAGTTAGGAAGGTATATTTTGCCATCAAAATTATTTCCCAGGATTTTGTCATATACACAGTATTGCAGTTTGTTTCATGTATGTTCTCAACATTCTTACTTTCAAAGGTAAAAGGAAGATGAGTTCCGAAGATGTGGAGTCTCGGGAGTCATTGTTGGATGGACAGCCCAACGGACACGCCAAAGTGGTCATCGAGCGGCCGGTGTTCTCCCAGCAGAAGTTTGACGAGGGATTCAGTCCCGGATCCCGACCCCAGACCACATTCCGGGAAAGCTTCCTCAAGTCCTGCAGGAAATGCCAGTGTTCCAAGGACTGCTTCCTGGGATTTCTCTACAAGATATTCCCGTTTATCGGGATCATGAAGGATTACAACATTCGGAGTGATCTGACTGGGGACATTGTGTCAGGGCTGACAGTTGGGATCATGCATATTCCTCAAGGTGAGGCTGTCAGTGGCAAAAGTTAAAAAAAGGAGAAATTGAAAGGTTTTATAATATTAATATCAGAATGAAATTTTTTTTACTGAATTGGGATTTTGATAAAGATGTAGCTATGATTCTTGAGCTACAAAAAATCGCTTAAGACATTTACTGATTTTATTATATGATTACATGAAAACATTTCAATTTTGAGAGCACAATCATATATAAACTTTTAAATTCTTATTTGACTTTGATCTTGTAATAACTTAAAATAGGATAAATTTTGATTATATATACATGTACAAAGTAAATATAATCACTCTCAGCATTCTGCATGAGTTCTGAACGGATGTACATGTATTCATCTAAATTACATGTATAAGACAATTGCAGAAGAAAAAACTATGAATGGAAAGGGACGCCACTCGAGTTCGAATTAATGAAAATGAATTTTTAACCAAAAAGTTATGTGTACATGTATATTTATATACATGCTTGTAAATTGTAACTGAAAGAATATGAACATTTCTAAGAAAACTACTGAGAATTGATTGTGATAAAGATTTTGTATGTCCTATACTGAAATCATCATTGATAAATTAGATGATTACTCAATAGTTGTTGTATATTGTAGGTATGGCGTACGGGATGCTAACCACCCTGGATCCAGTGTACGGTCTTTATACTTCCTTTTTCCCTGTGATCATTTATTTCTTCTTTGGAACCTCCCGGCATATATCCATAGGTAGGAGAAAATTAACTTTCTGGAGCCTGGAAAATTTCCAGACTCCTTTGATATATGACAAAATATCAGATGTGCATATATTTGGAAATTCTAGAGATATAATGAGTTTATGATATTTTCATATTAAGGTTCTGTGACCCTCAGCCTCAAAAATTTTTTTTCATCATAAAAATGTTATTTGTCCTTCAAACTTTATAAATGAAATGAAATAAAAAGAAATTTATTGACGGTATCCATGCATTTTACAAAGTTGTTGCAAAGCAAACAATGGACATAATGGAATAAATATACATGTTGAGATCAAATTTAAAAAAAAAGAAAAGGTTTGTACCTGTGCATCGGTGGCTCGAACTCCTTTACCTATATGCAGTAGATCTCCGTGGATCCACTAAGCCAAGCATTTCGTTGAACAACTAATCGTAATATTAACTCTTAGTCTAGAAGATTGATTAAATTTGTCTATATTGAATTTGATTTATGGTACGAATAAAAATATCCAGACAATTTTAATAGAGTTATCAAACATGGCTGAGGATTGGAGATCGTTGAATAAGATTTTTGAAAACAGTTTATATCTTCTATGAGATACTGATTGATTGAAGAAAAAGAAATCATTAATGAAATGAAAGTAATAGGCTTCTATATATATCAAATATTTTTTTACCACTGTAGGTACGTTTGCAGTAGCTTGTCTGATGATGGGCTCAGCGATTGAGAAAGGTTTGAAGTCTCCAAACGTACACATCATTACGACGTGTGTCAACGTGACAAGCTCCGTGACACCCGTAGGCAATCTGACCAATGAGACGATTCCTCAGTTCTCGCTGACCTGTAGCGATAACACCGAGTCTGTGAAGCTACAGATAGCCATGGCTGTCACCTTCATGGTTGGATTAATACAGGTGTGCATTACTTCATCCACCGAACACTATGGATCTTATAAGATGACTACATTTTGTCAAATCTCTGTAATTGCATGTTACATGTACATATGCAACATTTTTAACTTTCTACCTTTGTAAATCTGATATTCTACCTTGGGGGTATATATCATTATGATATTAAGATTATGATAACACCCTTTAAGTAAAGTATATCATTTTCAATCTAAAGGTATCATCAAGTTTTAATTTGTTATGCATGTCATGTTAAGATAAGCTTGAAGTCAAATGGAATTATTTCATTGTTCATTATAACTTAAACAACATATGCTAATTAAAGGAAAACAATTCTTAAATTCAATTCATTGACAAGATGTTGAAATTTTTTGTCTCTTATAAGAACAAAGTTCCATAACTCTAAAGAACAACAAAAGTTTACTTTTTCCAGAATTATAAATTATGTTTCATAAAACTACATAAAGGAAAAAAATATTTCTTCTGCATCAGTTTCCCCCCTTTGATTTGACCTTTCTTCATTTATCGGTACTTGCCTATCAGTTCTCACTGGGTCTGCAATGTTTCCATTTATTATAACAGCTTGTGATGGGTTTGACTCGGCTCGGGTTCGTGACGACCTACTTATCTGACCCGCTCATCAGCGGCTTCACGACGGGGGCAGCGTGTCACGTGTTCACTAGTCAAATCAAGCACGTATTCGGAATATCAACCGATCGGTACAGCGGGGCTTTTAAACTTATTTATGTAAGTACAAGATCAATTAATAATTGACTTTAGAGGTGAAAGAGCCATAATTTTTTATATCATTTACATGTATATGAATTGTCTTACAATGTACTTCATAAAAAATTAAGATCTACAACAGAAGTTAATAATTATGATCAAAGTGATTCTGAATCACGAATATCTTTGTTTAATTTTACATTTTTCATGTAATCAGTCATTCATTGTCGCGATTAGGCCACGGGGTTTGTGTCCATTCTAGTTTGTGTAAAATATAATGGACACCAAACCTGATGCTTGCAACGATGTCAGTCATTGTTTCTGAAATATGAGGTTTAATTGATACATCAAATTAGATACTGTAAAAGTGGTTATTTACGCTGATGTTTTTTCTATCGTCAAACAATGCGTGTGAGTATGAAATACGCAGATGCGAGATTTAGCACACTAAAGTTTTGAGTTTTTTACCATATGCATGAGGGTATTTTACGCGATTTTAAGCTAACAGCATAATTAGTGTTAATTTCTCTCACGGCTAAATAACCACTTTTACAGTATTAATTCAAGACTGCTAGTAATACTTACACATGGATATAACAATTTATAGTTAGATCTTCATAGAGCAGTGTAAACGTACATGCATGTACTCACATCCATAATTATCTGTGCTTTCAGACATATCGCGATTTCTTTGGGAACATACCTCATACCAACGCTGTTACCCTGATCGCCTCTGTAGTGTGTATGGTCATGATTTATGTGGTCAAGGAGTACATCAACAACAACCCCAAAATAAAACCCAAGCTCAAGATGCCTGTACCCATAGAACTCATTGCTGTAAGTATACAGCCCATTAGCTGTATGTACATACTGTATACAGGGAAATATTTGCCCCTTTTTTTGATTTTGCCCATTTTGCTCTCATTGTCAGCGGGCAAATTAAAGACTGAGTGCCGCAAATTCCAATGTCTCAAATTATCTCTCTTTAAATACAACTGTGTCTGGGCAAATTCAAGACAGAGTGAAACTGTTTGCAGATGTAGAAGGGCGAAAACTACATGTTACATGTAACCCTGTACACAGTGTATGTTTAGAACTCATTGCTATAAGAAAAGATATACTTTAATTTTGAAATGCTGTAAACATTAGTCACCTTTTAAAAAGTGTTGTATTTATTTAATATTTATACCTACATGTAATTTATTTTTGCTCCTTGCAATCCTGTAAATATTCTTTGATACATCATTTTCAAAATGTACTTGTATTTTATATATTTTTTGGTTAGAGTATTATTACTCAAGATATGCCAAACCTTTTTAGAAGACAATCGGTGGGATGAACAAAATACAACAAAGAAATCTCAATTTATGATTATAGATATGATATGAGTCGAGTCATATTTACAGCAGGCAAAATAACTTTATTTCCACAGCAAGCAAAAATTGACTAGAGTTAGTACTATTATACGTCAAATTGAAGATCTGACTTTTGATCTCTTTCAGGTTGTCTTAGGAACTGTGATAGCCTACTTCATCAATATTGAAAGCAAATACGGTGTGAAGATTGTTGGTGATATTCCTACAGGGTAATAATCATGTAATGTCCAGGGGGTCAAATGATTGGTATGTTAGTGGTTGGGGGGGGGGGGTATAGTTATTGTTTATGATCTGTCTTTGGGCCCTGTCAGCAGCTCTCATTTAAATTCGTGGGGGCCAATTTTTGTGGATTGTGGGGTTTTTGCTTATTCATGGATGCGTCAGTTTTCAGTTTCAGTAAGATAACTAACTCTTGCAAATTTTTTTCATCGAGGATGGAAATTCATGGGGGAGGGCTACCCATGAATGCCACAAAAATTGAGCCACCACCATTCTAATGATTCCACAGTATCTGAATCTTTATAACTTTAGAAAATGTGTCGCATATTTGGTAATTAATTGAAGCTCCTGTATCAACTGTAACGATCAATGCCAGTGGCACATAATTTATAAAGTTTTTAAGTTTAAGGTTATTCATTAAAGTAGAAGGTCATTCTAATGATAATGGATATGTTGATTTATAGAGAATTCTACTGTGCTCAGGGAAACATTGTCTTTTTTTTTATTGTGCATTTAAGTTGTCCTGATACACATAAATTGAGTAGAAGTTGACAGATTAATGCAGGGGAGGTTCCTTCTGCATGTAATATCCTATGGCATTTCAAAAGTTTTCTATAGAACACAATATGAGGGGCATCATTTTTGTATGTTGTTTAATTGATGATGAAAATAGCATAAAAATAAATCATTGGTAAAAATGACTGTAGATAGGGGCATGTTTAAATGTACAATGTTTTTCGTCAGACTTCCAGTCCCCACTGTGCCAAACTTTTCCATCATGCCCGACGTCCTCAGTGATGCCTTTGCTTTGTCTATTGTTGTGTTTGCTATATCTGTGTCCATGGGCAAAATCCTAGCCAGAAAACATGGATACGAAATCGACTCCAACCAGGTAAAATGCATATAAAACAGAGAAAAACTGTGATTATAAACGACCCCTATTTTGCAATTTTATAGAGAAAAAAACTATTTATTGCTTTAAAAGTGTTTTACTAAAGTTTGAAAACTTTGACTTTAAAATTCTGAAAATAAGTTATTAAACTCTTTTTTAATTGCTGCATGTACATGTGATTGTTTTCTCTAAACCATTCCCTCTTTTTCCTGTACAGGAGTTGTTTGCCTATGCCATCACCAACATGGGCAGCTCTTTCTTCTCTTCCTTTGCAACCTCCGCTTCCCTGTCCAGGAGTCTCATCCAGGAACATGTGGGAGGGGTCACACAGGTCAGTAGGTCAGAGGTTAAAGGTCACTTACCCAGTACATTAAATATCATGAAAAAATGTCAAATTATTTTTTGACTTTCCATGTACATCATTATGCCTTAATCTCAATAAATGTTGATAACTTGATATTGTAATGCTGTAGACTTATTCACCTTTTACATCCAGTTGAAGAAGACACCGAGTCCAAAGTACATGTAGTTTCACTAAGCAGTTTTATTCACAGCATGATCGTAAAGTTTTACAAAGTTACAAACTCAACTCTAACAGCACAAGTCTCAATTCTGCAACTGATCTGAACTGATCTCAATATAATAACAACCTAAATCAGGAAACCTGAAATCAAATCTAATCTGTCTAGCATCATTTTACGCTGTCAAAACTGTCCATCATAGAATCGAGGGATGCAGGTTCTGAGCCTCCCACATGGTTATGTGCAATATTGAAAGGTCATATAAAGAAACATGCATACATGAGTACATGGTTTTTCAAAGGTTACAAAGGTTAATATATAAAACATGCAATACATGACTTATTATACAGTATCAGAGCTATCGACGTAGACACAGGTTTGCCAAATATGATACTTTATCAGTTTATGACAACCTGTTTTAATGATTCTCAATTTGTATTTTACTGTGCCTGCATCCTGCCCCTGGATGCATAACATCATTCAGGACAATTGTAACTACTGCGCAATATAATCTGGCTGTGATAACAGAAGTCATTGTCAGCTCACAAACTTCATTCTCTCTCTCCAAATTGCACAACCCAGAATATATAGGTATCAAAGTTATTTCATGACTAATTTGTCATTCTAAAAATTAGTACTTATCAAGGTCACAGTATGGCTATCTGGTTACAATACACAGAAAATAGTCCTCACATAAAGAATGTTTGAAATTCACATGAAGCTTTAATTGAGGCTTCAATGTATTCACATGAATTTCACATAAGGAAAAATTGACTGTGACAAGGAATGAAATACACGTGTCAGATAATGAATAAAAATGCAATATGCATATTTACTATATACCCATTAATTTTTCCTTTCTTAGTACTGTTAAATTTACAGAGTGTGATCTGATTTTCTGGATTACCACACTGTGTGTTTCCGAATCGATCCATATCACCACTCTCTAAAACTGATGACGTAGTACACATTAAATTACCTCTGTGTTTAAGCACTTTTAAAAAGAGGTGTTTGAAAAAAAAAACTTTGTGTAATAAGCAAACATATCATACAATTGATTTAAAAAAAATAGTTTATACTGGTAATTAAAACTTTTAAATGGACAAGGGTATATAATTTATCATTGTAACAATAACTTGATCCAAAGAGCCAGATCACGTCTCGTTGCCAGACGCGGAACATCAGCTCAAATAAGAAGCGAAGCTTCATATCTCGTTTGATCTGATGATCTGCACCTGGCAACTTGACAAGATCCGACCCTTTGGATCAAGTTCCTATTACAAATAATATTATACATGTACATGTATATTTTGAATATACCAGGAAAAAAAGATTAAGAGACCTTGCATGAATATGTAGTTTAGATAAGAAAGTTTACTGATGAATTGATCTGTTTTACAGTTGACTGGTCTGGTATCCAGTGCCCTCTTACTGCTGGTCCTCCTGGTTCTAGGACCGTACTTCAAAACCCTTCCTAAGGTGAGGAATAAATCAGGGAGAAAATGTGTTGATAGTGTAAACATACTACCAACCATTAAGGTGGTCTGGGACACCTCCATGTTGTGACGTATTTCCAATTGAAATAGACAATAAACCAAGTACAATTGTATGATTCTTTCCTTGAAACCCAAATGTGTTACCTGTCAGCGTAGCGCAATTGGTTAGAGCTTTAACTACGAATCTGTAAGTCATGAGTTTGAATCCCGCTGTGGCTTTTATAATTTTTACCTTTACGAAATTTTTTAAAACTTATTTTTTTATCAAATATTGTGAAATTTGAAAATTCTAAATTGGTGAAAGTTGATTATTGCATGATTATTTGATTATTATGTTCTTTTATCCACATTAATATCGACAGGTGTCCCATACCACCTTAAATCTGAGCACTCTGCTAAAATTATCTTTCTTTTACATGTAGACTTGAATTCAGATGGTGAATCTTTTCTTTCTTTTTTTTTCAGTGTGTTCTAGCTGCTATTATTATTGTTGCCTTGAAGGGGATGTTCCGACAGTTCCTGGAACTTCCCAAACTCTGGAAACTGTCCAAGATTGACTTTGTAAGATTGTTTATTTAGGAAATTGCACAATATGCGTAACTACAAAATTATACATGTCATAATTATGTCCCTTACTTTAAAATTCATTTTGTTATAAGGAAAATTATACTTTGATTACCCATAAGCACATTTAACTACCATAAATTTTTGTGTTTGACTATTTATGAGATTATGAGCTAAAATATTATAACTGACTATGCTTACTTATCTAGTACAACATTTATATATGCACTGTTCTTTGATATCCTTGTTATATTGTATAGCTGCAGTTTTTTTTTATTTTATTAGTTAATTTGGATCCTGTCTTTCCTTGCCACTGTGATATTAGATGTTGATCTCGGTTTGTTGTTTGGAGTTGTTGTCGCCATTTTCACCATTGTGTACAGAGTGCAAAGGTACTTGTACTCGCGCAAGTATTAAATTTAAATTTAGAAATATTTAAGGAATAAGGAATCACTTTTTGAGGATTATGAGGTGATAATTTTGGGCATGCTGAAAGCCTGTTATAAATTTTGAATTGATCTGAATTTAGATCAAAAAGTTGTTGTAATTTATATATCATTTAGTACTTTATGGTCTGTTCTGAAATTGAAAGAGAGTGCCATTGATTTTGCAGGCCTTATGTGTGCGTTCTTGGACAGATGCCAGAGACGGACATTTATCGTGATGTATCTGTTTACAAAGAGGTAACCACCCTACAATGTCAGAAGATGTTCTAGCTCTAGCTGTATAAAACATTATGAATTCAATGGAAAAATGATAAATATTTCTAAATTAATTGCATCATTGTCAAATCTTATTAGCTGTTAAACTAAAGATACCTTTTAATAAGACCACAAAATACTCCAAATTATATTGATTGTACGTACACATGTAACGTCGATTTAATTGAAATGCAAATATAACATTCATCAAATGATCAGTTATTGCAGAATCATTAGAATTTGTGGTGGCTCAATTTTCATGGTATTCATGGGTAGCCCTCCCCCACAAATTTACATCCACAACGAAAAGTTTTTTTGAAATATTTAAGTTTTCTTACTGAAACTGAAAACTGACGTGTCATGAAATTACATTCCCATGAATAAGCAAAAACCCTGCAATCCATGAAAATTGGTCCCCATGAATTTAAATGATTCAGTAGTAACAATTTTTATCAAGTGTTTGGTACATTTCTTTGCTCTTGATTTCAGGCAGTAGAAATCCCCAGGGTAAAGATATTCCGATTTGAGAATGCTATATTTTTTGTGAGTGTGGAACACTTTAAGAACATGTTGTTTAAGTACACGTGCAACCCCCGTCACGTGAAGCAAGATATCGTAGCAGCGGAAAACAGAATCCGGAAGGAGAAGGCCAACTTTGAAAAGGTTACATTCCAGGTAAGTAGTTAGAATTACTTTAACAATAAAAGGATTTGCTGTATAAAGTGTAACCCCTAATATGCAGTAAATTCATAATGTGGGTTTAAAACAACATTGAATGAGAATCACTTCACTGTATGTATAAATCTGCTCCGTATCTCTGTGTTTTACTGTTAGTGTGGCTTTTTTTGTTAAGAAAGATGTCCAGGAAAAGGCTCATAATTTGCCTCTTAATTTGGAATTTCATTTTTCTATACGCCCACTTAATAATTACAAATCAATGATCTATAGCTGTGCAATGTGTTTTCTTTATTCTCCTCAAATGAGATGAATCTATTTTTAGAATGCTACAAATGAGGTGGAGCTGAGAGTGACGGACGATGATGTCACGGAATTCCGTCCCACAGTGGAGGTTCCCGACGTGGGCATAGACACGATTATCTTAGACTGCTCCACCTGGAGTTTTATTGACTCCATGGGAGTGAAAGCTCTAACATCTGTAAGTGCCATAAAAGATTGTTGTTTACATGTTCAGTAAAGGGTGAAGGGAGGACGAGGGGATAAGGTAGAGAAGATTTGGACGGATTCATAAACTATCAGCAGATTTTTTTTTTATTTTTTATTTTTTTTTATTTATTTCACTCTCCAAGAAACATCAACTAAATACAGTTGTATTTTTTTTCAGTATCCTTTCATTCACACATGCTTTCTCACTCACATTCAACTATATTGTAAGAGGCTGTTTAAATTGAAATTTTTTTTTTTTATTACATGTACATGTATTATAGTATTAGATATTTGGCAAAAAGTACTTCATTGATTTGTTCTGTTTAATCTATCGTGTAATGGTTATCTAATGAAGGTTTTAAAAGATATTGATACATCTCCTAATAATTTTATCTTAAACAATTAGAAAAATTCAAATTGTTGGTAGAAAAATTCAAATTTTGATTATTTTTTTTTTCAATTTCATTGATACTGATATTAATTGGTCTTAATATTTCAATCTGAACTTTTTTCAGTATTAATTTTTAATTACTTTCATGTGTCTATTTTTGTTGCATTAATTTTCTATTCTTACAGGTTGTTAATGACTTCAGGGAAATAAATATCAAGATTCACCTGGCATTTTGTAAAGGTAATTTTATTTCTTTTCTCTTTCTCTTAATTGTATTTAACTGCAAATGCTATATTGATAGACTAAGCTTTTTTTTAAAGTGGTGCAGTACACTCGGGTGACCATTAAGGCCCACGGGTCTCTTGTTGTTTATACCTGGTATTCTATAAACTGGTGTTTAAAAATCTTAATAATTTTTTTTTTTGGCAGCTGGTATCCGTGAAATGCTTGAGAAGACTGGTTTCTTCAGCTGCTTGGATAGGGACAACCTGTTTGTGTCTGTACATGATGCAGTCTTACATACTCAGCATCAAATTTCCAATTCAGTAAGTGAACCTATTCTGATCTAGACTGAAAAAACTTTAAATTAACATAAAATGCAAAACAAAAATTAATTTTCAAGTCTGCATCCTGCATATTATGTGTCATGCAAATTTTTGAGATCACATTATTAACTTTTTATTTAACTGTTTAACTTACCAATATGTTATTACTATGAATTTCAGTGACATGAATGTTACTTGGAAATTAAATCTTATGTATTTTACATCTGACCAATATCAAGTTCACTCCACAAGGAGTATCCATCTCGCAATCTATCGTAGTTTAATGGTCAATCTGCAGTTTGTTGTTTTATATTAATTACCGTATCTTTACTTTGTAGGAAAGTGACTCGGATTCACCAGACGATGGCTCCACTGAGGTCGTAGTACGATCCGTGAATGAGACAACAGAATCTACAGACGTCAAATCGTGAAAGAAAATTAACATGCAAACTGCTGTCCGCTAGCTCTTCCCTGCAGTTTCTCAGGAGTTCATTACAGACTTTGCATCGAAAACACATCTAGGAAACCAGAAAAGTTCCAATATTTATATTTGGAGTGCAAACATGAATATTTATTGTGATAATGATATGCATTGACCTGAAAATATTTCAGTGCCCCTTCAATGAAAATTTAAGTTGGGGAATAAATTAGGATTTTTTGAGTGGTTCTTATCTGATTTCAAAATAATGCATAGTAGTTTGGTTAAACACAGAGGGTACAAAACCACATAAATTATAGAATGATTTATGTTCTATATTTAGGGTGATATACATGCGATTATACATGTAATTCATGTATCATAATAGTATGTATTTTAATATATTTATTAAAGTACATACATGTTTGTCATCTCATTCCTTTTGAACTACTCTTACAAAATCTCCTTTTAAAAAAAAATGTTTGCTGATTTTGCTCTTTAATGAAAAAGTCAGTTGAGGGTTTTCCATAGCTTATTCATGTAATATGATATCGGAGATTACCGATTTTATTTTGGGATATGCAAGAGGTTCAGTAGAAATAATATTTTCCAAATTAACAGTATTATATAGATTAGTAGTCATCATTGTAAAGTACTTCAGCTATTAAAATTTCTAAATGATCATAATAAAATTTTATTTTCTGAATCATAATCAATGTACAATGTGATATTTGAATACTTTTTGTTGAATATTATATAGTTTTAAAATGATTTATTTTTAATAGACAACTGTGACACAAAAAAAGAAAGATATAATATCTTTAATATTTACTATTGTAGATCTCTCTGGCAGTTAGACTTGTGGTTAAGATTTTTAATGGTTTTGTTTATGTTAAAGTCTATTTAAACTTTTGTGAGTACATATACTTATGTTGAATTCCTGAATGTTTATACACTATACTGTAAATAAAAGATAGACCTATGGACAATGATACTTTTAAAAGTAATTTTTATGTCAATACAAAAATGTATCTATTTATTTGTACATGTATCATTTGAGTTGGTGTGTATTTTATAAAATATATTTACACTCATTGGTTTTACTGTTAAATGTACAATGTCTGTCAATTCAAGACTTTGCACTGTGTTGGATTGAAAATTGGTTTATGATTGCTATATTTCATTAAGGAAATGCTGTGTGAAAAAAATACCAGAGTAATATATGCCTTTATCAATGACAATTGGCAGTAGTTTAATTTGTATGTAATAAGGATTGATATTTCGTATTTATATTTTTAAAAAGTCAGTCAAAATGATAAATTGTTATGATAATATATGACTTTGATAATGAGATCCTTATCTAATGTTATTCTGTAACCATACAGTTTGAAAATAAAATTAATGTTATATGTAAATGGTAAAACATTAAATACATGTGATTTATTGATGTACTGCTTATTACATGTAATAACAGATAGTTAATTATATCAGGGCTATGAAGCTAATTTGATGCCTGAGTGATATCCCCTTTGTGTTATGGCTTTAAATTGGAGTCCAGTCATTTGAATGAAATGGATACATATAGAATGGCTGAGAATGACTGTCTGAGTTATTTATTTCTGAAGCATGCATATTTTTTCTGAAAATTGACTTTTCAGATTTCGTTACATTGTATAATATTGGACATTACATCATCTGGTCAACAGCTGTTTATTTTTGTAAATAAAGGTTGTTAACACTTTGAATTTATATTTGTATCTTCTATATCATGGTACATTATATGTTCTTTCACTCGATCATGAGTATGAAAAAGAAGATGGAGGAATAAGGCAGATAAAATGGCTGTTTTAGGATGGAGAAGATACTGAAAAATAAAAATATCAACATATCTGATGATTCTTTCAAAAATTCGTTCCAAGCAATCTTTATTTAACATAAGATCGATTTGTAACACTTATTATTTTCAATACTTGAAATTTATTGATTTGATTTGTATACGTGTACCAAAATCTTCAAACAGCAGAACTTTTGAACTTCAGTACCTTTTATTATAAACTATTCAACAATTGAACGTTTTACATGTAGGGAAATAATAGAAGTCAGTAATCTCATGGCCAGAGTCATTATATGTATCCTTTAAATTAACTGAATTCATTTGTTGTGACTGAATGGCCCAGTGGTATACTTGTTAGAGCATCAGACCTCAGGTAACCTTATATAACTGGTCATGGACATTTTTCAGGTTGAGGGTTCGGTACCCCCAGCACTTGAGACAATTATATTTTGTTTTTCTTCGTGTTTGTTAGAATAATTAATTAAAACTGACTATATTTATTAAATGTGTGTACTTAACCAAATTATATTATAAAATTCATAAAATTGAAAGACACATTAAATCTGAAGATGTATCTTACGATTGAACCAATGGCCGTTTGGGCCATCTTTTTCACCCATTTTCTTTATAGTATGCAATTCCACTATGCCGTTGTTCTAACTATGGATATGCCCCCTTTTTAGGAAAGATGATTGAAAAATCAAAAGAATAGAAATAGCTTGGGTGGAGGATTGTTTAAATCTTCTCAGAAACCAAATATAGCTATAGAATCAAAACTTTAACGAAATACGCTTCCTGGTGTACATATTAGGATTAAGTTTGTTCAAAACTATGACCCTGTTGGGTTAGGCTGGAAAGGGCATAGAAAGAATAAAAATAAGATAGAGTGTTTGAAACATACTAATTCTACTCAAGAAACAAAATCATTTGTTGGTATTTTAAAGCTACTAAGCAATATACATGGGCCAAAAGCAGTATTGCCCGGGTGAGCTATGTGGCCCACGGGCCTCTAATTAGTATAATCAATGTATCTCTTTTCTTATATTTATTTGTGACATGGAGCAATAATGTTTAACATTTGCAAGAACACGTATTATCAGGTTTGCAGACAAGCACGCGAGCCTTTATTACGCGCTACACATGTGTAGGTATCGTCGCAGGAATAACGGAATCCCGCGCTTAGACGATATGTCTTCACGATACACAGAATCTGCGAGAGAAGAGCGATGCAAGGTTTTTTGATGTGGCAGTGAATTGAGCCTAACTGGCAGAAGGATATTAAGGCGGCTTCCTTGTGGAATGTTCTCATTGAAAATGTAAACACTGACGATATACGTACATGTAAAGAATACCGACCCACTCAGTACTTTTCTATATATAATCGTCGGAACTGTATATACCGAAGTCATTAGTTCCGCAATGTTTTTCCTAAAGATCGTTTCTTAATTCACCACTGTGGTTTGCACATCGTTAAAACATCATTGTGGTTCTCTTCATGCTCTTAATCTTGGACCGAATTATCACAGTGCTGTAATACTAGAGACATGGAAGGGACACGGATTTACAAGAACTTCCACCAGTGGTTGATACCCTCCAGAGCGGTGGTGGGGATCCTGGCTCTGGCCTCGGTCTTTGTGCTCGTCGGTATCGTGCTGCTGGTGATAGGGAGGTATTCATCTGTTGTTGTTTTTTTTTTACAATTTTTTTTCTTCCTGGTTTTAATCGGACATTTTTTCCAAGAAAACAAACTTATGATTTAAAAGCTTTTTTCATAATTATTTGAATGTAAAATTAATGAAGTTCTTTCGATAATTGGTGCATATGTATACGCAAACTTAAATACTTTTTTTTAATGAATAAGTTATCAATGCAAATATGCATATGGAGAGAGAGAGAGAGAGAGAGAGAGAGAGAGAGAGAGAGAGAGATTGTTTATGTTGATTTATACACTTTTGACGAATGCAAAACTATGTTACAAAATATATTTTTTTTAACTTATTATATACAGCATCCAGAGAACTTGTAAGTTATAACATGCGCGGATCCAGAAAATTTTCCAGATGGTGGTGGTGGGGGTTATTTTTTTTTTTTGGGGGGGGGTATTATTCGTAACTTTTCTATGTGCGATTTTTAAATAAGTTTGATCCCTGCATGTATAAAGTGTATAAATACTGGTGCCATAGAGCAATGTTTTAGCAGCCAATAAAGACTGGCCTGCTATAGATGATTTTTGTAGATGATATCACAAACACTTGACATCAAAACATTTCTTTTTTATGTGTAGATAAATCCCTGTATTTATATAATAACAACTAAGGGCTTGTCAGTTCGCCGTTTTTGATTTTTTTTTAGACCTGCTCGTCACCCACTTCTTTTATCCGTTATTCTTACAAAATAAATAGCTAATTATATCTCCGTTCACCACTTGCTACTGTTATGGTAAACATGTTCATTATCTGATTGTCATCTCCCAACTGTTCCCTTTTTCCTCAGAAATATGCCTCGGAATTCAGTCTGCTGCTTCTCATCATGTCGCTATATCTTGATTAGGGAGGCTGGTGTTGCATAATTTTGGTTTCGGTTTCATTTTTATGGTTCTGCCTGGAACTCTATGTTTAAAACATGTAATTGTTATTTCATGCCATAATATAAGTTCCGCCCCTTTTTATGCATACACCATATACTAAGTCCGTTTTACAATGGAAACGTTTCTAATAAACGTATTCACTTTAGAAAATAAACACCTCTGAATATGCGGTTGAAGACACGTTTAAATTTAGGTTCTTTTTCGACAAAGCTTACGATAATATACTCAGTGCTAGTGTGTAACTTGCATAATACATAGTTTTTATATAGTTTGTTATCATCTAGACGGAAGAGAGGTATCGTTCCTACTCAATTAAAAAATCGAACATTCATTCACGATTCATTCACGATTGCACCTGTCAGCATATTTTTTAATATTTTGCACATTTTTTGAGCCGATAAAGGTCTGGCAATTTGTTAATAAAAATGGATTTACATAATACAAATTGTAAAGAGGGTCGAAGTCATTAATATAATATTTCTATGTATCTTAAATACCAGTAGGAAAACAGATCAGATTTAATCCTGCCGCCATCAACCACCCAGCAAGAAATCCTTTGCTAATACAACAATAAATGATTTTGAATCAATGTTTGGATGTTTGTGCGCTTACTGGTACCCAGTGCAGCAGGCAGGGTAACGCATGTGCTGTATACACATACACTTTATTTTCAAAAAAAGTACATTTAGGCCAAAACGTGCTATTATAATCTACCTCTGATTTAGATAATCATGCTGTATATTCCTTAATAACTAAATGTAGGTAATTAAAAAAATTGTTGACATCGCTCCTCTGTAAAGGCATTGCTGGCCGATATATATATATATATATATATATATATATATATATATATATATATATATATATATATATATATATATATATATATATAATATATATATATATAATTATGTACTATTTCACTATTTAACTATTCAACTATTTCACAATTAAAACTATCTTTTATCTAAAATTTCGAACATGTATATAAGAAGACAGATTTACGCGAACAATGGTGGGGATTCGCTCGAGTCTATATTTAGTGTGTTTTCGTAGAACCCCCCTACGTGAAGAAAAAATGATGCCTAAAATCACAGAATTTGTCTATTTAAAACATAGATTTACATATATATCTACATGTCACTATAGTATGTCTTCACTTCTCTGAAGCCTGTTCAACATATAAAACGACGTCAACTAAATAAATCAAACGATGTCGGTAGGGAATTCGAACGAATTAACATTGCCTATATACTTTACAATACTCTCAGAATGCTTGCTCCGTGTCTGCTTTATATCTGTTACCCTGCCAATAAACATGTGTTATTTGTTATACTGTTACTATGGATATCGCATCGTAACTCCGCACAAATGTAAAAAGATTAGCTAGCGATGTGAACTGCACTGACAAATTTATGGGGTGGGGGGGGGGATGGGGGAGGGTGAGACATGTCTACTTTATTTCTAAGATTGAGTAACGTTGTGGGAAAATGTCGTGTCATTCCAATTTGTATGTGAAAAAAAAATAAAACGTTAAAGTAGAGATTTTATCACATATTTTTTTTGTTGGTAATGATATAAGCATGCATGACGACGTTGTTTTTTACAGATGCTTTCAAATCAGAATTATACACGTTTTCAAATTTTCAATTTTCTAAAAGCATTTTATGGGGGGAGGGATCCCCTGCTTAACCCATTCGTCTTTGATTTCATTGCCAATTATTATCGTTTTGACGGTTTCTGAATCTTACAAAAAATGGGAATTAATACGCATACAGATATTGAGACTTATTAAATGATAAGTTTAACATTTTTTTCTTCTTACATTGCAAGCTATTAGTTTTATGGATACAAAAAATTGATTTATCGTTTTGATGTGTTTACCTCCTTAATGACACTTTTAACTTGTTTTGAAACATTTACCGCTCTAATTTGAGTCTACTTGCATTAAATATTGCTAATCTCTAAGTGATCTTTCAAATACATTTACGTAATAGATGGATCCATGCAAGTATTGTAGGTTAACATACAGTAGTCGTCGTGCCAAAGTGAAGAAATCATTGGCGAAAAACAGTCGACATTCTAACAAAAAACCTCATCACAACAAACTTGTATGTTTTTCTATATAAGATATTTTTATTACCAAAGTATCTTGGAACACGTAATATTTTCGGTATTCCCAATCAAAGAAACCAGTCAAAGTTTTGTGTCACCTTAGTCACCACTTCCTGTACATCATCGTCAATCAGCCTTTGGTTAGTAATTATAATCTTCTGAACATTAAACTTTTCTAAAACTACTGAGCCGATCTTTACTAAATTTGGTACAACGTATAGTGTTTATGATAAGCAATTAGGGAGCCTCTACCAATTAAAAGTTGTGATTTTTATTTACCCCAAGGTCATGGGTTATGTTGCAAGGGAAATGCTGGATTATTAGAATCCATAGAAAGCAAGGCGAAACTGAACCTTCTATGTTTTTTTATTTTACAGCCAGACATATTTCCGTAGAGAGTCGGTAACAAACTGAACAAATAATAAGTGTTTTATTCTGTCGAGGAACAAATATTTTTGTATATTTATTTAATAGATATACTAACTTGAACTCCTCAACAAAAAATTTGGAATTCATGACATCTGAGTCAGATGGCTTGGGTGGAGCTCTATTTGTCATATTGTGAATACGTGTTTATTCGTTAGATATTTTCTTCTATTTTCCTGTGCATTTAGGCGGCAGTTTCTAAGCTTTATGTTACGGAGTGCGAACGAGAGAGAGAGAGAGAGAGAGAGAGAGAGAGAGAGAGAGAGAGAGAGAGAGAGAGAGAGAGAGAGAGAGAGAGAGAGAGAGAGAGAGAGAGTATGTGTCAGATTGAAATAGAGAATAGTGATCTATATATTTTTTTTCAGTACTATATCGACCGTCATTGGAGCTTTACTTTTCACACTTGGCCTGCTTCTGGTTTTGTCCTGTTTTCTGTTATGCTTACACGCCTGTTTTGTGATGTACGTCAAAGACCAGTCCACTCAAACCCAAGATGTAAGTTACTGTTAGTGTTACTTGAGATCTAAGGGCCTTTTTTTCTACAAATTTCTATTGTTATTGGAATCTACATGTATCTCAGTATGAAATTATAGGACTGAATATATAGGAGCCTCGAAAATCTGAATTTTAGCAGATTGCATTTTGTATAACAAAGTGGCATTTATGGTTCCAGTGTTAAATTCTATAGCTGTTGTGGGCCAATATTTAGACTTTATTTACATTAGTTCGACAACGTATTTTCGATTCAAAAAGATCATATTGATTGTGAAATTACTTGTACTTGAATGGAAAAACAAGGCCAATTATTTTTCCTCTGTATTTTTACGCATGCAAGAATGTACATGCATAAGTATCATCTATAACTTTCAAATATATACTTAACACACCAACATTGACAAGCGGTGATGGAGATGTGCATCTTACCATAGCGTTTATATTTTGTTGTTTGCTGATCTAAATTTCTTACCCATGATCTTATGTCTTTTGTTTTTTTAGAACGACATTAACACATCTTCAAACAGCAAAAGAGATTCTGATCAAATTCCAACATACGCCTTCATTGACAAGAAACCACCGCCTTCACCTTCTAGCACCCATAACGGTCGAGTTGCACCAAAGAAATTCGTTACCATTGGTGGTTATGCATCCCACAACAACGCAGGTTCTCATAATAGGACAACTCCAGAGTATGGAACTTCGGCTCATGAAAACAACAGATTCAATTCAAAATATTCAACATCTAACGCAAGCCAGCAACAACAGTTTCAACAAGGGCCTCAGCGAGTTGCACAGCAATCGTATGCTTTTCCAATGAATTCCTCGCATCCAACACCATATAGCACTCTGAAGCAGCAAAATCAGAGACAACCAATGGTCCATCAACAGCAACAGCAGCAACATAATGATATCCAGCAGAGCAGCTTTGGATTTAATCCGTACGCTGAAGACATGGATTATGATAATCCAGCGGAAACCATGCCACTGGTGGCGGGAAAACAACAGTCTGTTCATTTCAAAACTCCAAACGACGACACATTTGAACCCAAACCTCTTGTTTATCCGTCTGCCAGACGACCTATAACCTTTGATCAAATGTCGTCTTCTAAGATGAGCATTTATGACAATGTACAGTTAGGTTTGGATACTTTTAAACAAGACAGAGAAAATGATTGATTTGTCTACAGTTACTTCGTTGAAGCTCATTAATAGCGGAACGAGTGACTATATGCCATTAACAGTTTGATTATGTACCAAATACATGTACCCTACTGCTGATTTATATCGATTTGGATAGTTATATTACAAATCATAATTTTAGTCTAGTCGTAGAAAAATTCTATGGTCTAAATTGATTTAAAAAATATAAATAAAAGTAAAGGTTAAAAATTTGAGATTTTATATAATATATTTTTAAAAAATTGAAGAATTAACAAATTGTTTTGAAATTTCATACATTTATTATTTAATATGTATTTTTGTATATTTATTGCACATTGTATATATAATCATTGCATATACGGAAACAGGAATTGAAAACGATAATATCCGTGTGTGTGTGTGTGAATGATAAAGCGGTTTTTATAAATATAACTGTAATCATAAATGTTGAAAATACATGTATTATTGTTTGTATTTTTATATTACACATGTAATAACATAACATCTGTGTAAAATTTAGAAAGATATGAAATAAGGAATTTTTAAAAAAATCTACAACAGAAACCAAAATAAAATAAAATAAAATTTAAAAATTAAGAATGAACAGAGGTTTAAACATTTCTATTGTTTCCGTAGAACTTCAAACATACCCTTTTTTCACAAACCTAAGAATGGTTTGTCACAATCTGTCTTGATAAGTAGTTAGTGTAATCAATTACATATGGGAGGATCCATCGTCTCAACGGTCCGGAGATCCGAAGATCGCATAACACTCTTCTCCAGATGAGAGAGGATCGTTCATCTTGGCCGTGGTTCGGGACAATGGGAGGGACCCAGTGATTTGGACAAGTCACCACTGCAGGATGAACATATGCTATTCAGTAAAATAAATGTTGACTGAATGGCCTGGAAAGATGAATGATAGAGCTATGCCATTCAGTCACGTTTCATGCAGTAACATATCAGTCACGTTTCAGTAACATTTCAGTAACTTTTCAGTAATATTTCAGTCACTTTCCAGATGACTGAATGGCACAATTTTATCCTGTTCATGGACTAATGCACTTTAAGTATCGCCACCATCCATTCAGAATGCATTTTACAGACGCGGTCTGATCTGTATTTGCCATTTGAGGATAGAAGTGTACAGGAAAATCCATCCTCCTCAGAACTGATAAAAGATTATGCAAACAGGGAATTTAGCATTATTGATCTAAATGAAACGAATTACAACGTATCTAATTAGTTCCAAACACTAACATGGACTAGTATTCTTAAACTTATGTTGGACCACGATAATCTAAATAAAACACCTCTCTATTAATTTTTTTAACACATTTGAATAAAGCTAACCGGAATTTTGATCCTAGTGGATTTCATTGTCGTATTAAGCATTTTCTTGGGAAAAGGATATTTGAGCTATATAATCTAAAAGTATTTTGAAAATTTCATTTGATAAAATTAACTTAACATGTATTTATATGTCTTTCACGATATTTGCATCAGTTCATAACCCTTCTGTGTAGTCAGTGTCTCTTATCACAAATAAAATGCATATGGTGAAATACTGTATACAGGGAAATATTCGCCCTCGTTTTATTTTCGCCCCTTTTGCCATTTGTCAGAAGGCAATTTTAAGACTGGACGAATTCCAATGTCTCAAATTATCTCTCTTTTAACAGAGCCTTGTCTTGGCGAATTCAACTGATTGCATGTATAGATGGGAGAAAAAGCCCTGTATACAGTATTGCCTCGTTTGATAGGCCTCAATAACACCTTATGTCATATTTGATAATATCTCCGGAATAAATAACTTGCAATTGAATCTACCAATTCAGAACACAAAAATCACAAGTTTTTCCCTCTGTATTACATAACAAACGTCCGTTTTCTTTAAATAAAGAGGTGTCAATGTTGTAAAAACAATCATTTCAGAAATGTTTCCTCGTTAAACACAAGTGAGTGGTATTTTTGTTGTTGATGAAAATACAGACATATACAAAGATTAAGAATACTCATTTTCTAAAGTTTGATTTAATATTTTGAATATTTTTTTTTTCAAGCCTAGGTTTTATGTATTGCGGATAATGTGGTGACAATTTCAAGAACCAATTGCTGTTAAGTTATAAAAATGGTAAACATGTATGTCAGTGTAACAACAAACATCACGGATCATTATGATGATGTTCAGAACAGTAATATTCTCAACGGAAGCGGCAATTCGACTGTAAAGATAACTACTGTTCACTCCTATAATGACGAACTACAATCCAGGCCTACCTTTGAAATCATGTTTGGTGACACGATGTTTGAAACAGCTTTCGTATATGTTTGTCTGATCATAATATTTCTTGGTATCACTGGAAATATTGCAGCCATGACAATAATCCTGTACAAACCCAAATTCCATACACCGACATTTGCTGCTCTCGGATATCTGGCACTAGCGGATTTCTTTGCAGGCATTGTTCTCGGTTTGGTGCGGTTTACAACTTGTCTATATTTAGACGTGTTTACTTGTAAAACATTTACCATTAGCTTGTTTTATTTTAGTTCTTTCGGTCACTTGTTGCTACTGACCACTTTAAGATATTTAATTACAGTCTATCCCTTAATTAGCAGGAGGCATTTAACAGTTAAACTTGTCTCCTTGTGTTCACTTTCAGTCTGGTTTCTAAGCGCTCTCTCGGGCGTTATATCTCATTATGTAATGGCAAACATAGATAACTATACGTTGACAACTATTATTAGAGTCATGATCAATCTGATTGTTTTGAGTGTAGTTTGTTCTTTAATGATTTCGTTGCATGTTCGTAAAATTAGAGCTATACAAAACTCTTCATGTGTTCGAAGGGAAACACAACGAAGGAAAATGAACCTGGTCATCACTGGAATTACAGTTGTGTTTATGCTATTTCAAATATTTCTTATCGCTGAAAAATTATATAAAGCGTTTGGAGAACCAGTAGACGAAGGAGTTTCCCTTTTTCTTTCATCAAGTGTGAATTTTACTGCATGTGTACATTATTCTTGCAATTCGTACATATTCTTTTTTCTATCAATGTTTCTATCCTGTAAAATAAAGAATCGATCGCAGTTGCACAAATACAAATGAAGCAGTGACACGTGTGAACATGTCTTAATTACAAAGAATGTTGAACAGCTATATTAAATTATGAAATAATAGCGCCTTTGCCGTTGCATGATATCAGTTTAAGAGTACTAGTATCTGACTCACAGATGGATAAATGTTAGTGTTGTAAACACCATTAAGATGTTGTCTGTTCTTCATTCTCTATATACATATATATGGATTAAAATCATGAGAGAATTATGGTATGGTATCCAAACTTTTTTGTAATTTAGTTCAGCTGAGTTGTGATCGGGAAATATATGAAAAGTGGATAAATGTGTATGAAATTTAAATTGTTTTTTTTTTTCTATCCGTATTACCATTGAACCAACTTGAAGGTCATTGATGATTAATTTTTGTAATACAAACACTGTATTATTCAAACATTTCTCTTTTTGTCACGATAGTCAAACTGAGATTCAAATAGTTCCTGGTTTAAAATAAAAACCAATTGCTGCGGATTGGACATCGTTGATCTTTTTTTTTTTTATTTTCAATGTACCGTACAAACGCCCTCTTAATAATACGGTGTCATATTTCCCGTCATCCATTCCCGAATTCGAAGCGTCAATTAACTTAAGAAAAAAGGAATCATTTTATAAGTTTTATAAGGTGATCATTATACTCGGGATAAATAGTCCAATAAATCCCAAAGGGTTTTGATATCGGTATTAAATCACGCAACGATCGTAATGATCACCTCATAATATTCAACAATTTTTTTTTATTGCTTATAATTATTCATTTTAATTGTCAGCAATTGTACGATTAAAGATTGAATTATTGATATTTTTACGTTATTTTTCTTTTGTATAATAATTATGAAAACCATACTTGCACCATAACTGTACGTCATTTGCGCCATTGATGGAAGTATTGAACTAAACGTTACAAATTTGATTTGTAGTGTTTTCACAGACAAACACACTGGGAAATGTAAATGATTTGTCTTATCTTGATTATGATATATCTTTTTAAATAGTTTGACTAATATTTTCTTTTCAGTAATTATTATAAATACATACATATATATATATATATATATATATATATATATATATATATATATATGTGTGTGTGTGTGTGTGTGTGTGTGTGTGTGTGTGTGTGTGTGTGTGTGTGTGTGTGTGTGTGTGTGTGTGTGTGTGTGTGTGTGTGTGTGTGTGTGTGAGGGTGTGTGTGGTGTGTGTGTGTTATAAAAAATTAAAAATATGTGACACCTCTAGGTGTCGAATCATGGTCATTGCAATCATTGTTTAATAAATTCAAGCCCTTAGTGCCCTCGACAATAATTCATCGTAATTTTTTACTTATATTGAAAAATACATTTTAAGAAATTTGAAAATATCCACAACAGGAACAAAAGACTAAACAATTACAGGAATATGCATATTTTGGTCCCCATTTATCACAAATTTAATCACTGCTTTGTTTGATAGGTTTTTTTTTAAAGAGAAACCATATGTTTTATTAAAAGGAATTACTGTTATGGCTACATGTACATGCACCAATTTTAAACAAATCAGAGTATATATTAGTTTGAGCAGTTCACGCTTTATAGAGTCAAGTGTGGTATGGGACATTTGTCGGTGTTAATCTCGATAAAAGTACATTATAATCAAAATAATTTCACCGGTTTAGAATTTAGACGTTTTACAATATTTGACCAAAAAACATGTTTCCAATATGTTTGGAAAGATAAGAATTATAAAGCCCCAGTTGGATTCGAACTCATGACTTACAGAATTGTAGTTAACGCTCACTGCGCTACGCTGTTATGTAACAATATTGGGAAAGAAACAAAATATAATTATACTTGATTTTATTGTTTATCTCCCATACCAGCTTAAACATACGACTAACCAATACGCTTTCTGTAAGAAATATTGTTCAAAAATATAAGTATTATAAGTAAAGAAGAGCTTTAACAGAGTACACTTATATATAAATGTATTTACGATGTCCACATTAGTTAAACATAAACATAAGTTGTCGCATTCTACTGTATGAATGCTTAATAGTAAGTTCTTGCTAAAGCATTCAGTCGTACAACTAATGTTTGCATCACTCATGCACAATCAATGATTGCATTTCTCATGTACAACCAATGTTTGTATCATTCATGTACAACTAATGTTTGCATCACTCATGTACAACTAATGTTTGCATCACTCATGTACAACTAATGTTTGCATCACTCATGTACAATCAATGATTGCATCATTTATTCGTACAATCAATGTTTGCATCACTCATGTACAACCAATTTCTGCATCACTCATGTACAACCAATGATTGCATTACTCATGTACAACCAATTTCTGCACCACTCATGTACAACCAATGTTTGCATCACTCATGTGCTATAACCGATGATTGCATCACTCATGTACAACCAATTTTTGCATCATTCAGTCGTACTATCAATTTTTGCATGACTCATGTACAACCAATTTCTGCATCACTCATGCACAATTAATGTTTGCATTACTTATGTACAACCAAATTGAATGTTTGCATTACTCATGTACAACCAAATTGAATGTTTGCATCACTTAAACATAATTACACGCTTACAATGAATAAGCATAGTGTTCATGATTGTAAGCGCAATATGTATTGCTATGTTAAACTTCTTAAAATGAACACGACCAATAACACGTTTCCAATCTGTGTTATATTTTGTTTCACACAATCATAGACAAATAATTATGCAGTCAATTTATTGCACAAGCTGCATAATGCAAATTGATTTATTTTACACTGGATCAGCAAGTAAGCATCAAATAATAAGCGAAACATGGACGCAGACATATGGAGACATCGTTTTTTCTTCCATCTTTAGAAACATTTTATGTGCAGGATATCATATAAGTAGGATAATTGTCTGTGTTCATCATACCATGACATTGTTCTTTACATTATTTATTAACTCTTGTGATTTCATTTTTTTGTGTTTGTCTTTGGAACTTATTTAAGGGTGTTATTTAATGTTAGAATTACATCATTTAATGCAACGGAAGACAATCTGTACTCTCCGATTTTCCAAGTAATGTAGATTGTACATTTACTTCCTTGTAAATTTACCAGTATTCAAAAGTGTATTTTCTAGTGAATAAAGGGAGTAATACATGAATAAACAAGAGGCCCATGGGCCACATCGCTCACCTGAGCAACAACAGACATAATAAAATCAGCTTTATAGAGTCATATACAAAATATCTGAACAATGTCGTATAATAGATCCTGTATGAAAAAAAAATTCCCCTGCATATTCTTATGTTTATCATTGACCCCCTTTGTAACAGGATGATTTTACAGTCTTATCACATATTGAGCATTGCAGTTCTCGAGAAGATGATCAGACCTAAACAACTGTTTATATATGGACTATAAACCTACATCAAACTTTAAACCTCTTTTGAGGTCCAAGAATTGTCCAGGGGCCAGAGTCTAAACAATTTTAAAGAATCAACATTATGTCAAAATGCTTGCATATAAGTAAAACCATATATAAAAACCATTCGAATTTTTGTGAACAATTTAAATGTTTTCCTTTGAAAAATTGGAACCCCCCCCCCCCCCCTTGTGGCCCAACCCTACTCCTGAAGAATATGATTTTGACAAATTTTAATCTAGACTATTTGAAGACTGATCTGACTAAAGCTTTTCTAGACCAATTTGTGTTTTAGAAAGTTTTTCCCTATATATTCCTATGTAATAATTTGACACCCCCCCCCCCTCAAATTGTGGCCCACCCTACCCACAGGGATCATAATCTGAATAATTTGAATTTTCCCTACCTGAGGATGCTTCCAGACAAGTTTCAGCTTTTCTGCCCAACTTGTTTCTGAGAAGAAGATTTTTCAAGATTTTTCTCTATATATTCCTGTGTAAAAATTCGACCCCCCCCCCCCCATTTTGGCCCCATCCTACCCCCAGGGATCATGATTTGAATAAACTTAAATCTAAATTACCTGAGGATGCTTCCACACAAGTTACAGCTTTTCTGGCTGATCAGTTTCAGAGAAGAAGATTTTTAAAGAATGACTCTATATATTCCTATGTAAAATTTGACCTCCCCATTGTGACCCCACCCTACCCACGGGGATCATGATTTGAACAAACTTGAATCTACACTACCTGAGGATGCTTCCACACAAGTTTCAGCTTTCCTGGCTGATCAGTTTCAGAAAAGAAGATTTTTAAAGATTTACTCTATATATTCCTATGTAAAAAATTTGACCCCCCATGTGGCTCCACCCTACCCCCAGGGATCATGATTTGAACAAACTTGAATCTACACTACCTGATGATGCTTCCACACAAGTTTCAGCTGTTCTGGCCGAACGGTTTTTGAGAAAAAGATTTTTAAATATTTACTCTATATATTCCTATGTAAAAAATTCAACCCCCATGGTGGCCCCACCCTACCCACGGGGATCATGATTTGAATAAACTTGAATCTACACTACCTGAGGATGCTTCCACACAAGTTTCAGCTTTTCCTGCCTAATGGTTTTTGAGAAGATTTTTAAAGATTTACTCTGTATATTCCTATGTAAAAATTCAACCCCCCATTGTGGCCCCACCCTACCCACGGGGATCATGATTTGAACAAACTTGAATCTACACTACCTGAGGATGCTTCCACACAAGTTTCAGCTTTCCTGGCTGATCAGTTTCAGAGAAGAAATTTTTTAAAGATTTACTCTATATATTCCTATGTAAATCATTTGACCCCCCATTGTGGCCCCACCCTACCCCCAGAGATCACGATTTGAACAAACTTGAATCTACACTACCTGAGGATGCTTCCACACAAGTTTCAGCTTTTCCTGCCAAATGGTTTTTGAGAAGAAGATTTTTAAAGATTTACTCTATATATTCCTATGTAAAAATTCGACCCCCTATTGTGGCCCCATCCTACCCACGGGGATTATGATTTGAACAAACTTGAATCTACACTACCTGAGGATGCTTCCACACAAGTTTCAGCTTTCCTGGCTGATCAGTTTCAGAGAAGGAGATTTTTAAAGATTTACTTTATATATACTTATGTAAAAAATTCGACCCCCCATTGTGGCCCCACCCTACCCCCAGAGATCATGATTTGAACAAACTTGAATCTACACTACCTGAGGATGCTTCCACACAAGTTTCAGCTTTCCTGGCCGAATGGTTTTTGAGAAGAAGATTTTTAAATATTTACTCTATATATTCCTATTAAAAATTCGACCCCCCATTGTGGCCCCACCCTACCCCTGGGGATCATGATTTGAACAAACTTGAATCTACACTACCTGATGATGCTTCCACACAAGTTTCAGCTTTTCTGGCCAAATGTTTTTGAGAAGAAGATTTTTGAAAAATACCAACAAATTTTCAATGATTTTTAATTATCTCCCCTTGAGAGAAGGTGTGGCCCTTTATTTTAACAAACTTGAATCCCCTTTACCTAAGGATGCTTTGTGCCAAGTTTGGTTGAAATCGGCCCAGTGGTTCTGGAGAAGAAGTTGAAAATGTAAAAAGTTTACGGACAGACGGACAGACGGACGGACGCCGGACAAAAAGTGATCAGAAAAGCTCACTTGAGCTTTCAGCTCAGGTGAGCTAAAAAATTAAACAAAAATAACTTTTTGAAATTTAGTCATTTTTGAGATGACTCTTTAACCCAGTCTGTAAAAAGTAAAATTGGTTAGCATCTAGGAAATAGCGACATTTTTATTTAAAGAGACGTGCAAAGAAATATGCCATGTATTTTTGCATCCAAACAGTGTCAAGTTAAAAGAGTGTCATAACTCCAATTATGTTAGTGTAAACATTATTTATTGCATAAAAAGAACATGGATACAAAACATTTTGAGATGAATAAGAATTTATGCAAAAGGATTCGAAAACAAGTGTAATCACTTATATTAATCCGTTTCCTTAGATTACGTTAATTACATTAAATAAATAAGAAGCCTGCCCAGCAGGGTAATAGGTCAGTCAAGTTTACATGAATCGATAATTCACAATGATAGGACAATGTGTTTAAGTTATATTAGTGAAAAGAATACAAGTGAGAAATGAAGGGGTGAGAGAGGATGGTGGCGAGAACAAAGAAAGAATATTTAGATTAGAAAATAAGCAAAAAGTTTGTTAAGTATGGTTAAGTATTAAATCTTCTAGATGAGATGATGTATTTATGAAAAGCATTGAAAATAGTGAGGTTGTCTAGCTATGATAGATTGTTGTCATAAAAAGTAGAAAAAAGTAAAAAACAGAGGAACATTTGTACACGTTTTGAGACTAGGTAGGAAGAAATAACATGGAGAAGGTGTTGAAAGTAGTGAGGGAATAAGTATTTTTAGTAAGGAAATACGTGAAATATTTGCATATATTTTATGCAAATGAAAGTTATTGCTATACAAAATGCCAGTAACAAAATATATTGGCAAAGAATATAGTGACAATGCATGGGATTGTGTTACATTGGTACAGTAATTGAAAACAAAAGGGTTTGGAATAAGAACGTGAATGTAAATAACACTAACAGTCGGCCTCCATCACGTGACCAAACTTCATCGCGAACATGATGATTCCGGTAATCGTGATCTTTCACCGTGATTTTACCATTGGACATCCAGGGTTTTTTGAGTCGGCGCTGACAGCATAACTGATGGCAGTGAAACAAGAGACGATCTCTGACCTTATTAAGGTCTTCGTTTACGGAAATACCTTTGGTTTGGTCGTTTTTAATCGTTTTTTTTTTAAATTTCTTTGAGTTCTGCAGGATGTGAAACTTAGTTTCATCTTACTATGATCTGGCGAGGACCTTGTCGTCTGTTTGTAGGCTTTCTGTGGGAGTTGACGATGTCTTGTGGATCCAAGGCTATCCCTGCTGTTTTGGTCACTAGTAGAATTAGGACGCTGGTATCCTCTCCTATGGTCTCCCTTATGCACGAGAAGTGAATAAGCGGGCGCCTACCATACTGCTCTAGTTCGTCCAGCTGCCTTCTTAAATCTTTATTGTCAGTATGAAGCTGGACAATTGCAGCATGCAGTGGAGCGATTTTCTCATCAATTATCTTAGCGAATTCCTTACGCAGAGAATCCTTCACAGAATCCCTTACTGCTTCTGCGATTTTCTGTATATCCCCAAGTGAGATGGATGGTGGAGGTATTATAAACTGTGGATGGTAGTTAGGATGGAAGCCAGGGGAAGCAGGGATCATATCAATTTCTTCAGTATTAATGGGTGTCGACGTACGTATCTGAGGACCGTTGGGAACTTCATTTGACAGAGACTTCTTTTAAGGATGTAGTACTGCTTCGGCAAAAGACTCGAAATGTTGTGAGACCCTCTTTTGTTTGATTTGTCTACTATATTATAAGGTCAAGGACACTCTGCTATATAATTTGCACAGAAATACGGGTGTATATGGTAGATATGATATCAATAATACTGTTACTTAATAAACTCAAAATACTGGATAGCTGAGTATTATAACACAAACAAACAGAACGTTACAAACAATGCTGTACGGAATGCTATGGATGAGTTGGTTTCATGTGTGACGAGACACGTTCGAGATAAAAACTGACGTATGTCTTTAAAGTGGTCTGAATGTGGTCTGAATTTGTCCCGTCTTACTAGTCCTAGTGATTTACTGGCATATTAGAAGTTCGCTATGACATTTCCCGACACTCACTTTCACAGAAAACACCAAAAAATTACATATTTTGTAGAGCCGATTCGAGGTTGGTTTACCCAACAAGGGCGGCTACTCTTTTAGTACCCCAATTATGTTTTTTAACAAATAAATTTAAAGTCTGGGCTTGTTTTGGAAGTTTTCGTCATTTTGTTTGGTATGTGATAGTTATGAGTGTCATTTAATCAAATTTTAAGATGCGGTTGATAGTTTTGATGTTCTGTGTTTTAAAATTCTTGATCAGACCTAATTAACGTTTAACTCGGTGGTCGTTGCCATTTTACATTATATTAATCTCCTTAAAAAGAAGAGCTCAGTATAAATATATATCAAAAGCTATAATATATGGATTTTTTTCTTCATTTAATAATAGTTTATAGCGAAAGAGATCATATCTAAAAAAATTAAAGACTGCTCTGATGGTTAATTTGTTGACCACCCGACCTCCTAAACATGAGTGGTTTTCTATTTAAGCATTGAATGCTTATTTGTGGATGTCGTCGGACCTATGACACACCAAGCGGTGCAGACAAATTGAATACCGCGCGTTAGCGCGGTATGATAATTTTTATATTCATACTGATGTCTATTTGTATGAAATATATGTGTATCGTTGCTGTAAAGCCAATATATAAGCTCTAAGTCAGGGATATGAAACATACATGGAACAGCCATATTAACATCTTATTTAGTTCGGTTCTGCGACTAAAAATATAGTGCCAGAAACTCTGTAGAGAAAAATCCCATTTTTTAAGGAATAGGTATAATTTAATGATTATTTTTCAAAAGTACATATCAAATTGGTTATGTAAGATTAAACGTTCCATTTAATCTTACAAAAATACTCAAATCACGTGGAGACGTTTATATTTGTGCACATGGCGCATGAATTATCAAAGTGTATTCATAGAAAATTGAACGTCGCAGATTTCCAATGCAAGGATAAGGGGAAATATACACTGAATGTAAATATTTCTTTGTTAACCTTTTTGTTTCAATTTTATCCCTATCAAATCTTATTGAGATGATGAGCCAATACCCAATAATTACTTATTATGTTACAACAGCACTAATAAACCATTAGAATTGATGACGCCTCATTGATTATTGGAGAATATAATCCATTGTTACGTGAAAATGTACAAACATATACATGTAGATAATTCAAGTTGGTTCGTTTATAGACTTTTCAGGTTTTACAGCCGGAAAATGGAGTGAATAGGATGAATTATTTTTTTCTATTCGCCTTTTTTACAAGTAAGTATTTGCTGATCCTGATGAGCTTGGTTTTAAACTCTATTTGGTTTAATCACAAAGTGTGGAAGAGCAGGAAAATTAATATATTTCAACGATATATTGGTGAAAAAAGATGCTCTATTTGTTTCAATAAAGAACAGAGCATTGTCAAGTCGCAAAAATGATTCAATTCCTTCTAGAGTGAAGGCAATTAAACAAAATCCATTCCAACGTTGAGTTGACATTACAAACTTTCCTATATCAACAAATAATTTTGACCTTTAATAGACAAACTATGATCTATCTTGTGTGGATATATAAAGAAATCGAATACAATCAAACAGAAACGATTTAGAACCCCAACACAGATAAAAGAAACACTAAAAAAAATTAGCGCAACTGAAGTACACATCATAACACAGTTCTGCTTTCATTTGCTCAAGAAATGTCATCATAAATATAAAATTCCAATGAAAAGGGAATATATAGCATTTTTATTCTCATTAAATTTCATATTTCAAAAATCAAAGAGAAATTGTCTTTTATCTCCTATATTACGGATTCACAGGGGAAATGAGATGTTACAGTAGTGATTGGAATTATGATTTTTAAAACATTGACATTGGCAACCTTGAAATCTCGGGGCAGAGAATAACAGTTTTGACATTCTATAAACCATTTTGATATAAGTTTCCTAAACAATATATGTCCTTGGGTGTAGGAGGTCATTAATATCCAAATTGATGTATCCCCTCCCCTACATATGCTTCACTATTATTATATAGATATTGTCACGATTGGGTGATGAGAAGAAACTTTAAGTGTAATACAGAAACCAATTATATCTGTTGTTTTCTAAGATGAAACAAAATAAAATAATATGTTGGTTACTAAATAATGTAGAAAATATCAATACCTGTCACCGAATTCTCAGTCGAGTAATGGTTATTTACTTTGGAAAAAACCTCCTAACATATTTCACGGATTTCGCATTTGTTCAGAAGTTTATGATCTGAAATTATTACAGAGATTTATAAGCTAGATATAATATGTGTCTTTGAAGTTTAAATCCATCATAATGAACCATGAGCACAATTAACAAATAGGTCTTCAGTAATTTTTCTTCATTATCTTTAGCTCATTCTTAGAACTATGACGTCCATACAAATTACACTTACTAGTATAACATTTTACTTCCGACTGATTTTCGTACTCAGATTGAGTTTTATATGTGAGGCTGGAGACCAAAGTTACCCAGGTGTTCCCGGGGAGAGATTCCTGGGTCCCATTGTCCGGGTGGTGGGAACAGTTGGTCAGCAGCAGTGTGTCCGGGAATGTCGGGATAGACCAAAGCTGTGTCATGGAGTGAACTACCGGAAACA
This sequence comes from Magallana nippona, assembly GCA_033439105.1. Classification (NCBI taxonomy): domain Eukaryota; kingdom Metazoa; phylum Mollusca; class Bivalvia; order Ostreida; family Ostreidae; genus Magallana; species Magallana nippona. Next base: position 31,434,048 of record CM065921.1, on the reverse strand, counting down.
ATACTTGCTTTGTGAACTGGTATCTGACACAGAGAACGCGGAACCAAACTCTGATTATGTTAGAGTTGAGCTTGAGCAAGTAAGTTATAGCTTTTTTCTTTTCTATATTATAGGTACTTCTTTTTGATTGCTACAAAAAGTTCTAGAATACGCTTAATGACGCAATACTAAAAGATATGTTGACCAACCGCTTAAATTAAAAGGTTTCCTATACAGAATGATGAAACTTTATTAAACTGTGCTTAAGATTATTTCAACAAGCATAATCTAAAACAATAGACACTTTCGTTTTAACTGTTAAATTGAATGCATTTGTAGAAATGGACCAGTCAATGTGCGTCTTGCTCATCGGGTGAAAAATGTGTTACTCTTTCAAGCAACAAGACCTATTGCGTCAAAGGTAGCTAGAAATCAATAAGAATTATACACACTATGATTTAGTTTTTCGTTAACTGAAAATCAATATATATAGAAAAGACTGCATTTTGTTTTATCGGTTTCGTTTTTAAGAAGAAGGGAATATATCAAAACGTGCCCTTTTCATTCATTCAAATAAATTGGTTTATTTACATGTTTTTAATGTTTCTCAAGATTCTGTTCCTCACAATGACTGCGCAGCATACCAGAATCAGGAACCAACTTTACTAAGTGGCATATACAGGGTGAAACTTCCAGTGATAGGTTACGTAAACGTATTTTGTGAAATGGCTATGGACGGCGGAGGATGGACGGTAGATTAATTACTTCAATCTTTCAGACTAAACTAAAAGGTGTTCTGCTGAATATTTTCCTGCGTCATTCTTTTGCCAACAAACAAAACTTCATAAACAGTAAAGATGACAGATTTTTATCCACACACACACACACACACACACACACACACACACACACACACACACACACGTGTGTGTGTGTCCTAAAAAGTGATTAATTATAATTTATATGTAGGTATTAGTTTCTAACTTTTAGCATGATGTTATCTTCTTTATCTTAAAATGCTTTGATAAGACAACTACACGTACTTTATAATATTTTAAAATTTTAGGCGTTTCAACGAAGACTGGATGGATCAGTGGATTTCATTCGTAATTGGACTGAATACAAGAAAGGATTTGGAGATCTTACAAATGAATTCTGGCTAGGTAAATAGTCTTTAAATTTCTTGATATTTCCGTATCAAACTGTTTGCCGTTGTTTATTTATACCTTTCATCTTTTCGACTATATCTTAAGACTCGCTGGATCAATTTAAACAATACGAGTCGCAAACTATTCTTCAGGAAAGGAATATCATATTTTAACTCAAAGGATTAAATTTTCAAAGTTGCGATAAAAACTTTAAAATATTGCAAATCATCTTTAAAAAAATTCTATCCCGAAAAAGTTAATATTTCCATACTATATTTAAGATTTTCAATATTGATCAGTTCTGCCAACATTAATATAAATAGGTTTATCTATAATATTTACATATTGAATTATGCACAGTTCAACATTAAGAGTTGTGATTTACATTTCTGTTACATGTGTCTTTATGTGAACCTTAAGGTTAATGCGTTTTCTGTATCCATTTACTGAAATCATAGATGATACATGATAACAAGATGGTTGTTGGCATTTCACATATTTCTTTAAAAGTTGCTGTAATGTCAACTTATTAGCTAGGTAAATGATTTCCTGCGTTTACGTTCTCTACAATTCCTACTCATTGGGAACGTCTTATGGCAGGTAATGACATACTACATTATCTACTGAGTCAGGGGACGTATGGTATGCGGATGGACATGGCAGACTTTGACAATCAGACACGTTACGTCAAGTATAGCAGTTTTAATGTTGGAGACGAGGCATCCAAATATAATGTTACACTCAACGGGTACTCAGGGGACGTTGGTGAGATTTTACAGAGTATTGTATTGTACCATTTCGGCAAATGTTTGATTGCTTTTTCAAACGATTTGTGATTCATAATCTGTTTTAAGATTCAATCACTTGCATGGTAGGATACCTTTAGAAATTAAGCTCATAACTAAATGTTGAATTTTTGACGAGTTGACAAATTATTTTTCCACAAAAGTGGACGGAAAAAGTTTTTTATTAACCATTTACAATTTTTATATAAAAAAGCAAATTACTTACGAAATAAAAGATAATGAATTGAATACATTTTATCTGTCGATTTGGAGAGGGAAACGTGTAATTACCCAGTTTAGTAATAAATTGATTAGCTGCAATATCTTGTAAAGGTCCTGTTTCAAGAATTTATATTCAATTACATTATTTTTCTAATTGAATTTGTTCGTGTCTAACAGGAAATACCGATCATTTCTGTGTTTGGATTTGTAGATGATTGTTTCACGGCATCAGATAGAGGAATCAACAATATGAAGTTTTCAACGGAGGACAGCGACAACGACATAAATGTTGATGAAAACTGTGCAAACAAATACCGAGCTGGATGGTGGTACAGATATTGTCATTGTGCAAACCCTAATGGCAAATACCTTGCTGGGAACAACACACAGCACGGAGTAGGGATCACGTATAAAGCCTGGCGGGGCCAGCTTTATTCACTGAAATCCACACAGTTCATGGTGAAACAACTAACAATGTCAACACAAACTCCAGAAACTGTGATGTACAAGTAAGAAGATAGGCCTCCTCATTATGGTTAATGATGTGCATCCCACCGAGAATTGTATCCTTCTTAATATGTGAAATATGTCTAATGCACTCTTTAACATAATTATTAATGCAGAGTATGTTTTGGTAAAGATGATAAAAAAGTTCAATAATTCTGTTTCATCATACTTTATGTCCAATGTTTTGAAAGGTTGTATCTTAATTATTCAATGTATAGGGGGAACCACTTATTTATTATGCATCAAAAGTATAAAATGCAACCAACTTCAACGGTTAAAACCGTTAAATAAGTGTTCACAGCATATAGGGAGAAAATCCTCGTATAAAAAAGTTCTTTGGTCGACAGCTACGAAGCTGTGTGATAATTTTTGTTCTGTTGTTCCACAACATCAATTAAATAGTATAAAAAAAACAAGCACAGCTTACTATAATTAATAAAGATAAATAGATACAACAAAACTCTTCTTCTTTTTTCTTTGACGTTCGATTTTTTCAATCGTACCTGGCGTTAATATAATGAAGTACTTTCACCACTACTTTCATTATGAATATAATTAAAACTAAACAAATATTAGTTCTAAAACGACATTGATTCAGAGTGATGTATTGAATATGAATATTATTGTATTCAGTAATATTTACTCTATTTATTTTATAAAGATGAGAAGACAACAAAGAACATGCTCTTTATAATATGTATCATATGTATTTGGTTTCTATTGAAATTTGAGTTGAAGTAGGATACACAAATTTATTTCTTCAGTTTTATTATCAGTTGATATTAAAATTATAAAAATAATTATTCATTTGCTAAAACGTAAAATCAATATCTAACAGACATAATTGCAGGTACTATCAAGATCAACGTTTTTGCATTCTCAACTTCATGGATTGACTTTAATCAAACAAAAATACTGTTTAACTGGTGTTAGTATATCTAGGTCATTTTACCTACAAATTCTGATTTTCTCTCTTTAAGATTATAAAGATATTTTATAGTAAAATTCCAGATAATAAACATGATGCTAGACGGGTATGTGTTTTCCTTTATCGGATAGATATTTTAAACAATGTTATACTTATATTAGCTGCTGGGAAGAAAAGGTTTTTGATTTCCGTAAAGACTATACTTTAATTTATGTTGCGTTCTACACCTATAAACCCCATAAAGATAAATAAAAATAAAGAGGAGACAAAAACACTATTACCAGTAAATCATTATCACGGTTTGTGTTATTTCTTTTCATAAAACAATGAAATATGTGATAAGGAACAGTGTTCAAAATCAAAAGTCTTAGGAAAATTACAAAACAGGAGCAGAGCAAACACAGACTTCTACAAAATTAGAGGTAGGGTCAGGTGCCATGGAGGAGTGAGCATCCTCTGCTGACCGGTCACACCCGCCGTGTGCTCTTTGTCCTAATCGGGAGAACTGAAAATTCTTTAGACAATTCGATATTAATAATGGCCTAACAATAAGAATGAAATACGTCAATATGTATTCGACCTAGCGGAAAATTGTATTTGCTGACAAGATCGTTGTATCGATCATAGAACTTGCGAAATGATGAATTTAATCGAGACTGTTGATAATCTTGTTTTATCAAATTGTTTGTCAGAAGCTTGCCTCGTTTTAGAAATTGTTCATACGTAGAACATGCCCTTGCGTATCGGATAAACTGAGAGACAAAAACTTCATATGCCCTTAATGAAGGTACTTAATGTCTTTTTCTAGTAAAATATGTAAATATGAAACAGACGACTAAGGCCCTGTGGTGTATTTAATTTTAAGTTCACTGGGATATATCAAGTCGACGTAGGAATGGAACAAATAATCGTTGATAAAACGTCGTCGATATACCTGAATGTCGAGTTGAAGGCCATAACGAGTGATTTCTTTTTTCCATGTACAAGTCTTTGAATGAATTCTGCTTCATATGAATATATAAATTAGTCTGTTAACAATGGAGCACAATTGGTACCCATTGGAATTCCAACAGATTGTTGGAAGACCTGATATTCAAAAACTACATTATAGATGTTGTCAATCAGAAACGCAAACGTCTTTTTTATTTCATATTCAGAGTACTTGTGTATGCAATACAAATGGTTTTTGACAAAATAGATTTGTAAATGACCGATGACCAGGAAAATAAATTTACAAGATCCATTTTATTGAAAAAGCAGCTATCAAAAAAGATGTCAAAAAGCCTGTACATTATCTTATAGTCGTGGGGAATGGTTGTATACAGTGTAGAAAAGTCGTAAGTTTGTCAACTGCTTCAAACATATTCTCTTCGTGTACGCTTATTATATTGTGCTGACAAGAGTTAGGCTACTATTGCAAATAGCGTGTATTTTCCAAGTTATCAGCCAGAGAAAAAAATATTTTATAAAATCATGTCATATGTACATTATGACCCCCTCCCCCCCCCCCAAAAAAAAAAATAAAACCGAAATAATAAATAACGGTTCATCTGTACATTTGCCTAATACCGCTTGTCCGCTTCATATATTCTCTTCTTATATTCAATTTTTGAAGTATTGTATTCACAGAGTACATTTTGCAGATTTTAGACAGTTTCTTAAATAAAATTATAGAAGTATTTTTGTTAACCCGTTGTCACCACTATATTTCTTTCAATCGTTGACCCAGTATAGCTTATACTTTAACAACAGTGACTTTATAAATTAAGAATAGGCATTATAATCGATATGTTTATACATTGTATATAGATTTTAGGTCATGTTGTAAACCTCAGTCCAAAATTATTAGTATCTTCCATTGATCGTATATGACAGAATGCATTCTTTACCCACAACTTGCCTCTTCCTTAAAGTTACTTTTATCCACTGACCCCGAACAAAGTTTCTCTGAAAATAGTCGATGCCATAACAATTATGTGTAATATGTTTGTCTCTACCATATGTTCTATTCCCTTGCTGTAATGTGTATTATACTTCACAGAAACACTTTTGTTAAATAGTGTGCAGTGACCTTGAACCAAGTTTTGAAAAAAAAACCCAGAAACATAGTCATTACATTCATCTGAAATTGTAGCTTGGAACGTGTTGGCAAGCGTTGCTACGTTTTCCAATAAGGGTTCTTTGGTACATATTTAACTTTATATTGTTTAATATTTTAGTATTGTATTGCCATACTATAAATTCCTTATTTTTATTGCAACTCTTTTTGACGTGCAACTGCAACAACAGATTTGTCTTTTCAGCGAGATATGTTTTAGTATTTTTGGCACAAGTCCCTCAAGATATCAACGATGATATTGTTCTATGTTCGTTAGTTTATGTAAAAGAAATTAATTCTTGTCAAAGAAATCTTAATTAGGTTATAGCTATAGGTTTACCCGTGTTTTTCATTTGATGTCACCTTTGTGGGCAATTTTATGGTCTAAAATCACTTAAAAGATTATGGTGTGAGATAAAAAATGTATACGTCTTTTAAGACATCAATAAACAATAAACCATGAAAACAATTCAAAGATAAGACTTCTGTGACATTTCCTTCATTAAGTCTAAGCTCATTCTTAAAACAGTGATCACCATGCACATTACACCTAAAACATTTTTCTTCCGACTGATTTTCGTACTCACTTTGGGTTTTATATATGAGGCTATATGCCAAAGTTATCTGGGTGTTCCCGGGGAGAGATTCCTGGGTCCAATTGTCCAGGTGGTGGGAACAGTTGGTCAGCAGCAGTGTATCCGGGAATGTCGAAATAGACCGAATCTGTGTCATGGAGTGAACTACCGGAAACAACACTTGCTGTGTGAACTGGTATCTGACACAGAGAAAGTGGGACCAAACTCTGATTATGTTAGATTTGAGCTTGACCAAGTAAGTTTTAGATTTCTTCTATTCGATAATATAAGTAAAATTTTATTGATAACTATAAAAACTTTTTAAGTTTGAAAATAAAAATATATCACTCTAATCAATTTTTCAGTTTAAATAAATGAAAACGCTTAACGAGGTAGTCCTTACATATATGTTAATTTCACCTCTTAACTTAAAATGTTCCTAACAAAATGATAAAAAAATTTATTTGTACGGTTAATCAAAAACAATAGATCCGTTTGTATTAAATGGGGTATTTTCAGAAATATACCAGTCAATGTGGGTCTTGCTCATCAGATGAAAAATGTGTAACTCTTTCAAGCAGCCAGGCCTTTTGCGTAAAAGGTAATTTAACATCAATCAAAATAACACGGAGTATGATTTAGTCATTCATTAGCGAAAAATCAATTAGAGAGAGAGAGAGAGAGAGAGAGAGAGAGAGAGAGAGAGAGAGAGAGAGAGAGAGAGAGAGAGAGAATATAACATGCAATTTATCAGACAATCTGTATTTTAAAAAGTAGGACGTAGATCAAAACGTTCTCTTCTTGTTCATTCAAATAATTTTGCCTTTAAAATGATTTTAATATGTTTCTCCAGATAAAACCCCTCCCACTGACTGCACAACGTTCCATGATGTGGAACCAACTTCAACAAGTGGCATATACAGGGTGAAACTTCCAGTGATAGGTTACGTGGACGTATTTTGTGAAATGACTAAGGATGGCGGAGGATGGACGGTAAATGACTTTAAAATGTTTATTACCTGTATGCATGATTAATCATATATTTCACATTAAACTGTAATTTGTTCTACAGAAGATTGTTGGCATATTTTCTTCCTATTTAAACCATAATTTTTAAATGACAATGATGAAGCGATTATCTATATACATTTCTCATTGAATTGTGTCGATTTTTTGAAGATAAAATTATGAAATAAAAATACATATTTACCATAAAAGTATTCCATTCATTACTTTTTAATATTAATCTTTTCAACAATTATTCCAAAAGCAATAAAGTATGATTTTGAGCAAAGTGTTAACGTTTTTATTTTTAAAATGTCAGGCAATAAATGTTGATGAGACAACTAGTTTAGTAGAATATTAAAAAAAATTAGGTGTTTCAACGACGGCGAGATGGATCAGAAGAGTTTATTCGTAACTGGAAAGATTACAAGATGGGATTTGGAGATCTGAGAAATGAATTCTGGCTGGGTAGAATTTTCTTTCTTTTATAATTATTTCGCTAATTATTTTTCCTTTCTTTATCTATGTATAATTTTTAATTTTCTACTCTTTTTAAAGACATATTAGACCACTTTTAACAATATGAACCACACACAAAATTAGTAACAAAAATAATATGAAAATATGTTTAAGCTACTGGTTTTTATAATATATTTTGACTGTATAATTATCTCAATGTTGTAAACTATGATTTTAAGAATGTACCACTATTTATTTCACCGAGAATAATCATTTACAGGCAATGACATCCTCCATTATCTGCTGAGTCAGGGGACGTATGAGATGCGGATGGACATGGCGGATTTCGACAACCAGACACGTTACGTCAAGTACAGCAGTTTTAACGTAGGAAACGAGGCATCCAAGTACAGAGTTACCTTATCCGGGTATTCGGGGAACGTTGGTAAGATTTTCTTTGATTTAATGAGTTCAGTTTTGTTTGTTCAAATAATCTGTTTCGGTTCAATGTTGATGAATTTGTTAATTGAAATAGTATGGACGCAGAGCAATAATATTGATGTTTCATTTATTGAAATATGAATTTCGAATGTTATGCAGAATCACAGTGGGGTTAACATTTTCAAAAACACATACATTTATGAAATATATATACGTTTTAAAAGATGACAAGAGGAGTTTTATTTTTAAATTTAGAGATCGTTGAAAGTCAAAATATACTATATGGGTTTAAAGTTTGTATCTATAATTGTTTTTTCAAAATGTAAGTATATAAGTATATAATTTAAACAATACAAAATGTCATGTTCTAAAGAAACTAAAGACGATTTTTGACTGACATTTCTTTTAAATAATGTATATAGTTATGTATAGTAATGTATGTATATAATTTTATGTTATAAACAACTTGAATCAATGCAGGATATTGTTACTCTAGCCGAACAACGCAACCTTTTGTCTTTCTTGTCCATTTAGTAATTAGTAGTCTTATGAAGCTCCATTTGTGCGATTTTCCTTGTAGATGACTGTTTCGGTACAGCTACAAACAACATGATGTTTACCACAAATGACCAAGACAACGATGAACATGAAGATAATTGTGCAGAAGTGTACCAATCGGGGTGGTGGTACAGTGCGTGTCAATGTGCTAACCCTAATGGTGTGTACTTGGCTGGGACACATTCAAGTTACGCCATGGGAATAGTTTATGGATCGTGGAGGGGTTATTACTATTCGCTGAAATCAACTCATCTTATGATTAGAAGAATATAAAATTAAATTAAATTCACTTCAATCTAACCCAGATTTGACATTTTCCTATGTATTGATAAGCTTCATAATCAGGTAATGTAATTTACCAGCTTTATGAAGTCGAAAAGAAAAATTAAAATCACAGAAGAGATATGTATAATTTATGAGTATCTAAATACAACATCTTAACACCAATATATTTACAAATTGTACTTTATACTGCTGGTTTTCTTAGTTTAAAGATATATACTTTAGCTTGTAGGTTTCTGTAGTCGACATATGCAACAAAGGATGTTATTTTCTAGTGTGTGTGATATATGACTGAAGCTTGTAATTGTTTCTCGTATGTTTTGTTATAGTGAGTCCAGAAATGGCGACAAATTTCGGAATTATTAAAAATCTCGCATATAAATTCATTTATTTACAAGGAAAAATGATTGCATAACCAATGAGGTGCGTTATTTTGTCATTTTGAAGATTAGGGACACTGCACTAAATGAAGGGAGTAAAATGTACTTGCACTTGGTGTTCATTTAGTGTAATGAAATGTTGGTATTCCCTTAGAATGGAATGATTTGTCTACCGTTATCTATATTAATTTGTGCTTTCCTTTTATACCATTCAAAATTAAGTAGATTTCATTGTAATTGATAGTTCAGATTATTATTCATATTTGATATAAATTAATGAAATATTTACAAATGTGATTGATATTTGCATTATTATTTTGTTCTTATATAAAGAGAAGGTGTACGTTTCGTCTTTAGCAGGACGCATGGTACAAATATATTAATGGCGCAAAACATGTAGGTACATGTATGTCAATATTGTGGATGCCTATAAGATGTCCATGGAATAATGAAATTTTAAAATTTGTCATGTATTTTCAAAAGGAGGTAACTAACTGTTCTTCATTTAAAAATCGTTCTATCGATTATTATTATTATTATATCTTGTAATCCTGAGATATTGTATATTTTTTTTTATACGTAAGCTATTTCGTGTGGTAGCTTAATTATTATTATCTTACGTGAATTATTATTATGTTCTTGTTTGTAAAGAAAAAGTAATGGAAAAAAAGAATAATAATTTTGTGAGATTTTTTTTTCATTAAGCGTTTGCTCATTCTTAAAAGTGTGATCACCATGTATATTGCATTTAAAACATTTTTTCCGACTGCTTTCCGTACTCAATTTGGGTATTATAATGTGATGCTATATACCAGAGTTACCCAGGTGTTCCCAGGGAGGGATTCCTTGTTCCCATCGTCCTGGTGGTGGGGACGGTGTGTCAGCAGCAGAGTGTCCGATAATGTAGGGATAGACTGAGGCTGTGTCCTTGGTTCAACTACAGGAAACAACACCTCTTGTGTGAACTGGTATCTGATACAAATGAAGTGGAACCAAACTCTGATTATGTTAGATATAAACTTGACAAAGTTAGTTTTAGTTTTCCTCTTTCCGCCTTCTTGTTTACTCTCTTTAACTTTCAATAACAATCTAAATGTTATGTTATAGCGTTAAATTAAAATGAAGAAATCTTTTCTTTGCTGAAAAGCTAATTTTATTTTGTTGATACGGTCAATGTGTGAGATTACATTACGAATTCATTATTACAAAAAAACATAATTAGCAAATAACTGTTTTTATGAAAGGTAATGCTCAGAATAATTAAACATTGCTGCGTCGGATATGCTTTTGTCAATCGGTCGGGATAGGACAAACGGGTGGCTAGCAAGAAAATAATTTGATCAACTGCAATCCTTTGTGTAATGTTCCGATTGCAGGAATTTTTAAACAACAACATGATTTTTCCAGTCGAATTTAACTTGTTTCTAATCGATGATTCCGAGATGTTCCGTGTTTTTGTTTTGTAGGTAATTGTTTAACGACAGATCGAGGAATTAACATTATGATGTTTTCCACAAAATACCAAGACAACGATATCGATAATGTTAGAAAGTGTGCTGTCAAAATCCACTCAGGCTGGTGTTACAGATATTGTAATTTTGCCAATCCTGATGGCAAATACCTAGCTGGAGGCAACGAAGATTACGGTGTAGGAATAACTTATGAAGCATGGCGGTGTCAGAAATACTCACTGAAATTTACCCAGTTCATGGTTTAAAAAAGTTTAAATTTCACACAATGTCTAGAAATCATGGAGTTGGAACATGCGCCTCTTTTTCAGATTAAGTGTTGTGCATTCCACTGAAAACACTTTCCTTCTATTCATGTGTAACATTTTCATTGCATTATTAAAGACGATAACATAATTATGGATATTTAGTAGAAATGAAGAAAGCATAATCATTGTGTTCTATTATTCCCAATTTCCAAAGTTTTCAAATGTATTTTTTACCCAATGTATTAGAGAATATTTGATTAATCATGCATCAAAAGTATGTAAAGTAACTACATGTAGTAAGCTAAAGTCTTTCCACTTTATCATTGTTTATGTTTCAAAGAATTCTGTTTTGATTAAATCGATAGAATGTTTTCCTTTTGTTAATTCAAGAAAAAATAAAATATCAATATGCAATAAAAGTACTGTAGATTTCTTTTTTGTACGCATGTACTTTATTCCACGACTCAACCGTTTTGCATCAAATCGCGAGATAATATAATTGCGAACGACGAATTTTTATCTTAGTTCCATTTCGTTTATATCTGTCTGAAAAATAAAAGCGACATAATAAAAACCGTGAGACCTGCATTTTAAACGCGGAAATCAATTCCACACGTTTGATTAGGAATCTACAGTATACCATTGATGAATTCAGCAAGATTCCAGTTCTCTTAAAGAAAAGCGAAGTCTAGGGAAATAAGCTTACTTGAGGGGAAATAGTATCTTGATGACTCCCTCAATGGTTTACTTCAATTGTTTTATTATACCTAAAGAAAACAATAAATCAGAAAAAGTTCAAATCAAATATAATTATACCATAAACTCGCCATTTTAACTTGGTATTTTTTTCTACTGTAAACTAGTTAACTTGTCTCTAGTTGATAATGTATATTCATGATTTTATTGAAAATACTTCGGAACTATTCGTTGGATATCCAACGAATAGTTCAGAAGTATTTCGAAATTATGAATATTTATTATTAACTAGAAACAAGTTAGCAAGTCTCGGAACCAGTTTACAGAAGCAACAAACACAAAGCAACAACAACTACAACAACACCCCCCCCCCCCTAAAAAAAAAAGGGGGGGGGAGATAAAATAAAAAGGGCGAGTGCCCAGTTTATCTGTATTGATTTAAGTTTTTTTCTGATTTATTGTTTGTTTTGGTATGATATAGCTGTCACGTGATATCAGACATCGCGAGGTGCCCATTGAAGCTATTGGTTCCTGGCATCACGTGACAGTTATAAATAGGTCCCTATTTTGCCTTTACAAAAAGTCAAAAAGTGTAACACTATCCCAAAGTTCATGAGTAAGTATGTTACAATAATTGATCGGCAATAAGTTCATTTTAATTGGTATTGTCGCTAGAATCCTTTTGTTGATTGCATAAAATAAATATTGTCAAAATTGGCCAAAATTAAAAATATCTATGTTTCCTCTAAAGCGACCGACCCAATTAAATCCCGCCGACTGAATTGTTTTTTTTACCACATTAAATGGAGATTTTCTTTTTTAAGGAAACCTAATTTTACCCAAATTCGTTTTTAGGAGACCCACGTCTTTTTCGTTTTACAATCATTTTGTTAGCCTTGATCTGACATCAACATGGGCGAAATACTGGCTTTATGATCGGTAACTTCGCCGGAATTTCCTCCGAAAGAGAAGTTGAAGTCGTCCTGTATTATGAGTTCACGATTGCATAAATTAACCCCAAAGACATTAAAATGATAAAATTTAATTCAAAAGACGTTTCCACAGCCTCATTTTACCACTGTTGTGATTAATAAATCGCGATTATCTTATCTTTTATGGGTAATAAATACGTGTACAAGCAACAAAAATAGTGTAAATAGTGTAAATCTTATATCAAATTTAACAAATACAGAATAAACGGTTTTCGATTTAGATAGGATTTTTATGTTACTGAAATGATCAAACCTCACCATTTATTTAAATTACATGTTGGTATTATTTTTTTCATATTTCTCAAACATGAATCAAAGCGCATGCCCTCATGAATTTCTACCCAATTTGACGACCCATTGATTTTAGATTAATTTAGATTGATTAGATTTTCAGACAACCTTCTTTTAACTAAAATTCGATGTATTTATCGATTTTTCTTCGTAAAACAAAGAATGTAACTTTACACTAAGTTAAATTTGTAATCGCTAACGTATGAGATAAATAAAAAAAAAAAATTAATGTAATTACTGTAATCATTATTACAATAGGTTTGAAATAATTCAATTTCAGGCCAGCATTGTTCCTTTGATAAATATATCGTGTACGCCTTGATTTGATCGGGCATGGATAGGACGTAATGAAGCGAAAATTAAGTCAGATGCTGTGTTGTTACGTATGAATTAATAATTATCTTAATATTAACGCCAAAAAACTCAAACATCAATGAATAAGGAAGAATTTTCAATGCTGACAGGGATCTTGTAATAGATTTTTTTTTTACTATGAAATGAGGTGAATATATTTACATCATAAAGATACAGGGAAACTGGTACCACTGAGTCATTAAACCTTCTTTAAAAACATTTGAATTTACGAATGAGTTTGCAAAAGTAAACACAATGTTGCTTAAAGCGTCTTCTTCCAAAATATATTTCAAATTTGAAAACTAAAACTTTAACAGTTTGTCTTGCAATATTGATCATCAAAACCCAGAAAATATGGCTATAATTAACTTTCTAAAGATTTATTTGTCTCCTGGTAATGACCGTATACAATTAATCATACATGTATCCTTCACATGGATAGTCTCTCGTACTCTTCCGCGTAACAATACTTTAGGTATAATGTTATAGTGTTTCTTCGGTAACATAACACTCCAATGAAATGACTATTGAGAGTGCCCTTGTTCAACATTTTTTTCAAAAACCAAAATTATTTGTGACAGTTACAGAGTAATATCCCTAATGTCATGATCATGTATTGTTATAGTTTTTGAGAAATAAAATAATGTGTTCGCATATAAAAACCGTTGATATAAAATTAGAGATTTTCTAATGAACACTGAAAATGTTTTGAATTAAAAATAGTTAACCTGTCTTACTGGGTTTGCTAAACAGGGAACTTTTCACAATATGAAGCAAGTAAGCCATTGGTATATGCCATTTTTAAGGCGTCGAGCTAATGCTCGGCAGCCTTCTAGCGATCGTCTGGATTGGCAATCGTCCAAAATTCACGCGCTGCACCGCCTTTTAAATGCGCATTATTAAGAAATAAGTTCCTAAAAGTATTAAACGTATTACAAGATTTTTTTCCATTTATTCAACTAAATTGTGTACAAAAAAACCAACTTTGCCTCCCTGGTGATTGACAACTCATTGCATAAGAATAGATTTGCTTAATCAAGAAATGGCGGATGAATACAATCAGGCCTAAGTGTAAAGATTCACTAGATATTATTTTAGTTTATCGCTTACATTTTAATTGGAGACAGTGCCCGATAGAAATAACATTTTAGATGTAAATTTATTTGTTATCGGGCAAGGTCTCCAAAATAAATGTAAGCGATAAACGTATCTAGTAATTTCGTTGCAAAAAATAAACTCGATAATGCAGTTAGTTTGGTCGAGCATTTTAGATAGCACGTGTTGTGGATTTGTTTGTAAACAACCATACCATAGGAAATCTTGTTTCAAACGGGAATTGAAATAAATAAATGTATGTTTTATTATTATAATTAGGGACACACTGTTAATGTATTCAAATTATGAACCTGTGAAAGTTGTTCAAAGACTGCTTGAAGCAGAAAGAAACAAATTATTTTTGAACTTTGGAATTTCTTCGATTTTTGCAATTATGATGAGTTATTGTATTAAAAAAAGCACCACTACCTATTTTATAAGAAAATATACTGATTTTTGTTTTTAAAGCAGCAGAAAACATAATTCATATACTTTCTATTCTAAGTCTAATATCATTTGATATGACTATTAGTACAGAAATTCAAATTATTGGTATCATTCTATATAAAAGAAAAAAATGTCAGCTCGACGCCTTTGTGGCCGTTCCGGCCTTTGATTTATTTTAGCGATAGGAAGCTTTGACATGGTTGGAGGCAAGGTCTTTTATTTGTTCCCCATTTTCACTCACTGATATACATATAATTTTACAATAGAGCATAATAGACAAGATGTTAACTAAAACAGACAGACAGCTAGACAGCAAACAAATAGACAAGATTTTTCTGGTCTTCAATCCTTTTTCTTTTTTCCATAAGAGGGGGACACAAACTATTTATTGAAATTACTTGTGTTACTGGGTAAACATGGTAATTAACATTTGCTACAATAGTAATATATCATATATCTTCAGTGATTGTAAACCTAAAATAATCAAAATATTTTTTTCATTATTCTGTGTGAGTTGTTATTGTTTCTAGGCCAATGTTATATAATTATACTTTGATGTGAGTAATTCAGTTCTGTGTAAGCACCCGTGCTGCTCTCAAACATAGAGGATGCGGCAACAGTCGAATTCCTATAAAACTGCTTAAATTTAAACAGGAATGACAATCTGGGCCCTTTCTAAAATCCACAAAGATGTTTATATATACACGGAATTGCTGAAAATCACATCTGTATTTCTCTGCAGTTTATTGACGTCTTTGTTGTAAGGATATTTAATGTTCTTATCAAACAAGTAACGCAATAGTTGTAAATGCAAAATAATAAAAATAATGATGATTGTCATTTTCAATTTTTCTAATTCCTCTTTCAAATACTTTATTAATTATATTGATTAAAATAATTGCTCATATTGGCTTTATACAAGGATTGATCAAAAAGTAATGTCACACTGTGCTTCTCACTGGCGCTGTATTGTATAAAATGATACATCGAAATTTTCCTTATCAAAATTCAAATTCGAATTAAAATTTTGATCAAATTTCGTTGAACACTTTACAAGATATTGGTGTATATAGCATTTATACATTTATGCATTTTAGCTTTTCATACCAATTAGCAATAAATTAAAATATTCTCAATCGTAGTATAAAAATATAATATTTACACTAGAAATGTTTTAAATTTTCATAAGCTTTACATAGACTTATAGTCAAAATAAAAGGCTTATCGATGATCAACTGGCATATATCTATACTAACTAAGGAATGCAACTAATATAACCAATTAAAAACAGTGTATAGTTGTTGACTGGGGTAGGGGGAAACAGTCGATCTGTCTGATCTACGGCCTTGGGCAACAAGTTTGCAAGCCGGTCCGACAGTTCAACTGTTGCCCGAGACACAATCAACAACTGTTTTGTTATACCCCTACTAATCTATAACTCATTTTCGAATATGACGTCTTTTTTAACAATTGATTTTAACAGTTCCAGTCCAACAGTCGATATGTTGGACTTTTTTGTATAGAGTTATATAGTAACTGTTTTACAGGGGTATAACAACTTGGTCTGTTTTGTGTTTTTTAAATATAAAATCTAAATTAAATCAAAATACACATCACGTGTTCATTCAATGATTAAAAAAGCAGCATATATGCACCGTATGTTTACATCAAATAAAGAAAGGTATAATGTAATATTTTTAACCCAGCAGCAATATATACATGTAACTATGAGAACAAAGGTACAATCAGCATATCTTCCAATTTAATTGTAACAAGAAGTTATATGTAACTAGTAAAATATTCCCGTCTATATAGGTGCTAAAATACATCTTATAATCATTTGCTTTATCTGGATAGTCATCAGTTCCTGTTTTTATCAACTCATAAATATTATCTATTTTTATGAATGCAATGTGTATAGCTAGCTATAGGTCTTTTTTAAAGCTGGCATGAATTCATAAAAGCATTTGGTCGCCATATTAGTTTCGGTTACTCCTCAACTGCCACTGGGGTATATATACCGGTCGGTTGCTTGCTGATCGAGGCATTCAGGTTGCACGGACTTCTAAATGCATGAACAGCATATTGTAGTAAAATGTTTGTAAAAAAAGAATGAAGAAAACTACAATCAATAAAACCCAAAATATATTTATTCTTTGAAAGAATTTTCAAGGTATCCGTATTATTTTGCACAAATAGTACTGTCTTACTTCGCATGCACATCGAACACGTATGTCGTTCATACAGAGTGCATAACGTCTGCATCGTTTTGAAGACTCCCACGGCACTACATTGTACATCCAACAGAGTAGATAAATGATAGTAAATCTAAGAAAGTAACAAAGTAACATCGTTTCCATCGGTTTTGATAAAAACACTCTGTTTCTAAAATCCTTGCGGTCATTGATATTGTTCGATCTGCCACGCATATGCGATGTTGTAACACACACAGGAAAAACGTTTTATGTTTGATTGAATGAAATACCTTAATGCAGTGAGGCATGAATAGTGCTATCGGCCTTATATAGGGGTTTGTAGCGATGAGCAGAACAATAGAAATCGACAACTAATATGGCGTTAGTCGGAGATAAAAGGGAAATAATGTGTATTTATGAATTCATGTCAGCTTTAATATTCTTGCCTTTCTTAAGTATTGAATACTATTTTATTGACCTACTTAACATGCAGTTGTCAATGGTGCGTTATTTCTATCAGGTAAATTGGCAACAACACCCGCTTTCGTCAACTCTATGAGGATATCGATCTCTCTTCTATAAAATGCTATTGTGAGTGGCGATCCAAATCTATCACTTAAATTGACATCAGCCCCAACGTTTATCAACTCTTTGACAATAATTAAATCCCCATTATTGCATGCAGTTGTCAGAGGCGTTCTATTCCCATCGCTTAGATTTACATCCGCCCCCGATTCTATCAACTTTTTAACAAAATAAACGTTTCCAATTGCGCATGCAACTGTCAGAGGAGTTTTCTTTCCGTCGCTTAGATTTACATCAGCCCCTGATTTTATCAACATTGTTACATCATACAATTCGCCCCTTTCACATGCAATCGTCAGAGGTGTTCCATTTCCATCGAATAAATTCACGTCAGCCCCCGCCTTTATCAACTCCTTCACAATCCCTTTCATTTTTAATCCACATGCAATTGTCAAAGGTGTTTTATTTCCATTATTAAGATTGACATCAGCCCCCGCCTTTATCAATTCTTTTACTATACCCAAATCCCTTCCTACACATGCAGCTGTTAACGGTGTTCCATCCATGGACTTCAGATTGACATCAGCTCCAAAGTTTAATAACTCTTTTAATATATGCACATGTCCCATAAAACATGCATCTGTTAGACCACCATCGATATTTACATCAGCTCCACTTTTAATCAACTCTTTAACAAGATCTAAACTACCTTTTGCACATGCAATTCTAAGGGGCGTGCTATTTCCATCGCTTTTTTGGACATTAGCCCCCGCTTTTATCACTTCTTTAACTACATCGATGTTTTCTGCTTCACATGCAACTGTTAGAGGTGTTTTATTTCTTTCGCCTTTATTGATATCGGCTCCTGCTTTTATCAATTCTTTTACAATACCTAGTTCTTTGTTTTCACATGCAGCTATTAGAGGTGTTCTTGTTCCATCGCTTAAATTGACATCAGCTTCTGCTTTCATTAATTCTTCAACTACACTTGATTGTT
The DNA here is from genome assembly GCA_033439105.1 of Magallana nippona. Lineage (NCBI taxonomy): Eukaryota > Metazoa > Mollusca > Bivalvia > Ostreida > Ostreidae > Magallana > Magallana nippona. The sequence goes on along the minus strand of CM065921.1, from coordinate 31,415,372 downwards.
TGCAATTGCAAGCAGCTGTTAATGGAGTTTTGTTTGCATACCTTACGTTGATATCAGCCCCTGCTTTTATCAGTTCTTTGCTTATACCCAAATATCCTTTTTCACAGGCAATGGTAAGAGGGTTCATGTTTTGAACATTTAGATTTACATCAGCTCCTGCTTTTATCAACTCGACTGCTATATCCACATGTTCGTTTTGACATGCTGTTATTAGGGGGGTGATATCTCCATTACAAAGATTGACATCAGCCCCAGAGTTGATCAATTCTTTAACCACATCCACGTGACCAATTAAACATGCAGCTCTTAATGGTGTTATAACATCATCTTTTTGGTTGACATCGGATCCTTCTTTTATCAAATCTTTAACTACACTCAAATGCCCTGTATAACATGAAGTCGTTAGTGATGATTCATAGCCAGGTTTACGATTGGCTTCAGATCCTGCTATAATTAACATTTCAACTATATCATACTTTTTATTCGACCAAGCAACTGATATTGGATCTGTTTTTAGCGGATCGCATTGTTTATTTGATTGTTTAATATCAGCTCCTGCTTTTATCAGCATTTCAACAACATCTAAATGTCCCATTTTACATGCCGATGTTAGTGGTGTCGGTGATTTAGCCGCTGCACCTCCATAACGTTGGTTATGTAAATTGACTTCAACCCCTGTTTTTATTAACATTTCAACTACCTTTACATGTCCCATTTCACATGCAGATATTAACGGTGTATAAATATGAAAAAGTAATTGTTTGTGTAAATTGACATCACCGCCTGCTTTTATCAACATATCAACTATATTCAAATGTCCTCGATAACATGAAACCATTAGTGGTGTTTGTAAATCGCCACAATTTACATCAACCCCAGCTTTTATTAACAGTTCAACTATGCTAGCATGCCCTTCCGTACACGCAGAAATCAGAGATGTATCCATCACATATCTATGATTAAAAGGGACCAGCGATTTTAACAATTCGTCTGTCATGTTTACATATCCTAAACTGGATGTGATTTCCAATGGATTATCTCGCATACGAAAAACAATTTTTAAATCTTCTTCATTCAAGCATGTTAATAACACTTTCAAAGTATTCAGATCTCCACTTAAACAGCCAAGACAAAGCAGTCGATTTTTTTCGTTATCTGAATTACTGTCATAGTCAATAACGCTCTCATTTGTCATGCCATAATCGTCATCAGAATCACAGCTATCCAGGGCTGAACGTCGTTGTCCTTTAGAAAAAGGACTTTGAAAAAGAAAGTCAGAGTTACCATTTTCTTTTACTAATTGTTCTGTAATGTAATGTAGAATTTGATGGTGCCCATGATATATCACCCAGCTGATGGCCTTTACGCGCGTGTAAACAGCATAGTTTACTTCTATTTCATTGAATAATAAACCAATTTTGTCGTATAAAAAAATTTGATTTTTTTCATGTTTCTTCTTCACATAACTAATATCGAGTATATTGAGGTTTTCCATAAAAATAGAATATAGATCTGAATACGACTTCGTTTTCATCACTTTCATGAACGCTGGAAGCACAGATTGTGTTTTTAAAGCTTCATTTCCAAAAACATTGAAAATCTCCTTATTCTCTACGTCCTTAAACAAACGCTCACCTAACATTTGCAACAGAGTTTCTTCTGTCAAGTTAATAGATAAGTCGACCATATTCATTTTTTCAGCTTCCGGTTTATGTTGTTGATCATCTTTGGGCATTTTTCTACTTTCACTTTCTCTTTTATGAGTGTCGAATGTGTCTACTTTGAGGTAATTAGCAATATAGTCACTGCTCATATACTGCAACATCAGCTTTTGAAACCGATTACCAAAATGATAAGCAACGATTTCGAACATGGAGTCATGAATAAAAGTAAACTCACTTCCACATCTCTTTGTGTAAGTTCCCTCCATTTCTGACAAAGCATCAATGAACTCGAAGCTCTCTGTGTTTGTATTTACTTTACATTCCTTTAGGAATTTGCATTTCTTTTCACTAAATATGTTTCCATTGTACGTACTATTTCCATTCTCTAAAATTTCTTTTGACAATTTGTTTTGATTTGCCATCAATAAAACTAATGACGAATATTGTAATTTGTGCAATGTTTTCATACTATCAAGTTCATTCAATATACATGGAATCGGAAGTATGAAAAATGTGGGACCATATATGCTATACCTAGTTGAGAATAGTTTGCATAACAAAGGAAACATATGTGATGATGATACCAGATCAGCTTGTGACAAAATATTTGTATCCAACTGATATTTAGTCATCAGATCACGTTTGTCCTGCTCATTTAGCGCAATTTCTTTACTATGTAACAATATGACATTATCTTGCCTGCACAAACAACTTTCTGAGAGAGCTTCGTTTTTATATACTGTCTCCCGACAGGTCATAAGAACCTTTGTTTTTGACATTGTAGGATTTTCCAAAGTATCTTCATACCTACTTAACAAACTAAACGCCGCGTCGTCTAACCCAAACTTGCCTAGCACATCATCAATGACAAACACCTGTGGATTGCGTGGATCACAATAAGTTTCTATGTCTTTAATGTCTTTAATGTTCAAGATTTCATACCCTTCGTTTTGTAGCTTTAACGCTATGTGACGTGCTGTAGCCGTTTTTCCCGAGCCTGGAACGCCAACAAACGTCACGTAGGACTGGGCTCTGACTTTATCCACTATTGAAGGGAAGCTGTGAGTTTCTAAAAATACTTTTTCATCTTTTTCCCATTCGGAAATATCTATGAAAAAAGTAGAGATTTTTGTTAAGTTTACAAATGATTTTAATGGAAAAACTATTTTCATATGATTGAAGAGCGTCAGCAAAACTGACTGAAATATTGGAAGCGTAAGTAATTTTATCACTGTTACCAAAAAAGATAATTACATAACGGTCTGCTGTGAACCATGGCATAAATGCATGTGACACTTTTAATTAGCAATAATGTCTTATATTGCATTTATCATAGAATTAAACTTAAATGTTTTCTTTGCAACCACATTCTTTCAATTATCGTAATATCGTCATTGTTCTTTTAAATAAAATCATGATAATGTTTGAAAGTCAGTATTAAGGCATGTTGTGTTCTGGAACTGTATGTTCTTGGTTTTGCAGACACAATGCCTGACTTTCGATTGGAACTGGAAGAGCAGGGAAGAAAAATGTTTTCTAAGGATGGCATATACGTGTTTATATGTATGTTATTAAAGGTTCAACATCGCTAGTTTAAAACATTACATAGAAATAAAATGTTCGTAACGGTTTTTTTCTATAACTATCACACAAGATCGTGTTCTTTAGAAAGGAAATAGTTGATGATTTACAGATGCATTTTGTTCCAAAATAACTCCGACAAATATTGCTCTGCACGTATGTTGTTTTAACTGGGCAAGCTCCGTGGTTCTATACATCTTACAAAAATCAAAATATCTATGTATGTGCATGGGTTACAATTGGTAATAATTTCAAAAGCTTTAAATAGCAATATGTGTTGCCTTACTTTTGATTGCAAATGGAACTCTTGCATTTTCCAAAACTTCTATTTTTTCTGAAAAGAAAAATGAACATGTGGTTTTTTTTGAAAACCCGAAAAAAGGGAATATATACGGTCAAAACTTGCACCCGAGCAATTAATAAGAACAGAGTATACGAAAGCAAACAACATTCTACCAAATGACACCATTAACAGTAATAAAACATTTAGGATAAAGAATTGATTTTTCAAATAAACATGTGCCTTCAAGTCATATTAAGATGTTACATAAAGATATATCGATGATGACAAATCTATCATTATCGATAAGAACAACTATATAAACATGATGGTCGTCCAAATATATTCAAAGGAATGTATAATTTCGAAACAATAATTGATATGACTTTTGAAGTGGTTTAACAGATTTTATGAACTTATCAATAATGTTATTCGAAATTATTAGGAACATTATAAAACATTTACTGAACATTATAAATCATTACGCACATTATAAAACACTTAGTTGCTTTCCAGAATATCATAAAAAAAATTCGCGTCACGAAGTATAGCGAAAAATAATTGTCCTGACGAAACTGTAGGGTTACTAAGGTTCTTTTGTTATGTAGGATTCAGCCAATTAAATTTCAGTATTGAGTGTACGTGTTCGAACTGATTCATGGGCTATCAGTAATGTTCACTTTCTAGCGCACGCTGTCCCGAGCAAGTTGTGCTTTTTTAAAACAAGTGTTATATATATGTGTATTTCATATTTGTCAGTTCGATAAAATATTTCAAATTATCTTCATATAAGTGAGGTTCCGCCACTTACATGTTTGCTGACTCCGCATTTGGCCGCGGATACACAGGTTTCCATAGGATTTTCAAATATTTGTTTTTTATCTATGGTTTTTCCTGGGCGGCGGAGGAGGCTTTAATCATTTCATACTATAGTATTATGGATGCACATACTGTGATGTTTTGTTACTTAATATCAGTGCTTTGTCCAATGGCTTGTTTATGTGTTTGAAAAATAAACCTGGCGTCAGCCTGCTCGATGCGCTGTAATGCAATTAGAGGGTGTTTTTATTATGTGTAAATGTATATAATGAAGTGTGGACAGATCTTTTATTCTTACGTTCGAGATTTTCAACGGTTTCCTGTAGTTTTTCAACAACCAGCAATCTGTCGATGAAGTTCTGTTCTACCTCAGGGTCCATAGAACACGACTTGACCTGTGTTACAGCGTCCTGGTGATCAGTGGAGCTTCCAATGTACGACTCTAATTCCTTTACAATCACAAATAGGTCATTCCATTGGTTTATGAAATCAGGGTCCGAGAGAGAAAAATTAGTTACATGTCCGTAATAATCGTTTCTAATCAAACGAATGCGCTCTATATTTGCTGACACACTTCTGTCTGTTGGACTTGGTTTATTTCCCCATTTTAGTCTATGTTCAGGGATTGAACAAATGTTACGAAAAAGGAAGTAGAGCAACGTGGTGTCAAAATGTGAAAAGTTTCCACCATAAACGATATGTTTTTGTGTTGTGGTAATTGGAGACTTCTTGTGTTTTGGGAGATTGGCAAGAAAAGTCTTAAGATTTTGTGACAAGGTTGCTGGAGGCATCTCTTTTTTCAGAACAGCGCGTAATACATCAGTGCATGGACCAAGGATAATCCGGGCTATACGAGCAAGGTTGGTGGTCTCCCGGGTAGAATCATATTTTGATAGAGACATATCGATCTTGATTATTAAAGGTACTCGTTTCTGCAATAAATGACACCAATAAAAATTGAATGGATTTTTTTAAAATCAAACATCACATATTTACTCTGGTATATAGTGTTAGGATCTACAAACTGATGCAAATGAAATGTACTTTGATGTAGCCCTGATCACTCGAGCAACACTGGCAAACTGATTTAATCTTGGCCTAGGAAGATATTTGAAATCAAATACAATGAAAAAGCACCGATATGAACATACGACTTTGACATACTTCTTTTAATATGCGTCATCATTTTTTTCAGATAAAAATTAGTTTTTAAATTTTCTATAAATGAATCCTGTGTTTCGCACCTCTCCCAGGTTATGGTTAAAAATAAGTAAACTTAATACCGTAATACCTGATTAAGACTTCATGGGTCTTTTGGTTTTTTTTTAAAATAAAAATCGTATTTTTCCAAATAAGTTAATGTTTAGGCACAAAGAAAAAGTAATATATACATCTTCTTTTTATCCACGATTCTTTATACATGTATTTCCTCCCCTTTCAAATTTCATTAAATGGCTATTTTTCATGTAATTATGTTAATTGCATTCCACCTGTCCAATCGCTAATTATATATGAGATCGATCAAAAAAAGCACATGAAGTAAGGATGCTACTATCCTTTCCCACACACCCCTTTCTGAAGTGATGATTTCTTAGAAGTCTGAAATTTTGAAAATTTCGTATTAATTGCATAACATAGGTCAAATTAGCTGCAGTTCTTTACATGTAGCTCCCGATCTGAAAAAGAAAACCGGATGGACGACCTGTTTGTTTGGCAAACATTTCAGATACTTGATGTATTTCTCACAATCATAAGAGTGTCACAATTCATGGGAAAAGTAAAGGCATGATTTCTGATCTCCAAGCTAAGCATTGGATTATATACATCCTTCGGTTGTTCACTGCAAAATTATAGTTTTAGGCAAATTATTTCCCAAATATGGTTCTCATATACTCGCCAAACTTACAGAAAGCAACGAAGTTTACAATTGTGTTACGTAAATTCTCCATATACTGGTAATGGCAGAGATGTTCCGAAAATGGATGCTCGAAATATTTCTTTGGTTTATCGTATGCTTGAGGATCTCCTCATTGATTACATGGAGAGTTTGCATCAACTTCCGTTGCTTTCGATTAGTTTGGCGAGTATGAAGGTCATTTCGACACGATGTATTTATTTTACGGCACACAGATACAGTAATACTATAGGGTTAGGTCATTTGATCATTTTTCAACCTAGATCTTGTCAGAAAATGTTCGACAAATTTGAGAACTTTTTAAAAACATATTCCAGTTCATTTCTCTTATCTTAAATACCAGAAGTTTGTTCTTTTATATATATATTTTATATTATATTCTACAAACAGTGACAAAAACTGTAAACTGTTTGATTTTATTTAGATATTTTATGAGGTTCTTAATCATATCATATTCTATTCGTTGGGAGGGCATTGACTTTTCTGATCTGGCAACTGGTTAGTAGGAAGCCTGTCTGAGTGCAAAATCATCGAACAATGGACAAGCAGACAAGCGTTAATGTTGAACCCTGTAATAACATAATCATGGTAACATAATCATGGTATGATCAAACTGGGATTTATTTGCTATGAAATACCTCGTTGAAGTTCCTTTTCTAACATCACACATTTCACATTTATAAGCTTCGGCGGGGTTCTGGAAAGTGCTTACACTGCAGTCCCATGAACCCTCTTCAATGGGCTTCTGTCGTTTTGCCTTGTAAACAGAATTTATTTTTTGTAATGTTCTTTAAATATTTCAGTTCACTTCACAAGTACATGTATTTGCAATTACAGGAAAACTTAAGAATTGCACATATAACATAGAAATTTATCAGCATTACACATAAACCACTTCAAATTGAAAAAAAAAATAATCATTATCTCCAATGACCACATATTTTTGTCCAAAGAAATCAGCAAAATAGCAAATATTAGTATTTTATCCTGCTAAAATTCTTAACCCAAGAGACATTCAAAACATGTATATCATAATATGGCACATATACATGTATGCAAAGCAAGTAATTGTTTAAATTATCAACCACATTTCTGCAACTAAAATTATTTATGGTGTACTGGTTTATTTATTTGATGTATTATATGATACTGACATTCCGTCTGTGTGTGTGGGTGTGTGGTATTGTAAACCTATGTGCTTATATACTGTTCATAATAACTGCTACTTTGAATTGAGAATTATTGGCAACCAGCTGGCAACATCTGCTTCTCAATTTTTTTCTCTTGCGAAATTATCATTTGATTCAATAGCTTGAGTGATGATACTGTTAAATCGATATGAGACAATTATTTGTCAACCGTAGTTCTGTTTATCACTACAAACCAGGCTATCTCCATGTGCATAAATTATCGAGGAAATTCGGAAAGATATGCATTTCTTTCACTTTTGTATATTTGGACTGCCTATTATAAATCACACGTCATAAAACTTCACGAAGAGCATCTATATTGCTTAATTTACTTTCAGGTGATATCTAGATACTCTAAATCGTGCAATCTTTGGCATTGGTCCAATTAAATTCTTCAAAACAATAACAAAGAAAAAATGTCAACAAGATGAATGAAATGTTAGGTCTGAAGCCAAATCGTGGCGAGATTTGCCCAATGTGATTTGATTGTGAGTACAGGAGTGTAGTCTGTTATTTATCTACCTGCCCGACGATCGTCTCTCGTCCATGGAGGCTTAGATCGTCCTCAGCTCTCCGAGATGTTGGACCGATAAGGCGAAGTATCTAGCTATTCCACCTAAAATGATGATGACTCTAATTCCTTTACAATCACAAATAGATCATTCCATTGGTTTATGAAATCAGGGTCCGAGAATAAAAAGTCGTTACATGTCCGTAATAATCGTTTCTAATCAAACGAATGCGCTCTATATTTGCTGACACACTTCTGTCTGTTGGACTTGGTTTATTTCCCCATTTTAGTCTATGTTCAGGGATTGAACAAATGTTACGAAAAAGGAAGTAGAGCAACGTGGTGTCAAAATGTGAAAAGTTTCCGCCATAAACGATATGTTTTTGTGTTGTTGTAATTGGAGACTTCTTGTGTTTTGGGAGATTGGCAAGAAAAGTCTTAAGATTTTGTGACAAGTCTGCTGGAGGCATCTCTTTTTTCAGAACAGAGCGTAATACATCAGTGCATGGACCAAGGATAATCCGGACTATACGAGCAAAGTTGGTAATCTTCCGGGTAGAATCATATTTTGATAGAGCCATATCGATCTTGATTATTAAAGGTACTCGTTTCTGCAATAAATGACACCAATAAAAATTGAATGGATTTTTTAAAATCAAATATCACATATTTTCTCTGGTATATAGTGTTAGGATCTACAAACTGATGCAAATGAAATGTACTTTGATGTAGCCCCGATCACACGAGCAACACTGGCAAACTGATTTAATCTTGGCCTAGGAAGATATTTGAAATCAAATACAATGAAAAAGCACCGATATGAACATACGACTTTGACATACTTCTTTTAATATGCGTCATCATTTTTTTCAGATAAAAATTAGTTTTTAATTTTTCTATAAATGAATCATGTGTTTCGAACCTCTCCCAGGTTATGGTTAAAAATAAGTAAACTTCATACCGTAACACCTGATTAAGACTTCATGGGTCTTTTGGTTTGTTTTTTTGAAAATAAAAATCGTATTTTTCCAAATAAGTTAATGTTTAGGCACAATGAAAAAGTAATATATACATCTTCTTTTTATATAAGATTTTTTATACATGTATTTCCTCCCATTTCAAATTTCATTAAATGGCTATTTTTCATGTAATTATGTTAATTGCATTCCACCTGTCCAATCGCTAATTATATATGAGATCGATCAAAAAAAGCACATGAAGTAAGGATGCTACTATCCTTTCCCACACACCCCTTTCTGAAGTGATGATTTCTTAGAAGTTTTAAATTTTGAAAATTTCGTATTAATTGCATAACATAGGTCAAATTAGCTGCAGTTCTTTACATGTAGCTCCCGAATAAAAAAAAAACCCGGATGGACGACCTGGGAGCTGTACATATTAAGAAGTTGCAATTTACGGCGCACAAAATATCGCGCTAGTTTTGGACATTTTTTTAGTTTTTAGATTTATCCAAACAATAAAACTGTATGTGATTGGTCATTAAAAGTTATGGCACTAAATGAACCTTTGTCTAAAAACTCCCAGAACTTACAGAGTTCATAAAACCATAACAGATAGAGACTTGGAACTTTTACCAATGTCTTAAGTTTACTTAAAGGGCTCTTAAATCTATTCGTGTGGAAAAGATCTGAGACCCCCTTCTGGCAGTTATTGTCCCTGAAAATTTTAAAATTCGATAAAAGCACTTCTAACTTTTTTACTATTCGTCATAGAGACTTCAGACCACTTGAATGGAGGCATCTACCATGTCCGATCAAAATAAAGATTAAAGGTCAAGATCTTTCCAAAATCTATGAATTATTGATTATTCATATTCCATTTGTTTAGGCTGTTATAGATTTTTACGGGAGTAGTAGGACTTCTTAAGCCTTTTTTTTAAAAATATAGCCTTTCAGCTCCTACAGAGTTTTTGCCCCTATTTTAAGGAATGTTTGTTATCGCTACTCCTTTGAAACTATAAAAGAAAGAGACTTGGACTGTTTACCAATGTCTTTAGTTCACTTAGATGCTCCTACAATCTATTCTTACCGAGAGGATTCGATGTCTGCTTAGAGCAGTTACAGGTATTGCACCTGAAAGTTTCTTAATTTTGTAAAAAAACAACAAAAAAAACAAAACAAAAAACAAAACAAAAAAACACTTACAACTTTGAACTTAAACATCCGCAGGAATACTGGAATATAAAGAGTTGACCTTGACCGATCAAGATGACAAAAAGGTCAAGATTAACGTTTGTTTAAGTAAAGCAAAAAAAAAAAAAAGCATTTCATTGATTCTATTGAAACATAAATTGTTCAACTTCAATTTAAAAAAAAGTGGAAAGACCTCCATTTGATCGAGAACAATTATTCTACTAGTTATACATTTATATCGTGGGTAGCAAACATTGTAACAAAAGAAACAAGAGTAGAATCTCTATTTTACAGAATGAATAGGAAGTCAAATATTATCTAAATAATTATATCAACTTGACTTAAAAAACTTTCTTAGAAATTTCAATTTCGACCCATATTACGATGTATTCATTTTACACTTTTGTAATATTTAAGAGATTGGCATCTTAAATACATGTACAATAACAATAACAACGGGAATATGTTGAGAATCATGTCTATTTAACTCATGATCCATTCAGTGTCCAATTCAGTGTTTTGTATTTGCCTTAATCACGAGTTTATTAACTGTACAAAACTTTAATTTACAGATAGAGAGGAGGTCAAGATGAACCTACATGTACATGTTCTGCATTATTTGATTCGTCTGCATGTACAGATATTACAAAGTCTTAGGACTTTTCATGACGGTAAGAGTAAATGACAAAAGCGATGAGAGAAAAACTAGTATCACACGCTTGTTAAAAATCGAGATATATGTAATTATGTAGATATTTCAAAAAACATATTGCTGCAAACTAAATGACTAGATGCCTAAACTTTAATTATTGTTTTGAAGCCTTCAACAGGCTGGTGCATGTTTCATTAGCAACGGTAGAACTGTCTACATGTTGGTTCCGGTGATGTATAATATCCTTTCCCCCTCTTTCCTCCTAGCCATTTTTCTCCCTGGAAAAATGGCTTTATAACAGCCCCCCGGAAAATGACTATAAAGTAGATTTTCTTCCAAGAAAAGCTGGCTATATCTTTTAGTAGTATTTCCCCTTTCCCCTTTTTATAGCTAGATTTCCCCCACGGAAAGCCTAATATATATAAGAGTTTCCCCCTTTCTTCCATTCCGGTCACATTTATGGCGGGCCGTTCATGATAATGTTTCGCAATATATGAGATGACCTTGATTACTCACAAAGAAAGGTAATAAATGTTAAGCTCCTCAAACTAATTGACAAATCCTTAATTTGAAATATATCCTTTGAAAAAAGGATGTCAACAATTTATTACCTCTTTTATTCCCCAAAAGCCATCTGTTTGAGGTACAAACTGTAATTGTTTTAATCTTTAAACTTTCCTCTCTATTTTTGGATATCTAGCGACTGGGTGCAATGATGGTATTAAAACATGTAGTTTTTGTGGCTCCGCTGGGTAATGTTTAAAAGCGAGGCTAATAAGTACTATTGATTACGTATTAAACGACAAATTTACAGTTAAGTAAGTTTTCAGATGTTTTCATTTTTATAAATAAAATCAAGCTGTTTGAAATGTTTTTCAAGCAGATCATATAAGAAATTTAAGGTTATACAATGTTAACAATTTATAAGCGAATGGAATGGCATTAAGTTCGTTTCTTTGCTGGAAATATGCGTTGTTGGTCATGAGTCATGAGTAGAACATCTTTATAATGTAAAATGGGGCCTTATCCAACCTTATGATTGTTTTCATTCACTGCATGCTTGTTTAAGTTTTATTCTGCAATTTTTCAATTAGCAACGTGATTTGGAAATATACTATTTCGTAATTATGCCGTAGTACATGTAAACAGAAAATACAATTCGCGTAGATTAAAAATGTTTCAGCATTTAAGAACAGTTTTATATTAAAAGATTATATGTCTTATAAAACAGTAAAAACAAAAGAATTAAATTTAAAAACATCAGTATTTACCTGCTTTTCTTTGATTATTTAAACTGCGCTTACTTTCTTGCATTCAAAATATAAGCTTGTTTTTGTTTAAAATTGGCCAATTATACGACATTTTAAAAAAAAAAATTGCTGTAAAATTAGGTTATTTTATGTGAAGTCTATTAATTGAGTATTTATGATGTAGATTTTATTGTCATTAAACAAAACAAAAAATAATTTTATGAGAGATAAGATGGATTATAAATGTATTTCCGCCTTTTCCTATTTTAAGAGCGGTTTTGTCTGATGAAGTTTTTGTCTATGTCTTATAATTTTGTTACTATTAAGTAAAAATATTCTCTTTTGTATAGTTAGGTAGCTTATGACATTATTTTGGTTTGTTAGAAATTTGTGCGCGATTTTTTGTCCTTTTGTGACCTAGGCAACTTGCTACTATGGGGGAAAAGCTGCTTTAAAACACCGACCATGCTTTCTTACTAGGCAGCCCTCGGGAGACGGGCAAGAAAAGCAGGCATCATACCTACCTTAGAACACAGTCACTGTGACTCAATCAGACTTCGGGAACCTATGCTCACATAGGACTCCCAGAAAGTCATCTATATTGGGTAGTTAAATTTGAACACTGCTTTCCTCTCCAGTACCCCACAAAATTTTTCAAGTATTATGCACCATTATGCACCATTCTTGTCGTAGTGGTTGTAGTATTATGTTTATTCAATGATGAATAAATTGTGTGTATGTATAAGTCTTGTTTATCTTATTATTTCTACTTATCATAGCCATTTTGGGTCTTAAAAGGCCATGTATATCAGTGTCTGTGAAGGTCAACCCATAATTCACATAAATGGTAGTCCACTAAATAGCTCTCAATTTATGAGAGACAAGTCTATAATTAATGAAAATTATTTGATGAATCTCAAATACAATGTAGTACAAAAATAGTTTAGTTTAGCGATATGCTGTGTTACAAACCCACAGTCTACGATTTTACTTCTTTGTGTTCAAGTAAACTTGTAACGAGCTTATACCAAGATTTGTATGTCAGTTATTAAGTTTAGAGTGAAATACAAAGAAGTGCGTAAACCTTTTTTTTAGAAACTATGTGAACACAGCCTTTGCAATCGTTTTGTTGACAATATTTTGTCTGTATGGAAAATGCCAAAAATTGGGACTAACAATGGAATATGATATATGTGTTCAAAAGTAACTTGCAAAATGAAAAATAAGAATTAGTAAATTTTTTACCAATACACACTCAATGTAAACAGGAAAACGGATCATGTTTACATAAATAACATTACCTTGGAAAAATGCTTACATTTTATGTTTAGAAAACTTTACTTTCGACCTATTCCTCAATTTTTTTTCATAATTTGTTATAATGAATTTGGACTTGATTTCGCATAATAACAATAGCTGTTATCTTGCATCATAGCCGTTGTTCACTAAGAATACTACTATATTCATATTATACAGCAAAGTGAGTATCAGCACTTCTTGTTTCTGAACCTTTAGTAATTCATGGTATTTCTTCTTGTTTTATCGTTGCTATAGCTAAAAAGAAAAAGCGAGACCTGTGTTTTATTCACGAGTAAAACACAGACTATAATTATTTCATTAAAAGGCAATGCACTTCAGTCAGAAAGCGTTTAATTTCTGACTCAGGGTGCTTAAATATCAGAGATTGTCGCACAGTGTCAAGCTGTGTAGCAACCCTTGCTCAAATGTTCTTAACAAAGGTGTCTAAATTTCCCAAGGTTACAAAATCAGAGTCGTTTATGTTAAGGTTGAATGATTCTGAATCGGGCTGATAATATCTAGAACAGTCGCTGTCGATTCAGATTCTACTTTTTATTTTTCTTCTTGTTGGCATTGTGTTTGTATAAATATTGGAACAAATCATATTAAAAAGATCTAGAAATTCAAAATCTTAAGTAAAAACTAAATGCCTTCTCAAGATAAATAATGATTATAATAAAATGGAAATGTTAACAGTATTTTTCTGCTTACTCCAAACGTGTACGATTATTACATGATTACAACCACCGATAATATAGAATAACTAGGTTAGTATTAATCATGCTGTCTATGAAGGTAAACAAAAAACCCAATTTTAAAAGATAGATTTTACAAACTGCAAAACTTTTATAGGTTCAATTTAAAATTTGATAGGATTGCATGCAACTAACGTACAAATTCAGTTAATCAAAAAAACAACAAGGCTTGAGAGCTATCATGGTACAAAGTTTCACAGTTCTAAAGTGCTACAATTTAACAAATTGTCCAAAGTAATACTGTAAATAGTCTAGTTGGCAACTTTCGATTTGGCCTTACCTCAATTTCAGATCCAATGCTTTAAAACAGGCAATGTGCACTTAACTGATGCACTGATTCAACGAACAATTGTGATAAGGGCTAGTGAACAACAAAAGTATTGGTTTACGTTTTGGGTAAAGTTTCACTTTGTATAAAGTGGAAGGTCATTGAAGCAATTTAAAGCAATTATGCGTGTTCTCAATGATCGAAAATAAGTTTTGTTTTTAAATATAAAACTGAAAAAAACTAAACTTAATTTACTTAACAACAATTGATAAACAAGTTCTACAACTTACAATAAAATATCTCGTTGGCAGGGATGTTAGCACAAGTGGGTCATTGATGTGGAAGGAAGTCAGTGTCCCCAAAGAAAACCCATGTGTCCAAGCGGGGGACCGCAAAACCCTTTCACATACAACTACTGTCATTTTAAAAAATGAAATGCTGGTAGTTGCAATCTAATAAATTAACATAATTTCTGGTGAATGCTTTGTAGACAAGACTATATATATATATATATATATATATATATATATATATATATATATATATAAACAGAAGGACAAAGACAACACATATAAAAAAAATGTCTCAAAATATAACTGCAGAAAATAACTGCATGTAAAAACAGGTTACAGTTCTCGCTATCTGATTAAAATACAAATATCCACAAGCACAAAGCGCAATGATATTCTAATAATGACCCATATTAAGGGTCATTTTTTAACGCCATAGTAAACTTTGCATGAAATACAATTTAATCCACCGATCACATTAATCGGCACGAAGTCAGCGTCAACATTGATTAAGGTCAGAAGACACGTTCCTCAAATTTATATAACTTTTTCCAAGAATTTGTTATTGATTCACTACCACTTTGACAAGCTTTCTTGTAGGGTACCTTACCAGGCATTTGTTTAAGATACTAGAGTATACAATTTCCTATATTATCTTATTGAAAATACACTTGCTGATATAAAAAAAATTGTCATATACAGATATATTTTTTAAACCAATATCGGTGAAAATCCGGATTATTTTTATTGGAACTCTTTATTACGAGGAGATACAATAAAGATGCTCGAGGAACATGTCGTCTGACCTTAAGAATGGCGTCACAATATTAGTTTCAGAAAAGCGTAACTTGCAATCTGATTGGTTAAAGATCTATTTTAACCAAATTGCAGTTGTCATGTGGTCAATATCCGAAACTTAGGTAGATAGAGGAATCAACAATATTAGGATATGTTCCATGGAGGACAAAGACAACGACATCGAAGATTGTCAGGACTGTGCCAACATATACCGAGCTGGATGGTGGTACAGTAATTGTCATTGTGCAAACCCTAATTGCGAATACCTGGCCGGAAACAACACACAATATGGAGTAAGGATAACGTATGAAGCGTGGCAAGGCCTGCATTTATTTATAATTTACTAAAGGTGACTTCATCTGGAACTCGGGTTTACTAGTATATTTCCATTACGTCATAAGTGTAAATATAAGCAAAGGAAACCCTCATATGCACAAAACAATATGAATAGCAGGAGTACGCAACCGAGTTTATTATAACAGCAGCTGACTCTCTTGTTTTTCTTATTAAATCAGGTAAAAAAAAGTAAGCAAATGATTTCTGTGGTATATAATATAAGGGGTGCATTGAAATTGTTTTACCAAACAATGTTTAGGAAATGCTTAACAACACTTAAAAAATCAATTTGTTTTATTTCAAACACAGCTCGTGACGTTACCTAATCAACAGAGGAAATTCATAGACGCTAGCCAAAAAACGCATAAAACCTGGATTTAGAATTGCAAACGTCATTTATTAATATGCATTACTTAAATATTCAAGAAAAAATATTCTATAATTGCAGAGAATCAGCCAAACTAAATGAACAATAAAATGCGCAAATTGTAACACTTGGAATCCTCTCCTCTGACTCTCGACGTCATGTTGAAAGAGTACTTATCCTACCTGCAAGGTGGGTTAAACTCGAATACGGGTCAAAGTTCAAATTACGTCAGTTTAGTCGATGTCATACTTGTTCATTTGTAATTCGGGTTAACTGAGATAGTACTCGAGTTTCAGATGAAGTTGCCATAAATTTCAACAAGTTCATGGTTAAAGAAGTTTGCTATCCCACACACTTTCCAGAAATCATGGAGTGGGAATCGGTGTTTCTTTAATAGTTATGTCGTGATCCTACCGAGAACATTTTCCTCTTCTATATGTGTAACATGTCTAATAAATTGTTTAACACGATAACAAATCCATTATTTTATATCGATGGAATCTGTCCAAATGTGTACAGAAACAAGTATGAGAATGGGAATTAACTGAACAAAAAATTAAAGAAATCGAGAAATTTGTCAGTCATTTGTATAACCAAGAAACAATGCACATTATCACACATTCAATTTGATTTATTAATAAAATCAAAGAGCCCGAAAATAGGATATGCCTTACGTTTGCATTTTATAAGTATTGAACGAAAAAATGATGAAATTAAATCCAACAAGATAATTATATGACATATGCCTAAGAATTTAGAAATTTCTAAAAATTGCATAGTATGTCAAAAACCCATTTTGAAATTTCAAGGACATTCGTGTTAAACTTACATATATCGTTTGGCCTCATCTAGAGATTTGGGGATTTCCAAGTTTCTTTTTTTAATCCAAGATTCAATTAAGTTAAAATATATATTAAAAAATCTATTAGTCCACAAATCATCTTTATATTCATATATGATAAATTTTTAAGTCTACTTACTGAAAAAAAAGACACGTCAACTTCTTTTTTAAATCTAATTTTTGATTGAAAACACCATGAAATGATGATAAAACAAAAACGTATAATTTACGAGACAATATATGAAAAAAAAACTATTAATGGAATCAATAATAAATTATGAATAAATAAATGCATAAACACAAATAAAATTTTGTTTTCCATCACAGGATGAAGCTCTGCCATTCAGTCAACTGAATGTTAACTGAAAGGTCTGGAAAGGTGACTGAATGGCATAGCTATGCCATTCAGTCACCTTTCAGTTACCTTTCAGTCACATTTCAGTTGACTGAATGGCACAGTTTCATCCTGTGCATAAAATATTTTATATTCTTAATCTGCTATATTTTACTTGCCTGTGTTCCTGCTCAATGTGGTTAACTATAATATAAAGAAAATGTCCAAGTCTAACAGGATCAGAGTTTTGTTATTTAAACGCGCAGATACAGTGCATGTTTCATGTTTGATAAACGATTTCTAAGGCGTAAATAACATGTAAATCAAAGATTTTACAATTGTAGCTGGGATTCGCTAAATGGAAAAAAAACAATCGCAAGTGATACTACAAATAACACTACTGCAAAAGTACAAAAAAAAAACAACCAGCGAAAAGTAGAAACTATTGCTTTACCAAACGTCAAGGCAATATTTATCAAATCTATCTTACTTTAATAGTATCATTGCAAATTCAGGGCAAAACACTATGAATATGAATTTATCATCGAGGAACTATTTTAGGGGGTTAGTTTTTTTTTGCTAAGTATCGAACATGTTTTAGGTGGTTTCAATGCGTAAGCAACAATGTGCGGTTTATCCGATGTAAACGGAGCAGACGTCATAAAAGTACTTCGATTAAATGAAGAGGTTACCAAAATTAATGTCATTGACATAACGAAAGAGAATATATTATCATTGTGGCAATAAACTGAGATAAGCTCTTAATATTTTGACTGAGTCGTTTAGCGGTAGATGGCATTAATAGTTTGGGTAGTTCTTTAGTAAATCAAGGTCGCGTCTTTAAGTTCATTTAAACCTGCGCTTTAACTGACAAAAAAAGTGGTCTCGACATATTTTTAAGTAACATAATTGTTCTGTCTTATTACCCAGCGGCACACAAAATTAAATAAACTGTGCATCAATGTTGGTTTTGAAAATTCGGATCATCGTTGAAATTAGTCCGAAATATCTGACGTTTTCCTGGCTTTTTTAACGATTTTGATATTTTACATGCCAGGAAAACGTCAGAACCGGCGCCATTACGAAAACTGGAAATTTGCCGCCTCCAACTGGAGGCGGCATTCTCGGCTCGATTTTAAATATTTAGGAGTTGAATTAAATGTTTCACTCACAACTAATTAATAAGACGATGATTTTACTGCTCACTAATATTGCTTTTATGGGTCCTTACATCCCATAAACAGGCTGTTGAACACATTCTATCCAACTGTTGAGATTTGCTTTGATTTCGTGCATTTTTGAAATCTCGCGAGAAAATAGGTCAACAACACTACTGTTTATCAGTGTAATTATCAAAATGTACAGAAAATTATATTTTAAGCTGTATTATTGACTTAAATATATATCTATTTAACATCGAGTCTAGAATGCCGCTTCCAGATGTATGTCCAAATATTGAAATTATATGGGTTGAAATTGAAAATGGTAATAGAAAATTTTCAGTTGGTGTTGTTTATAGACCACCAAGTGCAAAAGCAGAATTTGTAAATCAGCTTGCATTATCTATAGAGAGTGCCTTGAATACTGAACTGCCGTTGTTTCTCTTAGGTGATTTTAATTTTGATATGCTAGCTGATGGCAATAATGCATTTAAACAAATGTTGCAAAACTTTTCTTTGTCAAATGTTGTGAAACAACCAACAAATTTTTCAACATCAAGAGGTACATGTATAGATCTTATTACAACAAATGTTGTTGAAAATGTTGAATCTGTAAATGTCTTAACACCATTTTGTAGTACACATTGTCCAGTGGGTGCAGATTTACATTTTAAAACATTTAAGCAACATTCATACAAAAGATACATAAGACATTATGCAAATGCAAACTACATACAACTACGCAAAGACTTATTAGATGTTGATTGGGATATGGAGGTATTTAATACTCATAATATTAATGATAATTATGACAATTTTACTAAAGTATACAACCATTATGTTGACAAATATATTCCAAAAAAAGTAGTTACTATTCGACCGTCAGATAAACCGTTCATTACTAGTGCTATTAGACGTAAGATGCGACAAAGAAACAGGGTACACTATAAGGCAAAATTAAAAAAAAATGATATCAGTGGGATAAATATCGGCACTTTAGAAATGAAGTTATTAGCATGGTACGCAAATCAAAACAATCTTACAAAGAAAAAATTACCTCTCAGGTGTTAGATAAAACAATCCCTCCTGGAAAATGGTGGTGAATAGTTAAGTCAATTACTAAATTTTCTAAAAAAAAAAACCAAAGAAACTAAATCCCCGCCAATTAAATCCAATGGTAGAATTTTTATTCATCCGATTGACAAAGCTAATATACTCAACAATTATTTTGCAAATATTTCACGAGTTGATGATAGTTCAGAACCCCTTTTACCCCCCCCCCCCCCCCCCAGGGACCTGGTCCCCCATTTTCTATGAACATATTTTGCATCACTGACCAGGATGTAGAAGATCAATTAAGAAATATAAATCCGTCTAAGCCTCCAGGACCTGATGATATTTCTCCACAGATACTTTAGAACATTATACCTTCCATTATTAGACCCCTTACAAAATTGTTCAATGCATCATTAACTAGTAAACAACTCCCTCATGTGTGGAAGGTTTCTAATATCACACCAGTTTATAAAAACAAAGGTAACCCTGAAGAGCCAGGAAACTATAGACCAATTGCTTTAACTAGTATTTTATGCAAAATTATGGAAAAAATTATTTTCAAATATCTCTACAACTATATGTTAGAGCATAATCTTTTATCTAAAAACCAATCGGGTTTCCAACCTAGAGATTCTACTGTGAATCAACTTTCAGAAATATATAATACTATTATTAACTATCTAGACCAAGGAAAAGATGTTAGATTTATTTTTTGTGATATTTCAAAAGCATTTGATAAGGTCTGGCATAAGGGACTATTATATAAGCTAAAACAAAATGGCATCTATGGGAACATATTAGATTGGATTGAAAATTATCTTACTGACCGCGAACAAAAAGTATTGTTAGAAGGATATTCTTCTACTAAACAAAGTATAAATGCTGGTGTTCCCCAGGGCTCAGTACTTGGTCCATTCCTTTTTTTGGTATATATTAATGATATCACTTTTAATCTAGAAAACCAAATTCGATTATTTGCAGATGATACCTCTCTTTTTGTAATAGTAGACACTGATACAATAGGACCTGCTATATCTTTAAACAGTGGGACGGACAACTCCGGAATAGACATTTTTCCGGCGTTGCGCACCCCTTTCCATTCACACTATCGACCAAAGTTTAGCACCAAATGGTGGGTTTTTTATTTCTAAATAAAGTTTTTTAAAAAAATTTGAAACATTTTTAGACAGTTTTTGAGATATTTGATATTTGAGTTTCAACCCCATGGGGTTTTAGTTTGGAAAAAATACCCCACATAAAACCCCATGCAAACCCCATGGGGTTTTGCGATAAACCCCATGGGGCAGAAAACCCCATGAAAATAATATGGGGTTTAAAAACCCACATTTTTCTTAAATAACAGTTTAGGGTTTTTAATCCCACAAAATTGATGTCATGGGATTTATTACCCCACATATAGACATGGGGTATTTTACCCCATTTGTTTAAAGTTAAAATTATAATATTTTACCTATTAAAATACCGGTTCTCACAGTGCAGACAGTATGAAGTGGTGTTAACTAAACCAATCCAAGCACATAAATCAGATTCTCAATGATAAGTTACTCGAGACTGATTTATTAATGTTTGCATTAGTTTAATGACTCTAGATTGTCTCTTGCATTGAATAATAATCCACAGATGTTGGTATTGTCTTCCAAAAATGCCTCTTTTTTTCAAATGACAAGTGTCAGCATCAGAGGTATGCACTGTCATCCTTTAATGTGCCTAAAAATATGTTATGAAAACTATGTAAATAATGTTTAAAAGTCATATCTAATTCAACATAAGAATTGCCCTGCTTATTGTAAAACTCTTTAAAAACTGACAGGTTGTAATAATTGACCAATATTGAATGTATAAAAACAACAGTTTTGAATATTGAATGTCCCAACATTATATGATCCTATTAAATAAGGCATAAATTTACGGTATATGCGATCACAAAGATTATACATAATGTTTAAACTTCTGTTAAATATCATAGCATACTGCAGTGCAGTTTTTAAAAAAATTCGAGAAAATTCGGTCCAAGAATAAATCTCTTTTCACTATCTATCTTTATTTTTCATTTAGAAGTTCGTAAAGATCTCATAGATGTATGAATTTAAAGTGCAAATGTGTTGAAATAAGTGGAATTACCTTTAAAAATGGACAGAATAAACACAAACTTAGCAACATTTGTCTACTCAATTACCAGTGATGGAATTGAAAACCGGATGTCGTAATTTAGTTACAGACAAATCGGGGCACAAACATTTCGATTATAGAACAGTCTATCTGTCGTGAACTTATAGGTATAATTCCGTTCAATGAACTCGTAATTCTTGGGAATTTCTTCTTTATTCAACAACCTGAACACCGTAACATTATGCATCTAACTTAACACGATGAATTTGAATTTAGTGTCGATCGGGGGGGGGGGGGGGGGGGGGTGTACAATACATGCAGTACTAAATGATATCCCCCCCCCCCCCCCATCCACACTCATTTCTTTTTCAAAATTAGACATTACCATAACCTTAATCCTTCTTTTTTTTTGCTTGTTAAGATTTCTGATACACTGTAAGTCGAGCGGCCACCCCCCCCCCCCTCCCCCGCCCCATGCACTTTCAATTCGCCTCCGACGCCACTGAATATAGTAATTATTTACTTTTATAATAATAGTAAAAACATTATATAGTTCTAACTTTAAGATGAGGTTGTAAGGTGGTTCCCGCGGCAATTATTAAGGTATACAATAATACTTATCGACAGATATTTCAACTGTTAATTTCTTATCGGGGGGAGGGGGGGGGGGTACTTGATGAAAAGTGGCATGGATTTTTGCTTTTCCTTAGAGTGTTTTAGTGTTAGAGTATATGTGAGAATGTCCAGAAACTATTTTGAATGTGATATGCTTTAGATAAAAAAAAAAGATATTATGACTATAAAACGACAAACTTAAGATGCATGTGACAGATTCAGTGCGTAGCTGCCTCTCACAATTTTGATTTTTTAATTAATCCATAGAATTTACAAGTCCCTCTTATTTATCTCTTCCTCACCCCTCTCGTCGTTTATGACTTATCTCAAGCGTGCAAGAGCTGGAATTTTGTTTGAAATCGAATTACACGTCCCCGATTATTGTATTTCAGCAAGTAGGCTATTAGGCTAACCTTTATACAAAATAAACCAGTGCTTGAAATACATAGTCATGGAGAACAAACCATGCAGTCTTTGGGATGACTTAAAAAGCTTAATCATGAGAAAACTTCGAGTGATTTCCACCTGGCAATAATAACTGAGTCTAAGGCCGACAAAAAAGCATCAAAATCGAAGTCAAAAGAAGGGGCCCATTGCACATTGTATCGTAAAATATATTTCCACTATATTTGGTAATAAACTGAACAAGACCAAACCCTGTGTATACATGTACATTCAATATACTATCACAATTTCACATCTGTGTATACATATCATCGGAACGGTTTGTATACTAAATATATCAATGCTTGGATTATATTGTCAAATTTGTATCGAGCCGAGAAGTTGGAACCTTGTCACTGGATTGATCATTTTTTGATTTTGATGCCCCATGGAATTTTAGCATTTTACAGGAAGAAAAATCATCGCCGACAGTGAGATACGAACCCCCGACCCTCAGGTCTAAAGGCGCAAGCGCTACCATATGCGCCACGACGCTAATTAATTTTAGCTATGTAATTAGAGATCATATTAAAAAGAACCATTAACTGATCATAGGAATTTTTATCCATGGCACTTTAAAATCTCATTACCTATTTAAATTTATGCTCATCAGCTATGATTTGCGTGGTATTTTATAATTCATATTTGGTTTAATTACGGCGCTACTTTGTAATGACTACGTTTAAAATTCAACAAACTTTTGCAGCTGGGTTTTTCAAACAGCTAGTAGTCGAAAATGTAAAAAAAAAATAATAACTAAAATTCAGTCGCATTTGTTAAGAAAAGCAACTTACATTCTCAGAAGAATGAATAAAGTTTATAGTATGTTTTTCTATGTAAAATGTTCTAATAAGTATATTATATATATGTAAAAAAAAAAATTACTTGTGATGTCAATTTAAATATGTTGTCTACATTTAAAAACCAAATCAATGATATCTCAACCATTGGATTGTTTATATTTGATATGAACACATTGAATAACAACAAAACAAAAAATTACGCACTTTTGGTTGATTTAAATCCTTCACGACAATGCCTGCTCACTGAAGCGACAACGTGTGAAAATTGACCTTCGGGTAACGGGATAAGCCAAGTAACTGATTATTATGTTGATCTATATAAGACCTACATCATTATGGAATTATAATTCTAAGTCAATTAATGATAACAGCAGACGTTCTGAAGTGCATACCACATAAAGCAGTTTCATAAGCACGCTTCAATTTTAAATTTTACCTTCAAATAGACCGGAGACCTAAAACTACGAGAAGGATCGATATTTGCATGGTGCATGCGGTCGGAGATGGAGGATACCTTCGAATTTATTTCCTCAACATATAATTAATGATGTGACTGATGAAACTGATTTTGTAAAATATACATATGACGTATAAGAAGTGCAACACAAAGCTTTAATCTATCAAACTTCACACATTTTTTCTGAAAAAAAACCCCCGAGTTTTCGGGGCAATTTTTAAGGATTCCTCTTAGAAATTAGTCTTTCGTCGTAATATATATATGTACTTGCAGGCACGTAGCATGGGGGAGGGGGAGGGGGGGGGGGGGGGGGGCAGAGGAAAAGGGTGCACTGGTCATCAGTGATACATCTTTGCAGAAAAATCCGACGAATGCCATTAAGTAGATGATAAACTTAATATCAACATGTCGTTTAACCATATAATTATAGCTCTCAAGTCCCTATAAAAGGAGGGTGACCAAAAGGAGAAGGGGTTTAACTAAATAAATACTGGGATTAATTTTAAGCGCATACATGTACCCAGTATAAAATTAATTTTAAAAATTTAAATCTAACCCCCCCCCCCCATTGCCCCAAATCCCAACCCCCAACCCGGTAGTGATATGCTTCCTGATCAGAGCCGTTAGGATTTGTTCACAAATGCAAAATTCTATTGGAAATATATTTTAATATCGATTATGAATGCAAATCTAATATGTGTCACCCTTTTCAGGCCTGAGATATCAAAAGCTAGAAGTCCATTATAATAAATAAATTTGTGATGATGATATATGGTACGCACACTGCAAAAATGTGATTGTGTAGACTTACACATAGTAAAATTTAAAGGAGTGTTAGTTGACATTTAGAGCAATGGCAGCCCCCCCCCCCCCCACCCCCTCCATTGCTTCTTTCCTGCTTACACGTGCATTGTTCGATCGGACACCTGTTCTCATGTGTTGTGTATATGTACCTTTTGCTCTTTGTTGATTGTAGCATTAGAAGAACAATAGGGTGTTAACTGGTATACACAGAACGTGCCCATTACAAAGACACCTAAGAATTCTGAGTTAATTGCAAGGTCTGTGAAAGAACAATAGGTACTAATGAGGTATACACAGTATGTCTCCTTGACTCATCTAAGTCCAACCCAGTCTCATATGCATCTAAGTGACAAAAACACCCAGGGCTACATTCTAATTAAATTATTCAATCGAACACAATATATATTGAAAGACAAATGTAAAATTATCAAAATACACATTTCAGCTATTTCTGTGCTGCATTTTCCTTAATTTGGGAAGGGTCTATGGATTTTTTTTAACTTGCATGCTCTAATTATTTAGACATTTATATACATGCAAACACCAAATTCTGCATATTACTTTCACCTAGGTTCACTTTTGAATGATTAAAAATCTTGGATTATTAGTCTAATTAGACTCTTTAATCTCCAATTTAATGTGTAATGTATCTAATTTATTACACTGGGTACATATTTATGTCAAGTTTTCATTTATGAACATCATTCTAATATGCATGTATATCAATATTGTCCTGATCTCTCAATTCTGTACATCCTAAAAAAAAATTATCATGAAATGTCTAAATACACGTAAACAAATTACATTGTTTCTTCAAAGTGTTTCTAAAATAATATGCCAAAGCATATTGCACATTTCTTTAATCTCCTAGAACAATGTCCAGTCCAGTCTTTGATATATGCTATTATACAATTTATTATTTTGTAGTGATGAGGTTATTTCTTAAAATTATTGATATTTTCACAGTCTAATTACTTAATCATGCTCTATAACTTGATACATCCATATGTTATCCTCTTGGGAATACATTACATTAAACTAAACAAGTTAAAATTTCAAAAGTCTAAACTTGAGCAGCTAAAATTAACTTAAAGATTTGCATGTATCTCTGGTATTTATTGGGTGCTCAGATGTTTAGGTTTTTTTGGGCCGCACATTGAACATCACAATTATATAGACACATACTTTTTGCAATAAAACAAATATTCCTATATGCTATTTTGTCAGGTTATCAGTAACCTATTGGCGAATTTGAATTGTACACGTAGATGTACATGTATTATCATAATACAATTTCATATTCAACTGAAAACTGGTACAGTCACTCAGATTTATTAAATTGATATTCTGGAATCATACTTGCAGGATTATTAGAAAATAAAATTCAAATCATGACTATGCATGGTTTTATCCATTAAGTAAACATACATGCAAATGTCAAGGAGGAGGAAAATACATTCAATGACATTGGCTATTTCTCTTATCAATGGTTTTAGTTGTATTAGTACAAATCAATTTAAGGTAGTCCTCTTTTTTTAAATATGAAGATTGAGATAACAATTATTTGCTCCAATTAATTAATATTTACTTTTTTGACTGTAATCAGGGAAAATGAGCTGCCAATGCAAATTTGTGACTATAATTTAGAAGTTCTTTATCAGTTAGTTTTATTTGATACATTACATGCACTTTAATACACCTATATTCAAGAATACGGGTTGTCCGCAGCAATCTAACTATATAATATATAGACCTAGTTGCTTTTTAAATGCATGTATAATTTTATCACATATATTGAGGTACATTAATCATGCTATGTTAATTTTCTAAATACCACTGTGACAGTTTTTTCTGTTTTCTGTCAATTAAAGAAATGTCGATTAGATTTAGTGGGCATATTTCTTACATGTACCTGATATTGGCAAAGGGGGTGGGGGGTCGAATGCAACAAATGAATGCAATATTCTGACTATACCCCAAAAATAACCATTCAAATGGCAGGTTTTCCCCCCTTTTTCAAAATTTTGACCTGGTCTCTCACACAAAACTATAAATATCCACTGCCACCTTTGACATTTAGTCTAAGAGTTTATTTCTCACAAAAACACTTTACAATCAGAAAGCTAGGTTGTGCAAAAAACCAAAAATCTAGTAAATAGGCAAAATCCCCTAACTTGCATGCTAGCTGTACTGTACAACAGTGATAATGTCTCGATAAGTACATACAAAAAGACATTTATACAAAATATACACAGATATACAAAGAAGATATGTTAAGGACATTGGTGTATAATATATTTACTAATTCAGCATCCCAGAATAGTTTTATGACATGGATATTTTCGGCATGGATGCTAGCAATTGGTTGAAAATTATGTGTTAGATGTGTACTTACATAAAATAACTATAATTAAGGCGAAATATTTACCATTATTTTATGAACTTGCTAATTCAACTTGATAAGTATTATAATGCATATTAACAACAATTACTTTTGTCAATTTGAGGCATTTTAACATGGCCTAATTTAGAAATTTTAGAAAATAATTAATTGCCATTACATCGGTTTGACACCACAAAGCATATATATGTAGAAGTACACATATACTGCCTTTGGATTTCTAATTTTCACTTTAGACACCTGTTAAGCCAGTGAAGAACGGGGTATGATATCTAAAAAAAAAAATTGAGTTATAAAAGGGGGGGGGGGGGGGGGGTATGAGGTTTTTCAAAACATGTGTATGTGGTTGACGGGGAGAATTAACACTGCATATTTATCCCTGGTATTCTTAGTTTAGCAATTTTAAAGCAGTCAAGTGCAAGCAAATAACAAGATAGAGAGAGATAGAGAGAGAGTAAACCCATATCAAAAAAATATAATGGACTGTGACCATGCACCACCCCCCCCCCCCTTCTCCCTGCCTCCCATTTTAATTCTCAGAGAAATAACCTGATTTTACATGGCATGATAAACCCATATCAACTGTGCATGACCCCCACCCACCCTAAACCCTCGTCTCTCATCATTATTCTCAGAGAAAAAGGTGGGGGTGGGGTGAAACAGAGAGAGAGAGAGAGAGAGAGAGAGAGAGAGTAAACCCTTATCAAAAAAATATGATGGACCGTGACCATGCACCCCACCCCACCCCCACCCCTTCTCCCTGCCTCCCATTATAATTCTCAGAGAAAAAGGTGGGGTTGGGGTTAGAGAGAGAGAGAGAGAGAGAAAGAGAGAGAGAGAGAAGGAAGGAGAGATATTAGGAAATAACCTGATTTTACATGGCATGACAAACACATATCAACCGTGCACGACCCCCACCCACCTAAACCTCTGTCTCCCATTTTTATCCTCAGAGATAAAGGTGGGGTTAAACAAAGAGAGAGAGAGAGAGAGAGAGAGAGAGAGAGAGAGAGAGAGAGAGAGAGAATTTCAAAAAATGAAACATTTGGTAAACAGAGTTTCATTTGATTTGTCAATGAGTATAATATAGAAAATGAAAATGATTAATTCATATATACATGTAATTTCTTTTAAAAGGAAATAATATTGTTATAAAGGACCAGTATACGAAGTGTCATTGAAATTAAAAAAAAAATCTTTTCATTATGTGTTACCCTGGAACCGCGTACATCAAGGATGATAATTACAGGTAACAAGTCTTAAACAGTATATATACACAGATCAACCACTAAGGTATATACATATTAATCAGGGTGACAGACTGGCAATTTACGGGTTGATGTTTGCAACATTGCCACCTATTGATCTTCTGTAGTGCTGATGTAATACTATGTACATGTATATTTAAAATACACTTATTTGATCTACTGTTTCTTACATGTATGCAAGTAATATGTATACACAAGTACCTGAGCTGGCCTTGGTGCAACCAACATATACAAATTTCAGCATTTTGTGAAATTTAATAAACTTTAGAGACAATTTGAAGTCTTGTTACCTTGTTATACATATTGCATACCAATTTCAACAGGAGACATCTCTCTAACTTTAATGATTATAATCATTAAAAACCATGTCATAAATTTTAGAAACACTCGTAAGTCTTAAAGTACAGCAATTCTCAATTTTACAAAAAATTGACGGATACAAATTATAACTGTCCCTTGCTACCTTTAACTTACACTAACATTCTAATAAAATGAAATATTTTGTCATAGAGTAAAAAAGCCTATGCATCTCTAAGAAAACGTATACCCCATAATGCTAATTCCATTGAGGTTTAAGAAAAATACAACCATTTAAGTGAACCCACTATTTCCACTTCACTCGATCATCTATTTATTCAACACTAAGATTCGATCATGGGGTTTTCTTTCAGTAAAACATTTTTACTGAATAATATAATCATTAAGAGGTCAATAGCTCCTTTAATAAAAAACCTTATTCAATACTACAAGTATCTTCATGATATTATCATGATAAAATCATATCACAAAGAAATACAAGTACATGTATACCAGCTCCCCCTATCTCTTTTTTTTTTTTTTTATAAAAAGCAGTGGTTAGAAATCTTTCACATATAATATATGTATTATAAAACCTGTGGCAATTTCCTTGAGATATTTGAAAACAATCATCACTTAAACTAAAAATTGACCTTTTGATTTGTAGCATTTTTAGTCATAGACAAATAGACATTCTGTCCTAGCTGCATGTGATATTTCTTAATTTTAATTGTTTCCATGAAAAAGTGAGCTAACAATCATATTTTAAATCAGTGTGTGAATATTCTACATGTTTCTATACTATATAGCTATATAGGGTTTCTACTCTCTTGTCAACCATGCTAAAGCAATAAGACCTTAGCTAGATACCAGTTTGATACCTGCA
Organism: Magallana nippona; assembly: GCA_033439105.1. NCBI lineage: Eukaryota > Metazoa > Mollusca > Bivalvia > Ostreida > Ostreidae > Magallana > Magallana nippona. The sequence goes on along the minus strand of CM065921.1, from coordinate 31,385,748 downwards.
TGCTTTTAATTTAAAAAAAATTCAAACATAGCTGGATAGCTGGAGAAGGATTAGATATCCATGAAAAATGTTCAAATTTTAAATGTTTTTCTACATAATTATTGCATAAATACAACAAAAATGTAAAAATATGTTGTTTCTCGTTCATTTTAAAAGTGATTTTAATAGATGTTATTTTAAGGTCAAATGTACATTTACATATTCTACATGTAATGTTAATGGAAGGAGGTGGGTGATTTTCAACTATGTCGATATACATGTATCTAACATAATGATTAAAATATCACTTTTTAATGGAAGGAGCAACAAACTTGGGTTTTTTGACATGTTGTATTACATGTATATGATAACTGCATTTGTCTATTACGTCACTTAATTTTAAAGAATTTTTTTAAATTTAAACTTACCCATGGTGTAATAATAACATGCAGTCAATATATAGGGTGAACTTTTATTATCTGTAACAGACACAATCACCTGTCAGCTGGCTTCAAAGACCCCGGCCTTCACCATAACTGTTGTTACTGCTCTTTTGCAGGGCAAAATGACTTAATTTAGTGAAATATGATGTAGCGTTAACTGTTTAATCTACACGCATCATTTAGTTTTCTAACTTCGCCAATATTTAACAATTTGCCCTGCAATAGAGCAGTACCACTCTTACCATGAAGGGGTCTATAATGTTTATTGAAACCCTATACCATGTAAATGCATTTCATAAATTGCAATTACAATTTAACAGTTTAATGATAATTAATAGTTAATCAACTTACAGCATTTATTATACCTCAATTAAGTTCATTGCTCTATTTTCATCCAATGTAATTTCTATATTTATTTAGTACAATTTGTATTCAAATCCGACTGAAACATTTTGAAAATAAATTATTTGCTGCCATATAATTTATATCTTATTAAATTTATCCTCATTTGACAAATTATAATCTTAAAATGGAAAGGGGATAAATCTTATTTTAAATTATTTAATATATCATTTGCTAAATTGGTTTTATAACATTGTATTAAAAATAAAAGTTCTGAATTATATTTTGAATTTATTGAAATCATAATGATGCAAAATAATCAATCTAATGAGTCTAAATATGTTCAACATTGGGGAGCTAGACAAACCCAGTAGAAGTAATAGGATGGGGGTGTACATGGAACTCCTAGTGAGGGGGGGGGGGGGGGTGTAAACCAATTTTAAAGCCTAAGCACAAGGGGAAAGTGGGGGTGTCTTTAGGTATTCTAATTGGGGTTTTTCTCTTTCCTTTTAACTTTGAAATGCATGCACTTACAATGGGAAGTATATAAAATAGTGTTTGCCAGAAATTGGTGTTGTAAAGTTGTAACCTAGCTCTCACAGTAGATCAAATAACAGAATTTTGGTAATTTGCACTTACTGCTAAGATATATCCAATTTAAAATACCGTGTTAACTGTCAACATACACAAGCCTCGAATGTATATATCTTTACCACACTTCGCGCTTGTGTATACAACAGAGTTTATGACCACCGTTCGCTGCTGCGGCCGTTGTACAATATATGCACTGCACTGCAGTCTGCAGTAGCATTCCAATAAACATCTGTACATTTATGTAAAAAAAAAAAAAAAAAAAAAACTCTCTTTTTTCTGAGACGACGACCGTCACCGCTGTTCCGATGCCTTGTGACAATGTTTTGATTTCTTCTATAGAATACTTTTTTAAAAAAAATGAAGTAAGTGCCAAACAGACAGAATCGTGTATTAGCTTCCCCATTTGCATGTTCTGATTTTAGTCAACACCTGTCACAGTCTTAAAAGCGCTTACTGTTACGTTATTATTGGTACGGAAAGAACAATCTGAAACAAACATGATGCAACACTTGAACAAGATTGTCTGTCACACTGTTTGGACTGAATCATGCATTTGTAAATTGTTTCTCGTGTTGCTAGTTTCTCGAGAATCTAATTTTCGATGTCGTGAATCAGTTCACTAAACATCACCTTCAAAGAATTTATTTGCTGTAAGTACATGTATAATATTTGAAATAAGGGATTGTACTGCAGTAGATTTTTGCATGTAAAACTTTCTCTCGTAGTTCATACACAGGGGCTTGTGTAGAAAAAAAGCACCGTTAAAACAGTTGGTACCTCGGAGGAAAAATAACTACTTTTTAAACGATGTCTTTTTTTCTACACAAACCCCTGTGGTTCATACTCATATTAAATATGAGTTCTTCATCTTGATGGACACAGAACCCCAGACCATATAATTATGTATGCTGTAGTTTAACCTGTGCTGAGTAAATTAACCTTTATTTGTAAATTGCCTATAGTAATAATTTGTAAGGTATCAACTATTCAACTATTGCCTTATATCAGACAATAAGCAGATTCTATTAACTTCAGATTAATATTTTATGGGGAAAAAAACCCTATTATCATTACTTAAGAAAATATGGGGGAAAAAAACCTACATTAGCATTAAATATGGGGATAAAATCCCCATCTGATATTTTTTGGGAAAGGTGGGTTTTTTTTCCCCATATGCAATTTCATGGGTTTTTTTGCCCCATGGGGTTTATGACAAAACCCCATGGGGTTTGCATGGGGTTTTATGTGGGGTATTTTTTCCAAACTAAAACCCCATGGGGTTGAAACTTTTAAGATCAAATATCTCAAAAACTGTCTAAAAATGTTTGAATTTTTTTTTCAAAAGTTTATTTAGAATAAAAAACCCCACCATTTGGTACTAAACTTTGGTCGATAGTGTGAATGGAAAGGGGTGCGCAACGCCGGAAAAATGTCCATTCCGGAGTTGTCCGTCCCACTGTTTTTAACAAATGATCTCGAAAAAATTAAAAAATGGTCTACTCAATGGCTGGTGGAGTTTAACCCTAACAAAACTGTAAATGTTAACTTCACTCGATCAGATAAATCACACCCAGATATCTCCTTTGGTCATACAATAAATTGTATAGATTGTAAGCAAAATCACTGTCATCTCGGACTAATTCTCCAATCAAATGCTTGTTGGTCTGAACACATTACAAACATTTTTGATAAAGCATGTCATCGTTTAAATATTCTTCGTACTCTTAAATATAAATTAAACAGGGAGTCTCTAATTAAAATTTACATTTCCTTTATTCGACCTATTTTAGAATATGGTGATGTAGTATGGGATAATTGTACACAGGAACAGAGCAATCTATTAGAAAGTGTACAAATAGAGGCTGGGCGCATCATTACAGGACTAAGGCGCACCTCCTCAAGACAAAACTTATATAAAGAATTAGGGTGGGAAACGTTAAGTGATAGAAGAAAAAAACACAAAGTTACACTTATGTATAAAATACTTAATAATTATACACCCAAATACTTGCATGATATGGTTGAACAGTGTCTCCCAGTCTCACATAATTATTCATTACGTAATAATAACTTGTTTCACATACCAATTACCAGAACTGTTGCATATTATAATAGTTTTTTACCGTCAACAGTTAAATTATGGAACACTTTGCCAAACAGTTTAAAATCTGCAACAAGTATAGCCAAATTTAAGCAAGGCTTGCAACACAATAATCTTGTAGACAAAACAAAATCTAAATTATACAATCATGGACAAAGAAATTTAAATATACTCCATTGCCAGTTAAGAAATTTTTCAAGTAACCTTAATGCAGATTTGTATAATCATAATTTAGTTGAATCATCAAAATGTTTAAAATGTGGGTACTCCTATGAAGATTCATTTCATTTTTTCTTTCATTGTCAATGTTATGAACCTCAGAGAAACTCTCTGTTTAGATACATGAGTGATCATGACATACCAAAAGATATTAATATTGTACTACATGGTTATGATTGTCTATCTCTCTCAGAAAATGTGTCATTTTTTGACCAAGTTCATAAATTTATTAAAAACAGTAAAAGATTTTAGAATGTAAATTAACAATGAGTAACACTGTGCTAATGTACTTTACATATACCGGTAATAATTATTGAGCCTATTTTAATATAACCACTATATATGTATATATATATATATATATATATATATATATATATATATATATATATATATATATTTCTATTTTCTCTTTTGTTTTTTCTTTCTATCATTATCTAGTTATTTAACTAAATCCTTTATTACTATATTCTTTATAAGTTAGTAAAATGTCTATGTAAAACTTGGAAAAGTATACACATTTAGTATTATAAATATTTATACCTTGACCTATTATGGAGAGAACTCATATAGGCTATCTTTGCCTGCTGTTTAATCCATATTCACTTTATACTTATATGTATATTTTGAATAAAACATTTCTTAAACTAAGAACACACAGTGGAATATCAAAACTTTATTACATGAGTGATGTCCACCGCAAATTGATATAAACATGTGATGAAATATCTTTATTTAATCTTTCCAGCTATGCATTGGACTTTATTGAAGGAGCCTGAATATGAGGAAATACCAGCATTACTTATTTAGGACCAGCTTATAAGTGAAGAAGTGAAGAGTACATGAATGCCCAGTGCAAGTTTTCATATCTAAGGTACTATTGTCAATTTTGATTTTCTCTCTCTCTCTCTCTCTCTCTCTCTCTCTCTCTCTCTCTCTCTCTCTCTCTCTCTCTCTCTCTCTCTCCGTATCTATATAAACTCCTACATGTATAGTAAACACTAGTGCTACATTTACATGTATGTTGTGAATGTTCTGACAAAGGCCGCGGATTTCTGTTCACTGGCTATAAATAAAATTATCTTATATATCTTCCAGGGAAATGAAAATTAGATTTTAGAAAGTATTAAATTGTTCATGAGAGTTAATCATCAGATAAAATTCAATTCAAGGGTCCAATAAGCCGCTCAGAAACATATTTAACAAACATAATAGAATTATTTCTTAGGCAAACTTACAAGCTATTGAAGCTTTATTTTGTTATTCATGGGAAATTAATAAAGGTATAATCAGGAACTTGTTATAAAAAAAGAAAGACGTGCTCTATCGTAACATGGCTGCTTATACATGTACATTCTGCATTCTTATTAACATGTTGCAGTTTGCTAATATTTGTTTAGATACACAAAATTAAATGCTAAACACCATGTGCTGCGCTTGGTCTTTGTAGAAATAATTCACAGTATTTCTTATATCTATTTTTCAAACATTACGGAGTAGTGATGTTCCCGGCCGCTAAAGGACTAAATGCCCTGAAGGCTTTCACACTTACCGAAAATAATCCCCGCCCTCACCTGAGATTTACCACCCGGTGAATCTCGAGCCTTTAGTTGTAAGCATAATTATTAAAGTACTGTATCAATAAATTATGAATGAAAACATATTATAATTTCTGAAATTACAATAACAGTGTGTCTTGTGAGTCGGCGCTCTGTCGAGTGCAAAAATTGATTTATAGCTCAATCTATAACACATGAGAGTTAAATAATTGAACTAAGAAAAAAATATTGAAATTAAATAACAGAAAAGGCTGTTATAAACTGTCAAAAACCGTACAGGGGGTGTCAGGGGCATGTACAGGGGAATACAGTGGCTTACAGGGGATGACAGTGGCGTACAGGGGGTGACAGGGGCTTACAGTGTCACACAGGGGGTGTGTACAGTGGCTGACAAGGGATAACAGGGTGTACAGGGGCTGTGTACAGGGGCTGACAGGGGATGCACAGGGAATGACAGGGAAAACACAGGGGGTGACAGGGAAAGACAGGGGATTTTCATACGGACAGGGGTTTTTAGAGCCAGTAGTGTTAAGGCCCCTTCCCCTACCTCCCTATTATAACTCATATAATGAAAAAATAAAAAAAAGTCTGCAATTAAAATGACAGAAACTGTAGATAAGCTTATTTAAACAAAGATGATGATACAGTATGCTGGCAAAGGGAGATCACATTTTAGAAAGTGAAAGTAAAACTTAACTGTTTTGTATACCGGTGTCTCATAATATTGCACTTCTACATGTATTATACTTACCTATATTGGTCAACATCATCATGATAATCCAATTAGCACAATACGAATTCCTTTAGCTGATCACCACAAAAGAAACGTTTATTCATGTTAATTAATGCTATTCTGCATATCTAGAAAACATATGCATGTACACCACGTGAAACCCATCTAACCAAAGAGCTGGGTAAAACTAATACCCGATGCAACCTGTACACCTCAGTTGTGTACGTGATCATTTAATTGTAACATATTGCATGTCGCCTTCTTTTTGACTAAAACTAGTACAAGAGAGTATTATTCAGAGGCAAACACTTGGTGCGGCATTACTGTCTAATGACAGCATCTAGTTTTCTTTGTTTTTACCCGTGTTATTTATTTCTTTGAAAAAGGGACTGGTTGTCCCGAAAATTTGACAATATCAATTGTTTGAAATTGAAATTAAAATAGTATATATATATATATATATATATATATATATATATATATATATATATATATATATATAAACACAATGAATAAATAAATGTGTTTATTTATTATTTGTAATTATTCAAAATAAAGAAAACATTGGTTAGGGTGGACAATTTTGACGTATTGCTTTCAATAATCATTCAGAGGTCCCTAGTATAAAATGTAGGTCATCGACCTATAAATACCTGAAAAATATATTACTATAGAAGGACTACAATGCACAATTAGTAGTTTTTTTTTTTGTTCCTAATAGTGGACGTTTTGCGCCCCCTGAGTAAACGTAATCCTTAAGAACAATTTTTTAACGTTTTACCCCTCAACAGTTAATACACGTATAAAATTATATTTATCAGCACAATGTATTATTTAGAATTTTTATATGATATTTATTAGTTTGTAACCTTTGAGCACATATTGTTTAAATAAATTAATATTTATAATTTCGCTTACTGTTTTACAATATCATTCTACGTTTGTAATAAAATAATGATGTTTGGCGGGCGGGCGAGCGTGCGTCTGTTTGGGTAGGCGGACGTGCGTGCATCCATTAGCGCGGGCGTGTGGGCTGCGTGTGTGCGTGCCTGTGTGTGTTTGTGGAGGGAATATTTAAATAAGTGAATGAGTATGTGTTTTATTTTGGTTATTATAAATGAAAATGTTAGTTTCTTTTGAAGTGTGTGATACAAAGGGGGATTTGGAAAATGACAATGGCTCCAAGGTAATAAGATTTCCTGAAGTTCATTTATCGAATATTATTCTTATGCATAACAACTAGGAAAATGGAGAGGAGGAGAACTTCACAAATCGTTCGTCGAAAATAGGAGAAACGACTGTTTGTTCAATGGACTTTGCTTTCATCAATTGACAAATACGAATCCGGTCAAAATACATTGTAAATGTTCCGCCAAAGCATTATTTGAAAGACAATTTGATTAGATCCATTTAATATTAGACAACTGTTAACGACGTAAGTTGTATATCAAACAACATTGATGTATCAATCTCATGGCCTATCAATAATACTCCTCAGTTGACTGAAAAGTTACGTACATTTCAGTAAGATTGGGTGTGGATTGTAATCGATTTGCGCTGAACACCATATCACAAAAAAACCCAGTTGGTAAGCATTTATTAATCAGTAGGTTAATGGAAATATCGATATAACGATACAATATATATTTTCTCAGAGGGAATATTATTTTATAAAAATATACATATTGCTGGGGAAAACACCCCCAGTAAATAATCAACTTCCCTTAATCGTCTTTACCAGACACCAATAGAACCTAAAACTTGTAACATAAATACTGTGGTACAAGTTCCCTTAGTATATCATCGGGTTCGGGGTTGTATGATTAATTACAGTATACATGTACACCTCTATACCACACAGACACGGATCAGACTCTTCTCCTCCTAGTTTGTTCTGTGACCATTTATATAGGTTTGTGTACCAATAAATATTGTTGCACTCGACTGTTTTCACTCGTCTCATGACATCTGGCGTCGTCCGGACACGGATCTTCAATTCATTAATGTTGTTTATTCGAGTCGTTTAAACTTAATCACCCGACCCGGATGATACATGTAAATATATTTTTTGACTCGTGTGTATTGAATCTAGTGTAGTTTAACGTGTTCTTTTTCGATTTCTGAAAGTTTTCGATTATTTCAATTGATTTTTGGATAAAAATTTCGATAATTCGAATTTTTTGCTATTTGATTTGTTCGTGCAAAACATGTGCTGGCCATCTTGGATTGCCTTTGAGCAAGACAGAAACACATGACCGGAATCCGAAATTAAGTATTTTCATATGTAAACAAATCAAGTTTATGTAAAATTGAAGTTGGTTTTATTATATGCTTAGGATTTTTTAGGAAAAGTTGAAGTGACTTACTTATATTTATTACTCTTTTTATTCAAACTTAAATGTCTTGCGCGATTTTTATTGGCTAGGGGTATTTATTGATAAATAATGTCCTCCTACTTCAACATTACTTTATGCGTAGATTAGCTTGGTGGGGTCAAAGACTGTCAATTATGCTTGATATCTGTAATTGTGCTGTTATATTATAAACGTTTTTAGTATACTTTGTGGTGCACATTAATATGTAAACGGTGTGACCGTTGGGCCGAGAGCAGATTTTTATGGTTTGAAACGCAGATAGTAGGATTAGCCTGCCTACTCAAATCATAAGCCAAAGTTATTAAACGTCGCATGCTCCATTATGACGTCATGTTTAATACGTAAACCGTAAAAGTTGTGTCTTTGGAAATAGCCGAAGAAAAGTACGTGATTCCGAGAATTTTTTATTTCTTCTTTCAATGTTTATCCATTTCATAAGTTGATAAATTTTCAATTTATACTTTATTCAGTATCTAAAAGATCGGTTCCTTGATGTTAATGTTTTTATTTTTTATCGAATAATTCGATAAGACATACGTGAAACTGGTCTTATCTCCTGATTAAAGCATTGTTGAAACTTATCTGGTTTGCATTGTCAATCAATTTCCTTTAAATTACTTTCCATTAAAAACTTGGAAAATTTTTAATAGAGTTAATGGACAATTATCATAGAAAAGCCACACTCATTTAATGAACGAGTAAACTTTGTCGAACAAAATGGCGTCCAATATGGCGGCGCCCAAGATCTGGAAGAAAATTTTTCAGCCCTTAGTAGCCCTGATTCAGCTTCTATTTTTCACTGATTTTCTTATTTATATAGGATACTATTAAGCCTTGCTGCGCTCGGTATTATTTTACCATGACTATCAATATATATGCTGCCAGTGCACAGGAGTTGCGCAACACTGGAGAGTGTTGGGGGAAAGGAAGCGGCCAAATAAATGAAGATACGAGATACAGAAGTTGTAACTGAGGAAAACCTAGCTGCTGAAATTCAAATACCTCTGGAAGCAATTTAAGAGTGAATAATTCAGAATAAATTGCCACTGACAAAGTTGCACACAACACTGTCCATGAAACAAGAGGATAGTGGTGTGCCAGCAGAACGGTCGTCCGTTTCAACTGATGCGCGTCTAAATAAACGGAAAACCACCATTTTCAGTTCGGACAGTCAGTGCTCTAACAATAGCTAGGAATATGAAATCCTTGAAAGATTCTTCCCTTGTCAGCATTGAAATAATTCAAAAAGTAGAGCAGGGTATATCTCCATGGGACTGCTGCTCTGTTGCCATGAATGATAATATCATAGCAGGACTAGACTTCTCGGAGGCTCATCATGGAATTGTAGACCTTTACATCAAGACACTTTTTCGACATGGCAGTCTTGTACCAACAGATCTAGAACTAAGCAAAAATAAGGAATCGCATGTAAACCAGATATCCAGAGTCACTTTGATTTCCAGTCAAGTATTTCCTCCAAATACCATTTCATAACAGATCAGTTATACTTGAATAAAATCTTCCTAAGGAATTACATAGTACAGTCTATGCAAGATAGTAGTGGAGTCTTAGGCTTAGAATGTATACAGTTGCCAGGAGGGAAGTCTATTGGTTTCGCCCAATCCCTTAGAGAAGGATATTTAGTGGACCCATCTTTAAATGATGAAGCTGAGGTTTGATGAGGTAATGTCAATTTAGTATGCGATCTAGCATAAATAGGCCGTCTTGTTAATGTATTCAACAGGCCGGCAAATTATTTTGATAAAAACAAACAGAGACAACAAAAAATGTTGCTTATAGAATTCCAGGAGGTATTTGCTGAGCAGGATTAAGATCTTAGATGCTTAACTACAATACAACATCACATTGACACGAAGAATGCCAATCCGGTTAAGTCAAAATGTGCCGAGCGCCATTCGGGTCTTAACATCAGGAAGAGGAACACTTAAGAAAAATGCTCGACTTTTGTATCATACAGCCATCAAATTTCGATTAGGCGTCAGCACCAGTCCTTGTAAAGAAAACGGCTGGAAATGTTAGGTAGTTCATTGATTACCGTGACTTAAATGTAGTAACCTTTAAAGATTATCTCCCCTAGCCTATCATAGAATATGCATCTTTGCATGGCTTCTCTTTTTATGGTTTCTCTATCATACTAAAATTTATTCTTTAGGTCAAATTTCACTATAATTTTTAACACCGTTTGTTTGTTCTCCTGAGATTAAGGCCCACATCACATAATACAATCAACAGTCCAAATGACGTTTTCTATATCTAAATTTTAGATGAAGGCATCTTTACGAAAATAAATGGGGAAGGGGTAAACGTTTCGGCCCCTTTTTATACGTACATTATTTATCCAATGCATACACATTTCATATCTACAGTAGAGTTGTGAACACAATATGTTCATGCTTCAAAAATTAATATTTAAGACTACTAAAATGTATTTAATCTGTTATTTTAAGGAGACTGGGGGTCAAAATATAGTATAATATAAAAATCAGGTATTTGCCCGATGCATGGTGAACTCGCCTCCCGATTTCTGCTATGACGTTAATTAGTCAACCTGCGTTCTTGGTAATCCCCGTTCTGGAAAGTTTTATCAAAACTAAAATTTTGCAAATCTTAAGTTCTATGTATACTAAAAAAAACATTCCTGCTAAATTAATTCACTGTTTATGTAATTATTCAATATAATGTCATTGTAAGTTAATATTTTGACAACCTTCCACTGCCTTGTATCCACCAAAGAGTGTCCACCACCTTTCTCTCATTTTTGCTATTGCGGGCAAGGTTATCGAAAATGAGAGTAGGTTTTAATTAATTTCACAATGATAACTTCTTTGGTATAATTCAATTATAGTTGACGGACATTATCTCACTCGTGTTAAAATATCAAAGGTATAAGGAGTTACTCTAATGCAGGCATTTTGTAGCTTAATGGCATAAGATATTTATTTATAAGTATAGATATGAGATAGGTATTTGATCTGTGTAGATCGGGATAGGGATATTTAATTATTAAGACAGGCATATCAAATTCAAGCTGGAAACAAAACAAATATTATTTCAAAGCCACCATTGAGGGTTTTGGTTTTGATTGTCTGCAAAACGCGTCATGAAAACGACATAAACAAGAATAACTGCATTGAAAACCGCGCGCCTTTGGTACAATTTCAAAGGACACAGTGGAGGTAAGATTTCTCCCTTCAAACTGTTGAACTTACAAATATAGTATGAATATATGCTCTTTTTGTATAAGCAGTGTAGAATGCTTAAACCTAAACCACTATCGATTCATTATCATGATGATCTACAATAATTATATATTTGTTAACCGATCAAAAATGTTTTAATTCTTCTAGATGTTTCTATCTAACAAAACAAAAAGTGTTTATGTTTTAACCAGGATATTAGTACAATCATTTTTATTGTTTAAGAAACATTAAATTTTGGGTTAATATTGATGCTCTTATAAACATTCAACATAGAAAACCTTGTCAGTAGCACCTGAAAATACCTATATATTTACGTACTGCAGCGATTTCTACAATAATGTCTGACCTATATGTCTCACGTCATAAAATTTGATAGAAAGTTACACTGAACGACAGTCATATTGTATAAATGGTAATAGTGAATGTGAGTATATTGTCTTAAAATATTAAGTAAATAAAAGTTGTGTATAAATACATGACATAAATAGAAAGTACAATGACATCAAAATACATCAATCATTTATAAAATACACACACAAATCACGTTAAATACACAAACGTCATGGTGGCAGTAAATACATGAGAAGACGTTCACTTTTTTGTGCCATTCAGACAACTGAATGTTAAATGAAAGCCTTTTAAAAGCTACCGAATGGCATGTAATTATCTGTTATTCAGTCATTCTTTTGATACCTTTCAGTCACATTTCACTAGACTGAATGATAGACTTTGAGTTTTATCACAAGTGTGTGATAAAAGAAGGGAAGTTAGAGTTCTTTGTTAAAACGTTTGAAAACAAATAACCCCAATTGTTATTTTATACAAGTTAAAAATCTAATGATATTCTTTACACGAAAATACATGTATGGCAGTGACAGATGCATGTGTAGTATTAGACCTATTTCAGTCGCAATGACCATAAATGACGTATTTTAATTTTATCATTGTTTGGCTAGAACAGAGTTTAAGGCTGAAGAAGAGACCAATTCAGGGGATAAATTCGTTGCCACTTGTATCACATACATGTATATCAAACACATTCACACCCAAACAGTTTACCAACATTTCTACCAACAACATAAATACCCGTGTTTAATCCCGGTGTTGTATAGCAGTTTTCCCCCATAGTAGCTCTATAGTAGGTTTTCCGTGGGGGTAATCTGGATATAAAAAGGGGGAAAACCACTATACAGCCGACTTTCCGTGGGGAAGATCTACTATATAGTCATTTTTCCGGAGGCAAAACCTGCTATATAGCCATCTTTCCGGGGGGGGGGGGGGAGATGGCTAGGGGGAATATGCACTATATAACACCGGTAAGATTCGACGTAAAGTAGTCCGAGTATCGCACTACGTCACAATACGGATTTTAAAATATTGGTTCACTTTTACATAGCATTTTAAATATCCAGTACCGATTTTACTCTGCGTTGCTCTTGAAAACAATTACAATAATAAGCAATTACAATGGTTATGTATGTATAATGTTACATAGAAATGATTGCTTTTAGAAACTCGATTTTATTAAAACAAAATGAAAAACGACATTTTTTAAGATGAAAATACAAAAATACACCAATTAACCAGGATCTCAGGTATGCATGCTTACAACACCAACTTTAGACCTACATGTAAATGTGAACAGGCAAGTTAAAGCTTGCAGAAAGGAGAATATTAATGACAAATTATGTTCTATGTTTGAATATTTGGTATATCATTTAATTAGTATACTCATAGCTTAACGACCCTTATCCCTTCGTATGAATAACAATTACATAATATACATGACTGAACATTGCAGGAAAGTCTTGAATTATATTAAGCGATTGGTACACTTGTAAATTGCTAGCACCACACTGATTCGCAATACATAATTTACAAAGCTTTATTTTAAAGCATACTTATTTACAACAATTTGCAAAAAACTATTTCTGTAATATCGATTAAACAAATGTGTATACTCTATTTTGTATACTACTATTCAGTTCCATTTTCCCAAAAATCGATCATATTTATTAGAAAAAACCGGACACCATGCATTTCATCATTGTCACTAATTTTCGCAAGAAGATACACATGTATGAGAGGTGTTAACAAAAAACAAGCATGTAAACATATAATTATTAGGGCCCCGCTCTGCGGGCACCCTATAGTGATCAGTCCGTCCGTCCGTCTGTCCGTCCTTCCGCCTGTCCGTCCGAGATTGCTTGTCTGGAGTATATCTTCTCTCCCCTCGGCAAAATCTGGCTCATACTTCACCCAGAGATTGCCTTTGGGTAAAGGATGTGCAATGACCTTAAACCATGTTTGTAGGTCTAAGGTTAAGGTCACAATGGAATTGAATCCGGCTCACAGAGTGTATACAGGCAAGGGATGAGCAGTGACCTTGAATGAAGTTTGTAAGTCGAAGGTCAAGGTCACATCGGACCATTCAAAAATCCTTTTTTCAGAGCATATATACTTTCCACTTAACTCTATTTGGCTCATGCTTCACATAAACAGATGTTTTTATTAAAGGTCGTGTTGTGACCTTAAACCAATTTTCAAGGTCAAATGTAAAGGTCATAGCAGAATTATATGAAAATTCCTTGTCTGGAGCATATCTTCTCGCCCTATGCTTTAATCTGGCTCATTCTTCACCCACATGGTGCCTTTGATTAAAGGGTTTGCAGTGACCTTAAAAGATGTTTGGAGGTCAGGTGTCAAGGTCATATCGGATCACACAAAAATTCTTTTTAAGAGCATATATACATTCTCCACTTAGCCTCATTTAGCTAAAACTTTACCTAAACAGAGCTTTTTGGTTAATGACGTGCAGTGACCTTAAACCAAGTCAATGTGAAGGCCATCACGGATCTCTTTACAACCAGTTTTAGAACGTAGATTATTTCCCATTTGCTTATTCTTGTTCAGATTGCCTGTATGTAAGGGGTTACGAGATTCAGTTCTATGTCAGCTTGAAAATTTAAAGGTCAAGGTCAAAGCAAATTTCTTTTCATCCTATTGTCTATTTTCTAAGCGGGGCCCTTTGAGATGGTCACCATCTCAATGTTGTCTAGTTATAAGTTGCAATGGTTATATTGGGGTTTTTTTTTTACCCTTTCGTCAGTCGGTCAGTCAGTCAGTCCTGTTGGTTTTTTTAAGCGCAACTTCTTTTAAGCCGCTGCACGGAATTTCGTATAAATTTGTAGGTATTTAGGATACAATATGGAGATGTGCAAATAACCGGTAAATTCCGATTTCATTTTTTGTCTTGGAATTTCGGCCCTGCTGAACTTAAAATGTTGCCATATACTGAAGATAGTAAGGAGAGTTTGTAAGCACAACTCTTAAACCGCTGCATGGAATTTTGTAAAACTGTGTAGGTATTTAGGACACAATGTAAAATCCCAATTCCATATTTTTATTTTATTTTTTTTTTTTGGGGGGGGGGGGGGGGGGAGGTAGAATTTTGTTGTAAAATACAAACAAAAATAGACGCGCATTTTGTAAGAAGTTTTGATCTGATAATTTTTGGCGAGTTATGCCCTTTCTCATTTTTTGTGTATATAATGCATACCCTGCCATTCAGTATTTGTAGCATTGTCAAGTAATGGGTAGGCGTGATAAATGTGAGCTTGGTCACTTGTTTAAAAAGAATGCATAAATATATATTATATAAAACTAAGCTTTCCGTGATTGAGTCCGTTTAGTGCTTTGTGTAGATCTACCTTTATTTTGCTAGAATGTCAGTTTATAGCCTTTTGGAAATAGTTTCTCAAAACCAAGTTCAGATAAATCAGCACAATCAGTTTGCTTGTTTTAACAGAAATGAGATTATCTATTTCTGTTTTACAGCTAGACTAGACTTATGATTATTTTTTTAATGCTTAATATCTAAATCTTGCCCATATATACCCATTGTGAAAGATAGATCTCCTCGGTTTTATATATCTATATACAATTAAAATTTTCAACACTGCAAAATTTTCGGGACAACCAGTCTCTTTGTCAGGACACAAAAGAATGAAATAAATTTCATTGAGTAAAAATAAACAAAACTAAATCTGGCACTACAACTAAAACTAAAAAGAAACAGCTAGTACAGCATGTGCAGGTTTTAGCTCACCTGGGGTTTTCTGATCAAACTTTGTCCGTTGTCGTCGTAGGTGTTGTAAACTTTTCACATTTTCATCTTGTTCACCAGAACCATATGGCCAATTTCAATTAAACCTTTTACACAAAGCATTATTTGTTGTAGGTAATTCAAGTTTGTACAAATTAAGGACCATGTCCTATACAAAGGGAAGATAATTTAGAATAATTCAAAATTTGTTGGTATTTTATTTTAAATTCTTCTTCTAAAATCCCATTTGGAAAGAAAAACTGAAACTTTTGTGGAACCATCCCCACATAGTGTAGATTCAAGTTTGTTCAAATCATGACATTGGATGAAATATCTGGTTTCAGCTCTGGGGAAACCTCCGGAAACTTATATAAGGTTACTTAAAGTTTCAGACAGGTTTCAGCATGGAAACCTCAAGTTTCAATAAGTTTCTGCAGTGCGTAAACTTAGGCTGTCCACGAATCCAAATGGTTTCCGCAACGGAAACTTACTGAAAACTAGAGTTTCTGCATAGTTTCAACCTCCATATACGATTAGGATAAATATTGTTTACAAATGGTTTCCACAACTGAAACTTACTGAAACTTGAAATTTCTGTATAGTTTTAATCCCCATAAACTGTTGGGATACATATTGTTTACAAATGGTTTCCGCAACTAAACTTAGCTAAGGTTTCTAATACATGTACAATTAACACAATTTCAAACAGTTCCAAATTTAGTTTGTTCACAAAACTAAAAATGTTTCCAATAATAAATAAAATACAGCTAAGATACAACAATGGAGAAACATAGGTGTGGCATTTCCTTTATTAGGGACTTTTATAAAAAAAAAAAAATGATAAAATTGCACAACAAAAATATTTCCCTTAAAAATGTGTACTCATACTTGTTTTCTATTCAATCAAATGCATATCAAACCTCCCTGTAATAATGCAAAAGATCTGACTTTTTAAAAAAAACATGTACATGTATTAACAAAAACTTCTCACTGTGTTGGTACATCAACATGCACTTGTCTCAAGTTTTCTGGAACTACAATGAATATGTACACCATAAAATATTTTTTAAAGGCAAAAGAGTCCATCTTTGGTGATAAACATACCCTACAAGATAGTAATTGACTATAGAGGTATCACCCAGATATGATTTGATTATGTATATTCATAAATTCCAAAATAAGATCACAGTGACCTACTTATGAGTTGGGACAAACTTTGTCTTTGAAAGTTAATATAATCTAATGTCTTACATTGGGACAGGATTTGACTGCATATTATCAAATATTCCAGAAAGTCCAGAGTAAACTTCTTTTCCCCCCAAGATGTACCAACTGATCAAATTTAATTGTCATAAGCCTATCAGTATTTAAGAGGTGATCCAAAGTGAAATATGAAAAGCTTGGGGACGGATAGAAAGCTAAACAACGTAGCACTCTGTCAAATCATGTGTAAAAATACGATATATATATTTATATAACTATGCAACACACTTCATTCCTAATGAATATTGTTCTTTACACAAAGTCTACCTTCGTACCATTCACTAATTCACTACAATTTAGCTAGCGATCTGGCATTAATGGGCATCTCGTCGATTTATTCAGCATGCCAGCAAATGATCTTGATAAAAACAGAGTCAACACAAAATGTTGCTTATAGAATGCAAGGATGTATTTGCTAAGCAGGATTAACATCCTGCATGCCTAACTGCAATACAACATCACATTGACTCGAAGAATGGCAATCCAGTCAAAATGCGTCGAGCGCTACCTGCCACTTGGATCTTAACATCAGGAGGAGGAGCACTTAAGAAAAATGTTCGACGTTGGTATCATACAGCATCAGTCTTTGTAAAGAAAAAGGCTGGGAATGTTAGGTAGTTCATTTATTACCGTGACTTTATTGCTGTAACCTTTAAAGATTCTCTCCCCTAGCCTATCATAGAATATGCATTTTTGCATTACTTATTATCTATCAAATGTCAACCCTGAACCACATACACATGCTCAATGATTCCTATTTCAAAATGGGGAGTGAGATGTACTGTGTAATTTCTCTATAATTCTAAAATTTATTCTTTAAGTCAAATTTCACTATAATTTTTAACACAGTTTGTTTGCTCTGTTGAGATTAAAGCCAACAACATATAATACAATCAACAGTCCAATATAAGTTTTCTATATTTAGATTTTAGCTAAATGCAGCTTTGCAAAAATAAATGGGGGAACGTGTTAACGTCCCCGTTTTATACGTACATTATTTTTCCAATGCACACATATTTCGTATCTACAGAACACAATATGTTCATTCTTCAAATATTAATATTTGAGACTACCAAAATTTATTTAATCTTAAAAAAAAAGCGATGACATGCGTAGCTATTTGTTATTTTAAAACAAAGTTGTCGATCTAAGGTATTTGCCAGATGCATGATGAACTCGCCTTTAGATTTCTGCTATGACATTAATTACTCAACCTGCGTTCTTGGTTACCCCGTTCTGGAAAGTTTTATCAAAACTAAAATTTTGTCAACTTTTAATTTCTATGTATACTAAAAATACATTCCAGCTAAATTGATTCACTGTTTAGGTAATTATTCAATATTATTTCCTTGTAAGTTAATATTAATGACTTGGAACCGTCAAAGCGTGTCCACCACTTTACTCTCATTTTTGCTATTTCGGGCAAGTTTATCGAAAATGAAAGAAGGTTTTAATTAATTTCTTATTAATTAATTGCTTACCAGGTATAATTCAATAATAGTTTACGGACATCATCTCACTCGTGTTAAAATATCAAATTTAAAGGTATAAATGCAGGCATTTTGTAGCTTATTGGCATGAGGTCTTTATTAATAACTATAGATATTTAGATAGGAATTTGATTTGTGTAGATTAGGATAGGGATATTTAATTATTATGACAGGCATATCAAATTAAAGTTTGAAACAAAAAAAATATCATTCAAAGACACAATTGAGGGGTTTGGTTTTGATTGTCTGCAAAACGCGTCATGGAAACGACATAAACAAGAATGACTGCGCTGAAAACCGCGCGCCTTTGGTACAATTTCAAAGGACACAGCGGAGGTAAGATTTCTCCCTTCAAACTTTTGAACTTACAAATATAGTATGAATATATGCTCTTTTTGTATAAGCAGTGTAGAATATTTAAACCTTAACCACTATCGATTCATTATAATGATGATCTAACATAATTATTTTTTTGTTAACCGATCAAAAATGTTTTAATTCTTCTAGTTGTTTCTATCTAACAAAACAAAAAGAGTTTATGTTTTAACCAGGATATTAGTACAATCATTCTTATTGTTTAAGAAACATGAAATTTTTGGTTAAATTTGATGCTCTTATAAACATTCAACGTAGAAAACCTAGTCAGTAGCACCTGAAAATACCTATATACTTACGTACTGCAGCGATTTCTACAATAATCTCTGGCCTATATGTCTCACGTCATCAAGTTTGATAGAAAGTTAAACTGTTCGACAGTCATATTGTATAAATGGTAATAGTGAATGTTTGTATATTGTCTCAAAATATTTAGTAAAAAAAGTTGTGTATAAATACATGACATAACATCATCTTTTTCAATATCTACAACATCATGTATCACTACTTCAAATGTATCTTTTACATTCCCATATTATCTCTACTTTACGTTTAGTTAATGAATGATGACTTTAAAGAAATTTTTGTAAAATTATACAACATTTTGGTTCCTTAGACAAATACACGTGAGTAAAAAGAAGTCACCTACTCCTATTGTTTTTCCTAACCATTACATTACCAAAAACATTGAAAATTTTTACTTTTATCCATGATGTTTAGTACAAACGGTTATAGCCGAACATTACTCGTCAAGTCACAAACATCTTACATCGGCTTGTTACTCGATCGCCATTATCGAAATTATCAAATTTCTAAGCCAGGAGAATACTTACACTGAATATACAGCTAAATTAATGCATTATTTACAAACAAAAAACGAGAAATAATTGCAAAAGATCGAACACGAATGTAATACTACACGTCGGCCAGGAGTTTCAGGTGTAACGAAATAGAAGGGTTATATAACTGTGTGACGGTGCCTATTTACGAGCGTTGAGCTTTAAATAAGTTGTCCGGGATTATCTTCTGTTTTTTGGAACTTAATTTTTGTCCTATCACCATTTCAGACGGATTTGCAAGTTAGTAAGCATTAAAAAATCGCTTGGCTGTTGTATTAAATGGTATAGATAAAAAGGACGAAACAGACGATTGCTAAATTATGCAATTGATTCTTTGAAAGCCCCTCAATACTAATATACCGGTATTGACCCATCACTTATGAATGATAAGTAATCTGTTTTATTTAGTATGAAAAAAATATTGGTGTGTTTAAGTACCAGCTTTTTTGATAATTTTTCATGAATTTATTAGATTTGCTAGTCTCAATTCCTTCAACAAGTGTTGATGTTTTAACAGTAGATGTCTTAGAAACTTTCTGCAGGGAAAAATAGTCAAATTCAAATGTGCCGAATTAGTCATGTTTGTTGATACTATGGTGAATATCTATATAATAGGCAATGTGCATAACATTTTTAAATACTATAAGGAGTCAATAAAAAGCAATTCAAATAGAAATGAAAAGCTGAAAAATTGTCCAAGATCGAATGAAAAGATGTCCTTCCTTTTTAATGAATTCATGCATTAAATGTTTTTTATCAACATACAAAGAAAATACAATGACATCAAAATACATCAATCATTTATAAAATACACACACAAATCACGTTAAATACACAAACGTCATGGTGGCAGTAAATACATGAGAAGACGTACACTATTTTTTTGCCATTCAAACAACTGAATGTTAAATGAAAGCCTTTTAAAAGTTACTGAATGGAATGTAATTATCTGTTATTCAGTCATTCTTTTGATACCTTTCAGTCACATTTCACTAGACTGAATAATAGACTTTGAGTTTTATCACAAGTGTGCGATAAAAGAAGGGAAGTTAGAGTTCTTTGTTAAAACGTTTGAAAAGATTTATACAAGTTAAAAACCTAATGATATATTTTTACACGAAAATACATGTATGGCAGTGACAGATGCATGTGTAGTATTAGACCTACTTCAGTCGCAATGACCATAAATGACATATTCTAATTTTATCATTGTTTGGCTAGAACAGAGTTTAAGGCTGAAGAAGAGACCAATTCAGGGGATAAATTCGTTGCCACTTGTATCACATACGTGTATATAAAACACATTCACACCCTAACAGTTTACCAACATTTCTACCAAAAACATAAATACCCGTGTTTAATCCCGGTGTTGTATAGTAGCTCCCCCCCCCCCCCCGGAAAACCTGATATATAGTAGCCTTTCCCCTGGGGATAAAACCTACTATATATTAATCTTTCCCCCACAGTAGGGTTTCTCCCTCACGTTTTTGGTTCAATAGACAATGCTGAAAATTGAACATATGTATCATGGCATACATAAAACTTATTTAGGTAATTTTCTGATAAATTACATTATTTGACATGATATACACGCATATGCTTCCCAGCGACGGTCTCGATGACTTGATTAACTGGTTTTAATTAGGTGAACCGGGTTCAATCTTCGAAATAACTAAAGTCTCTTTCACTTTACATTTATCTTAAAATTGAGAAATTGCAATTTTGTAAAAATAAATAAGTAAACAAATATAATGCGTACGTTACCATGTTTCTCGGAGATGGTTCAACAGAATGTAAAGAAACTTTAAAATGTATTTAAAACATTATTTAAACTTTATTTCTAAAGGAAAGAATTGATTTAAACCGCTGTTGGAAATTCTGTGTTTTCCACTAAACTTATAACTAAAAATTCAACGTATAAAGGACCTTTTATAGTAGAATTAGGGAATTTTCTTGTTTGTATTCTTGCCTTTATATACATTGTAAGACATGTACAATATAGTTTCAAGTGATGGTATATATCTGAGAATTTTATTTGTTGAAAAAAAATGAACGAAATACGTTTCTGAGTATATGAAATGTAATGAGTTGTCTAGTTTGAAATACATTTCACAATCTAAAATTTCAATTGATTTAAAACCCCATCAAGCAGAGTAAAAAAATCAGTCTCTCATCAAAACATTGCACACAGTCTCCCGTTAGATAATTATTTAGAAGTAAAGATACTACTATATGATTACATTTAAGATCGGCAATTCTAAAGGTATTAACTTAAAATCAATAGCCTTTGGGGACAAAGGGGGTAATAAATTTCCACTCCTTAATCCCTCTGCAAAATTTAATCAAAATTTATCAGTTATTTTCTTTGAAAGGAGCTAATGACATCAAAAATAATACATGGAAAAATCTGTATCACACGCTATATCAACCCGAGACTCCAATATCAGCCGGAGGAACGAAGGCCATGGGGTTGATATTGGTTGAGAGTTGATTCGAGTGTGATCCAGATTTTGCCAAGTATTGTTGTTTTAATCATATTTTTTTTTATAAACAACTCGTTTATATTTTCATATGAAAAACTTTATCCAGCTTTATTCTAGTTCTTCCATCTCAAAACCGGCGCATTTTTGACGCTCAAACGCATTGTGACGTCCTCTAAAAATATGTCCATGTTATAACGTCATAGTCCACACCGTAAATATGCATCGATTAAAACAAATATATCCGCCGTATTTCGAAATCTGAATAAAAGTAGCAAAAGTGTTCCAAAAAAATCGTAACTAAAGTGAAAAAGAGAGATGATACAGGAATGTGATAGCGTGCCTTCGTTCATATTAGGGATGAAAAAACCCTGTATTATATACTATTTATTAACACATATGTAAATGCATTTATTACCCTAAATTATGAGTAATCAACATCATCTCAGATATTGAAAACTATTGCCACGAATGGTCCGCCGTAAACATGACCGGAATGTAAAGCAGGGGAAAAATCTACTATATAGTAGGTTTTCCGTGGGGGTATACTGGATATAAAAAGGGGGAAAACCACTATATAGCCGACTTTCCGTGGGGGAAGATCTACTACATGTATATAGTCATTTTTCCGGGGGGGGACCTGCTATATAGCCATCTTTCCGGGGGGAAAGATGGCTAGGGGGAAAATGCAATATATAACACTGGTAAGATTCGACTTAAAGTAGTCCGAGTATTGCACTTCGTCAAAATACGGATTTTAAAATATTTCACTTTTACATAGCATTTTAAATATCCAGTTCTGATTTTGCTCTGCGTTGCTCTTAAAAACAATTACAATAATAAGCAATTACAATGGTTATGTATGTATAATGTTACATATAGAAATGATTGCTTTAAGAAACTCGATTTTATTAAAACATGAAAAAATATGAAAATTCACCGATTAACCAGGATCTCAGGTATGCATGCTTACAACACCAACTTCAGACCTACATGTAATTGTGAACAGGCAAGTTAAAGCTTGCAGAAAGGAGAATATTAATGATAAATTATGTTCTATGTTTGAATATTTGGTATATCATTTAAATAGTATACTCATAGCTTAATGACCCTTATCCGTTCGTATGAATAACAATTACATAATATACATGACTGAACATTGCAGGAAAATCTTGAATTATCTTAAAGCGATTGGTACACTTGTAAATTGCTAGCACCACACTGATTCTCAATACATAATTTACGAAGCTTTATTTTAACCAGTTCTCTGAGTATATCTTCTTTGATTCTTGATTGACAATTTAAGCGGATGCCCCATCCTGAATTTTACTTCTTCTTTTTTTAAACTCAAACCGGTTTAATTTTGTATATAATTAATCGTTAGTTAACTAATGTTTAAACAATATCTAACATTGTTGAAGCAGAAAACTGTAGCAAAATATTCCTTTAACAGAAGTTTTTTCAATGTCGTCTTGGTTTAGAGTTTATAGCGTGAAAACGAATCAGTCAACATATGGTTTATTTTACGAAATCTTTCTTTTAATATGTCATTCTGGTAAAAAAAAATTGATACCATTTATTTAAGTTTGAGTCTTTAGAATAGCTAAAAATGACTAAAATTGACCAATGCTTTTAATTTGTATGCATTCTATTCTTAAACATCAGGTCCATAAAGCATACTTATTTACAACAATTTGCGAAAAACTACTGCTGTAATATCGTTAAAACAAATGTGTATACTCTATTTTGTATACTAGTATTCAGTTCTATTTTCCCAAAAATCGTTCATATTTATTAGAAAAACCCGGACACCTTGCATTTCATCATTGTCAATAATTTTTGCAGGAAGATACACATGTATGAGAGGTGTTAACAAAAATCAAGCATGTAAACATATAATTATTAGGGTCCCGATCTGTGGGCACCTATAGCGATCAGTCTGTCCATCCTTCTGTCCGTCTGTCCGTCCTTCCATCTGTCCGTCCGAGATTGTTTGTCTGGAGTATATCTTCTCTCCCCTCGGCCAAATCTGGCTCATACTTCACTCAGAGATTGCCTTTGGGTAAAGGATGTGCTGTGACCTTAAACCATGTTTGTAGGTCTAAGGTTAAGGTCACAGCCGAATTATATATAAAATCCTTATCCAGGGCATATCTTCTCTCTCCTTGGTTGAATCCGGCTCACAGAGTGTATACAGGGAAGGGATGTGCAGTGACCTGAATGAAGTTTGTAAGTCGAAGGTCAAGGTCATTCGGACCGTTCAAAAATCCTTTTTCAAGAACATATATACTTTCCACTAAACTTTATTTGGCTCATACTTCACATAAACAGATCTTTTGAGTAAAGGTCGTGTTGTGACCTTAAACCAATTTTCAAGGTCAAATGTGAAGGTCATAGCAGAATTATATGAAAAATCTTTGTCTGGAGCATATCTTCTCGCTCTAGGCTCTAATCTGGCTCATTCTTCACCCACATGGTGCCTTTGATTAAAAGGTATGCAGTGACCTCAAATGATGTTTGGAGGTCAGGTGTCAAGGTCATATCGGATCACACAAAAATTCTTTTTAAGAGCATATATACAATCTCCACTTAGCCCCATTTGGCTAAAACTTTACCTAAACAGAGCTTTTTGGTTAATGACGTGCAGTGACCTTAAACCAATTCAATGTGAAGGCCATCACGGATCTCTTTATAACCAGTTTTAGAACGTAGATTATTTCCCATTTGCTTATTCTTGCTCAGATTGCCTGTATGTAAGGGGTTACGAGATTCAGTTCTATGCCAGCTTGAAAATTTAAAGGTCAAGGTCAAAGCAAAATTCTTTTCATCCTATTGTCCATTATATAAGCGGGGCCCTTTGAGATGGTCACCATCTCAATGTTGTCTAGTTATAAGTTGCAACGGTTATATGGTGTTTTTTTGTTACCCTTTCTCAGTCGGTCAGTCAGTCAGTCCTGTTGGGTTTTTTAAGTGCAACTTCTCTTAAGCCGCTGCACGGAATTTCGTATAAATTTGTAGGTATTTAGGACACAATATGGAGATGTGCAAATAATCAGTAAATTCCAATTTCACTTTTTGTCTTGGAATTTCGTCCCTTTTGAACTTAAAAATGTTGCTATATATTGAACATAATAATGAGAGTCTGTAAGTACAACTCTTAACCCGCTGAATGGAATTTTGTAAAACTGTGTAGGTATTTAGGACACAATGTCAAATCCCGATTCCATACTTTTATTTTTATTTTATTTTCTTTTTTTGGGAGGGGGTAGAATTTTGTTGTATAATACAAACAAAAATAGACGTGCATTTTGTAAGAAGTTTTGATCTGATAATTTTTGGCGAGTTATGCCCTTTCTCATTTTTTGTGTATGTAATGCATACCCTGCCATTCAGTATTTGTAGCATTGTCAAGTAATGGGTAGGCGTGATAAATGTGAGCTTGGTCACTTGTTTAAAAAGAATGCATAAATATACATCCTATAAAATTAAGCTTTCCGTGATTGAGTCCGTGTAGTGCTGTGTATAGATCTACCTTTATTTTGCTAGAATGTCAGTTTATTGCCTTTTCGAAATAGTTTTTCAAAACCAAGTTCAGATAAATCAGCACAATCAGTTTGCTTGTTTAACAAAAATGAGATTATCTATTTCTGTTTTGCAGCTATCATATTTAGCTATAGATTAGGCGTCAGCACCACTCCTTGTAAGAAAAAGGCTTAAAACGTTAGATGGTTTATTGATTACCGTGACTTTATTGCTGTAACCTTTAAAGATGTTTTCCCCTTGCCTATAATAGAATATGCATTTTTGCATGGCTTAATTTATATTAAATGTCAACCCTTAATCACATATACATGCTCAACAAGGGATATGTAGTGCGTTGTTTATAATTCTAAAATTTATTCTTTAAATGAAACACTATAATTTGTAACACAGTTTGTTCTGGTGAGATTGAGTCCAACATCACATAATACAATCAACAGTCCAAAATAAGTTTTCTATATCTAAAGTTTAACTGAAAACAGCTTTGCAAATATAAATGGGGAAGGGGTAAACGTTCCGTCCCCGTTTCATACGCACATTATTTATCCAATACATACACATTTGATATCTACAGTAAAGTTGTAAACACAAATTACCCAGTTCTAGAAAGTTTTATCAAAACTAAACTTTTGTCAAATCTTAATTTCTATGAATACTCAAAATAAATTCCCGATTAATATATTCACCCTTTACGTTATTATTCAATATTATTTCATTGAAAGCTAATATTTTAACACAAACTTCCACCGGTGAATAAAAGTGGTGTATAACTACATGACATAACATCTTTTTCAATAATTGCAACATTATGCATCACTGCTTCAAACATAGTTCCTGAAACGTGTTACTTTCCCACTTGAACGGTGAGTGAATGGTGAGCCCACGCTGACTGAACGGTGAACGGACGCTGAACGGTATTTGGTGAGCGCTAATGAACGATGAATGAACACAAAGCGCAAACGGAGCCCAAAATGAAGAGTGAGCGCACGGTGAACAATATGTGAACTCTTTGTGAACGCAAGATGAACGATTTATTCGAAGTGTCTCGGGAGTTATCCTTACATAGTATTTCGTCGGTAATCAGGAAAATAACAAATAAACTACACGTACAGTGCTGCTATTTACCTGTTGTAAACGAAACAGGTAAGCGATTACAATTTTGTTTTCATATTTATATATATATCATAACGAATAAACCAGATAAAGAACTTTTATTTATTGTTTAAACAAACATATACGTCATTTTTTTCCTTATCATATATTAATCAAGGGAGTTTATCGGTAATCGGCTGCTTCGTTCGGCGAAAAATGTAAAGTTAACACGATTCGGGAAATTATAATTACTTTATAAATTATAAAAAAAAATCGCATTTATTTATGAATTTTTTGGATTAAGATTTATTGTTAATCTATAAATTTAGACGCATTTTTAGTTAACCTACATGTCTTAATTTGATCTGTTCAGTTTATTGTCAAGCAAGGATACATTTGTGATTGGACATCGAAGGAATTATATGAATCGTGAAAAGAACACACAAACAGCGCCTGTTTCTTATTTATTATTTTGTCTATTTATATATGTCTCGAATCGTTCGTTGATCGCTCCAGAATGTGTACTTTAAATTCTACTTATTAAATTCTGATTATGATGATGTTTCCAATGTGTAATATAAGTTTCCTTCCACCTTTACGCACGCGTTCTTTTCTCATTTTGTTATGACTCGCAAATACCGATCCTTTCACTTTGGAGTTCCGAATGAAAATGAATGAAAACAGACTGAACGATAAGGTGAACGCTTTGTGAACGCACGGTGAGCGCTTTGTGAACGATGAACGCGAACAGAGCGGAGCGGAGAGTGCAAGTGAATGTACAGTGAGCGCACGGTGAACTCCCGACAAAAATGGGAAAGTGTATAAAGTTTCAGGGACGGTACATCTTTTGCATTCTCATATTATCTCTTTTACTCTGCTTAACGTTTAGTTAATGAATGACGACTTTAATGGAATTTTTGTAAAATTGTACAACATTTTGCTTGCTAATATAAACATCGAAAAATTTCCACTTTTATCCACAATGTGTTTAACAAACGATTTTAGCTGTTTAAAGCCAAACATTACTCGTAAAGTCACAAATATCTTACATCGGCTTGTTACTCGATCGCCATGAAATTATCAAATGTTAAAGCCAGGAGAATACTTACACTGAATATACAGCTAGGTTAATCATTATTTACTAACCAAAAAAAAGATTGCCAATTGCCAAAAATCGAACACGAATGGAATACTACACGTCGGCCACGAGTTTCAGGTGTAACGAAATCGAAGGGTTATATAACTGTGTGACAGTGCCTATTTACGAGCATAGATCTTTAAGTATGTTGTCCAGGTATTACCTTCTGTTTTTCTAGTATTTAAACTTATTTTTGTCTATCTCCATTTGTCGACTGACATGCGAGATAGTAAGCATTGGCTGTTGTATGAAATGGTACAGACAAAAAGGACGAAACTGACGATTGTTGAATAATGCAATAATATTGGTTGTATGAAAGCCCATCAATACTAATATACATAAATTTTTATAAGTTTTGCTAGTATCAATGCATTTCACAAGTGTTCAATTGTTTAAACAGTAGTTGTCTTAGAAACTTCCTGCAGGGAGAAATAGTCATATTGATATTTGCCAAATTAGTAATGTTTGTTACTATGATGAATACCTATATAACATGCAATGTGCATGTCATTTAAAAATAATATAAGGTGTTAATTAAAACAATTTATATATTCCTTTGTGAGTTCAATAAAAAGCAACTGAAATTAAAAAAAAATAATCAATAGCTAACAAGTTGCCAAAGATCGAATGAAAAACTGTCGTCAGGCTTTCTTTTGAATGAGTGTGTGCATTAAACTTTTTTATCGCTTAACCAAAGCAGAAAATTAATTACCATCAAAATACACCAATTAGATATATAAAGTACAATCACCCAAATCATATTATATAATTAAGCGTCATCATGCGGTGGCAGTAAATACAAAATCTACAACATGACATCTATCTGCCAGTTTAAAGGTATACATAATTATGTAATCATTGTTGGTTTATGTTTCCGCATTCTGTACCTCTCACCTCAGCTAGAATTTTGCTGAAGAGATTTAATATGTCATTTATTACAAATGACGAAAATAATGACAAATAAATGCATAGCATGATAGGGTTTAGACCAAAATTTACGCTCACAATACAAATAAACTCTATCCAGATGCTGATCTCCAATACATTAAAGGATTTTTATCATGTTTTCAAAAATGTTTCAAATGCAACAGAAATACCTTCTAATTATACATAAATATCGATGTGGCATAAAAAAAAAGCATCACAAACGGCCGTAATTGGGTGTTAAAAGGGTCGTAATGTGGAGCACTCGCAGTTAAAATTTCCGCTAATGAGATAGGGGTCACGTGGTACTGTGTGACGTCATAAGTGTCAATTCTTGAAAAGCTGCTGCAGTGTTTACATATATCGAGATAACTTTGACGACAAATAAAACAACTCTGAAGAATGGATGACAGAAATTACGACATAGACGATATTCCGTTTGTAATGGACGTACAACCCTATATGTTTTAACCTCCAACAGTGTGTTGTTCGAGAGTAGCGAAGAAAGCGAGTCTGACACCGAGAACAACCCAGGTCATCGACGGAATGGGACGATGTGGTAAGGTAAACTTCGTCATTGATGATTATTATTATTTTAAAACTTACAACTAGAATTCATTATTCATTATTCTAGCTTAAATATAATAGTTATAACTTTCATTATGCATGCTGATCCAGTTTTATACAAGTACGTACTGTAGCTCTGTACTGGCGCAGTAGGAAGTTATGAAGTATTCTTGCTCAAAAAATGCTTACCTGGATTACATGAATTATATTTGCTTATAGAAATAAGAATAGATAAAATAGATTCAAATATATTTCTTTACCCAGGTGCGAGTGTGGATCATGCGAGGTGATGGCCACTGAAGCAGAGCGTATGTGTTGCTAAGAGATAACAGCCATTGACCACATTAGGGACTCTTCCAGTATAGAGTGCATCACTCAGCACCAGACATTTATAGACAACTGTTTGAACATTCAAGTTTTAGAGGTCAGCCTTTATGATTATATCCAGTCTGATGAACCCATTGATGACAAAGAACCTATTAATGAGTAAGTTTTCTCATACCAGATGCTTTCGAAAGAGAGAAATACAATCGTGCATTTATTAAAACCCAACTTTATTCAAAATAATATATATTCAGTCAACAATAAAACCAGTTCCAAATTTTTCTGCAGTTATATATAAGTATAGATAAATAAGTATATATATTTTAACCAAAAAACAAACAAACACATACCAATAACAGTAAAAATAAATACCGATGAAATACCCTAAAACCTTGAAAATTAGCAGGATTTAATAATAAGCCGGATTTGAAAATAAGACACCTATTTCTTGCACTGAAAAATACTCGAAAATAAGCCTGTTTTGAAAATAAGCCAGTTATGACAATGCTAGTTCGGAAAGAGTTTAGACTACCATAAAGTCTCATGTGTAGCAATAACATACGTTAGTGAATCTAAACGAAAACAATCAACAGCGGTAATTACTTAATTGATAATTAATCCAATTATTTGATTATCCTATTACTAAAATAAACATTGTGATGAAACGTCTATATATGTCGTTTATCGTCATTATCTAGTCGTACAAATGATCGGTCTATTTTTAAAGTGTCCATCTGTATGCAAACCAATTACGGCATAACGGGGCATAAATTAAATAATTTTTTAATCAAATCATAATAATCGCTTATCTTCCTATACTCATATAAACTGTGAAATCCGACAAAACAGTGCATGCTTCTGACACCGGAAATTGCTAAATAAACATTGACCACGCGACAGGTGAACAGGTGGCTGTTTACGTAATGGCGAATACACTGGCTAGAACTTGTTAGATGTAAGGAACAGTGGTCAGAATGCATACATACATGTATTCTAATACATGAAATAAAATTGAATTCAAATCACTTTAACACTTTTTATTTTACTCTTCCGGGTGTTTACCTGGATATACCATTTTAAGAACAGTCAAATAGTTCACAACCGATCAATTACAACTTATATTGTTTTGATAATAAGCCATGATTATGATCTCATCGTTTACGGGATTTTTGCATTGATAATAAGCCTCGATTTGAAAATAAGACGGTTTTGAAAATAAGCCCCCACTTTCTTACCAAAAGTTAAAATAAGCCGCGGCTTATTTTCAAGGTTTTAGGGTATAACAAATAATTTACTAACAATGAAACTGCACTTTCAGAGTCTACAGACATGTTGCATACAGGAGGTTCATCTTGTGGGGTTGACAGCGACTGGGCAAGGGTAATCGAAAAATCCTTCCAGCGTGTGTTGTTTCCAAGATAACGGAGATCTTCCCGTTCGAGCAATATACCGGTTTCCAGTATCCACGGCATGTTTAGAAAACTCCTTGACAGAACCTGGAACGACGCCTAGCGATCAGATCATTTTTTTTTACAAAGTCCTCAAATCCTAACGTCAGTGCTGGGGGGCAATACCCTAGGGACATGTGAGCATCATCATTGGACTGAGTGCACGTGTATCAGGGATGCTGTCTTCGTCGCTTGCAGAGATTCATTCGGAGGATATCTTCATAGTCTGTGAAAAAAGACATTTGAGCATGTAGTTTTATTCACTTCAGACAGTGAGATTTGTAAATTATCAAACTGTGATGTAGTGTGTTTTAAATATGTGTTGAGCCAGAATAACAAATTACATACAACAAATTTATCTGTTCTGTTTTAAACCAACTGACACATACAACATTATAGGTAAAGATTTTATAAATCAACGAGACAGACAAATGAAAACATACCAAATGTAACTGCTGTTTTGTTGGGCTTAATAACAGCTTGCGTCCCTTTTTCCCCTTCGGATAGCCGATATGCCAACGTGCTATCCCATCTTTGGTGGTAGCCTGGTGACGTTACCCATTGAAATGTAGCGCAGAGACACACAGTTTGTCAATAAATGGTTAAAAATTGGGTAAACATGTATCTCTAATTCACAATTAGGAAAATTTAAGAATATTCAAATTAAATATTATTTTACAAAATAATTATTCTCAAATGATTTTTAAATTGATGTTCATTGAAACATACCTTGTCATCATGGGTGAGTAGAAAAGGTGGGAGTTTTTTGGTGCAAAGAAGTTTACAACACTGTGGTTCATTTCCAAACCGTACGTCTGATGGAGAGGAGACAGCTTGCCTATATCTCTTGTCAAACACCTGCTCTCTACAACTGCCCTGAAGAGTTTGTGAGCTCTTGATCCTGTACATTTATATATCTAGATATAAGATGTTGTGAAAACGCAATTTAGGGTTGTTACTTTAAAAAAATTGTCAGTATGTGTATTTAAAAAATAGTCCATAGTTCACTGCCCTCACCAAAGGATGCAGCTACCTAGTAACAGTGGTTCACTGAGGACTTGATCCAGGGCATGATGTTGCCACAATCTCTCTTTTTCGATGCAGTCTCCAGTTTTTTAGAAATTCCTTAATATAATTAATTTCTTTAAATGACACTCTCATGTTACCTATTATATATTCATTTGTACCTGTATTTAAAAAATGTTCTTTTCATTTCCCTATTATTCATAATATACACATGAGCTTTGTCAGTTAAATAATTACCGAATATGTGTCAAAACTCCAAAATGAAATTTAGCCACATGCCATACATCGAAGAAGTAATTGTTGTCTTGGTGATCATCCCTCATTTTTTTTCTTTATCATACAATGTCGATCAGTGACAAGATTCTCAATATCTAGACCTGCGTCTTCTAGGTGTTTCAGCCCTCTCTTTAATCCCTCCAACTATATGTGTGTTGACCCTTCTTTAATCTAAAATGTACAAAATCATAAATAACATGAACTAATTTGAAAATCTAAAATTGAATCTAATAAAATTATATGATGCATATAAATGTAAGTGTATATATCAGAGAATACAAGTTCTAATTATGGTGTGAAATTATATATTTTTTATGTAAGATAAACAAAATTATAATTATTTTTATTACCTGAACTAACTGAAAATCCAGAATTTTCCACTGCTCAATTATATAAATATGTAGGGGCCAAATTTCGCTGTGAATCCAGGAGAATCACACCGTGCGTCGTCTGCAAGGGACAGAGATCTTCCCTGGTACTCTGCAAGAAGGGTCTGTTGATGGAAGTCCCATGTTAAAATGGAAGCAGGTACAACATAAGATGCCTGCAGTCTGCTGAATGTGGACATGGACATCATCTGCAGGTTCAGATGTCGAAAGAATCTGAAGCTTTTCGAGGCATTGGTTCCACTAAACACAATGGCACCAGCAACCAACAAAGTGGCCAATGGCATTCCATTATGGAATCTTTGACTTTTCCAAGTACTCGAATGGCCATTAGAGCACGCAGACGATGTTGAAATCGTGGTTCCACGAACACAATTCACTACTGTATAACATGCACTTCCATAAACACTACAGTTTTGCAAAAGTTTGGCCAACTGCACCTCGGACACTAAAAACTGTTTCTCCTCTTCCGGTGTAACATTAATGCGCAGCTTGAATTCTTCATCCTCTTCATCACTGCTATCACTCTCTGGATATTCACTATCTAGGTCAAAGTCTGGGTCCTCATCACTTCCCTCAATGTCACTACCCTCATCATTGTCCTCTACAAGGTCAACTGCACACTGCTGCTGAAGGACAGGGGTCAAACCAGCAGCTACTCTAAGTGGAATGTTGTCAGTCAGGCTTGAACACTGAGTACCTGTGGACACCGTGTTTATTTTATCCAATGACACTTGGATCCGCCTTGTCCTGTGTCGAACTTAAAGCGTGGCCTGGCATCTTTTTGAGTCTCTCGTATTGTATTTGTTGATGCTGTGGGTTAAATGGGATGCTCATCAAGGGGATCCCCGGTTCAAATAGATCAATTGGCGCATCAGGTATGGTGTTGTTCTCTGAAGGCTGAGGTTCCAATTCTCGAAATTCTTGACGAATAATATGAGAAAATAAATCAAAATTTTCAGTAAAGTTTCATGACTTATTTAGCAGAGGCACCTGATGTTAAACATTTTTTTTTTTGGTTTATAATAAAAAAAATTCTATGTACTAAAAGTTTAAACATTAAAGTTCAGTTAAAAAGAAATATTACAGTGTCATGCGCCTGCGTAATTAGATATAATTTATAAATATACAGACTTTGAGTGTGAAATACATTATTTTATGAACAAAAAGTGGGTTTCTATAATTATAAACTGATCTGGTTATATTGGGTTGAAACATTTTAGTTATTTATTTTTCTGGTTGAAATGAAAATAAAATAATATTTTTACATAGTTTTAATAATAATAAGAAGGATTACATACATCAGCTTTCTGGCGAGTCAGTTCAGAAAACACGGGTCAAATGTTGAAGGTAAACAACATTGTTCTCTTTGTTAAAAATAGAAATAAAGTAAAACAGCGGTAATAATCTTTGCCAACAATATAAGAATCATTTCTTCATATGTAGAGCAAAATTAATGATTCTTATATTAATTCTTGTTGTAAATAGAATATTAGATACGTTGCATGTGTAGATTGAGATAGGAATGTGCAGTCTGATAAAGACATGGAAATACTGATATATGTTTAGTTAGGACAGGCATATCTGTTTAAAGGTGAAAACAGAATATACATAAAACGACATCAGTTTGAAAGTACAGGTAGGTTTCGGTTTTCATTGTCTGCAAAATGCGTCGTGGAAACGACATAAATAAGAATAAATGCTTTGACAACCATTCGCCCTTGGTAAAATTTCAAAGGAGACAGCGGAGGTAAGACTTCTCCCTTTAAACTTCAAAACTTCCTAATATATGCTTTTTTGTATAAGCATTTAATAAACATTCTTAAACTTACACTGCTATCGATTTATTTTGATGAACTAAAATAATTATCTCTTAGTTAACTGGTCACAAATGTTTCAGTTTTTTGCTAGATATCTCTATCTAGCAAATAAAAAAAATATTATAGTTTGTTTTAACCAGATTATTAACACTGACAATAATTCTTAATGTTTAAGAAGCATTTTAGATTTTGAAGCTCATTTAATCATGTCTTACTTTTAACTCTAACTTTCACACTCAGCATAGGAAAAAAAAACTTTGTCAGTAGCACATGTTTTCTAAGATTCAATCACAACAAGAAAATATCTATATTTACATACTGCAGTGATTTCTTTAATCATGTCGGACCTATATAAATGTCTCACTGCATTAAGTTTGATAGAAAATGTTATTGTAAGACAATCATACTGTATAAACGGTAAATAAATATTAATAGTATGAATAATTTGAAACATTACCTGTCACTGTTTCAAATATATATCTTGTTTTTGACATTATTCATTTTACTTTATTTTCAGTTATTGAATTTTGACTTTAAAGGGGTTTATGTTTAATTGTATAAAATTTTGCTTGCTTAAACAAATGTACTTGAGTCAAATGTAATCATGTAATCAACTACACCTCTTGTTTTTCCTAACCATTTCATCATCAACAACATTAAAAAATTTCCACTGATATCCACCATGTTTAGTAAAAAGATTATAGCACTTTGAAGCTGAACATTGCTTATAAAGTCACGAACATTTTAAATCGCCGTGTTACTTGCTCGCTATGAAATTATTAATTTTTCAAGCCAGGAAAATGCTTACACCGAATATAAAGGTTAATGCATTATTTACTTGTAGTAAATAAGACGAGAAATAATTGCACAAAATCTAAGACCACGAATATTGAATACTCGGTCACGAGGTTCTGGTATAACAAAATCGAATGGTAAATATAAGTATGTGCCTTCCACACGTGTTCAATTGTTTTAACAGTAGGTGTCTCAAAACGTTCTGCAAAGATAAACAGTCATATTGTGCCGAATTGGCTATGTTTGTTGTTACTATGGTGAATATCTATATGAGGAAATGTGCATGTCAATTCAAATTCTTTATATCTTCCGTTGAGAGTTAAATAAAAAAGGCAATGGATATAACATTCAATAGCTCACAAATTGCCAAAGATCGATAGAAAACTGTCGTCAGGCTTTCTTTTGAATGAGTTTCTACATTAAAAGTTTTTTATTGCTTGGTCGAATCAGAATACATTAATTAAAATACAGACAACAACATCAGGTTAAATTAACAAGCGCCGTGTTGAAAGTAAATACAAAATTGTACAACATGACAACTAATTGCCGGTGTAAATGTATAATCATTGTCAATTTATGTTTACTCATGCTTCATATTCTCACTGCTAGGGTTTTGCTGAATAAAAACTAAATCCACACCCATGTAGAGATGAAGTATCTCAATTAAAATGACGAAAATAATGGCAAATAAAATGATTTGGGATCAGACCAAAAGTTATTCTCACAATACAAAAGTTCCTATTTATATGCTGATTTCCAACACATTAAAGGACGTAAAACATTCTCGTGTTTCTAAAGTACAAGATATTTACATGAAGTAACAGAAATACAGAAGGCACCTCACAATATATAAAACACAACACAATATAAAGTACAAACCAAACGATAACATAAAAACATCAAAATGGCATTCATGTGAACACATAATTATGAACATGTATGATAAAGATGGGGAAAGCTTGAATGTGCCAACATTTTGCTGCTTATAAAACGCATGTAATTTTACTTGCTCTTCAGGTGTGGTCTCCATCAAACCATGTGAATATATTACTTATTTTGACTGGGTAATAGGAAACAAGGAGTAAAATTTCAACATGGACTATTTAGGATTACATATTAAAAATCAACAAGGAAACAACTGAGAGATTGAATATAAATTGGGATCTAATATTTGCAAGTCCTGGGAAAGTTTATACTGAACAAATATAAGGGGAATCAAAACATTATTAGGCATACACAGGCACTGTATTAAACACATAAATGTACAAGTAATTAAGGTCTTCCGTTGAAAACAAAAGACCTTGTACTGATTCTGTTCTGTTCCTTTTTATATAGAACAAATACATGCAAAATAGCAAGAGTTTTTGATTAACACCATTGAAAAGGGGATTTCCCTGTAAATAAGGGACCTAAAGTCCTTAAAAATTTTCGCTTTGTAACCCAACAGCGGTTTACTTACGATTTCGATATGGCTGTCGCTAGAAAAGTTGTTCTTTATAATCTTGTCCATGTCATGGACATGTTTTGTTCAGATATAAGCCAGACATTTAGGCATTTATCCGTGTTAAATTGGCATGAAAACGAAAAATTTTCGTACGAAATATAGGAATTTAATTATTACAATTAATCAATTTGACAACACAG
The DNA here is from genome assembly GCA_033439105.1 of Magallana nippona. NCBI lineage: Eukaryota > Metazoa > Mollusca > Bivalvia > Ostreida > Ostreidae > Magallana > Magallana nippona. The sequence goes on along the minus strand of CM065921.1, from coordinate 31,348,650 downwards.
AATGTTAATTTTTTTTTCAAAATAATATATTTGAACCTGCTTTCTAAACAGTTATTTTGAAAGCTTTCTTATTTTTTGGTGGGGATGTGGAAGGGGTAGAAATCATTCTTAGATACTTTAAACAAACGTTGAATAAAAGTAAAAAGGTTCAAGGACGCAGGTATCAAAGAAATCTTTCTTTGATACCTGCATCAATAACATTTTTGCCGCATCTACATTCCTCTACTGTTCTGATTTAACACTATTTATAGAAGGGGGATTTACAAAATAAACACTGTCAACAATATGTAAAGTTGTGTCTGTTTAATTGTAAGAAAACAAAATACAACTTTATAAACATAAACAGTTAAAAGTTTAAACTTGAAAAATAAACAATACACATTATTTAATTCACTAAATAGAAAATTAAGCGTCTTCTCACGATTTCATCTACTTGAGTTCAACGCAGCAATGTTAAGGTGTCCCGAAGCTAAAATACGGCTAAAAAACGATATTATTTGAATCAACAAAAATTACTTTGACCGGGAGTATTCCTTAAAATCTGAATAACATATATTGACTCAATGTTAAACATTATATTTGATACATGTTTGTGACGTCATATGTTCTTTGTTGTCATGTGACTAGCGTATCCTAACATTGCAACTTATCTTATTAAATCGTATCGGCTCAGGTAATTTATGACATTAAATCATAAATATTTTAAAGAAAACTCCTTTTTTATGTCATACACTTTGAGGTTCTTGCTTGGGCTTGAAATAGAAATTTCGTTTATTAAAGATATTGTTAAAACATTTCATCAAATCATCAAAAGAAGGCATATTTTTACTAATAAAAGCGATTTACATAAAATTGAGGTATATCTGTAGGTTTCCCAAGCAAGATTCACATTGATGCTTATATTCTCTACCAATTTTACGTAAAATATTTTAAAATTGTATTGATCTTTCACCTGCGCCAAGCTTATTTTTTTCATGCATTAAAAGTTCTTCATTCAGTTGTTTACATATAGCAGGGAGACTCTCCAAACCACTAATTTTAAATAGTCTTTTTTACTTGAAGCGAAGCTTTAAATCAGCCAATTATTTGATACTGATTATTAATATGAATGAATTCTATACGTCTATCATTAACATCAGGATCTATATAAATTATTACTGTTTCAATATAATTCACTTTTAACGTTAAGACACGTTCCCTGCGAACTATCGAATGGAATGCAGATCGTGACGTCAAAGTTGATTATGACGTCATATTGTATGAAGTACAGACAAGTGACTTTCTACACAATGCTGTGGAAAGCCTTTACATACCTGCGAACGATCAACATTTTACAATATTTTACGGCCAGACTGGCTGTTCCAATTCCAGTAATAATTATAAACGAACATATAGGCTTATACACTTTCACGGTGACACTGCTGTTCAAATTTGCTTATGATGAGTTTTAAATTAACACAAGTACATGGTCGGTCTTCAGAATAAGCATCGTAAAGCAAATCTTTGAGTAGTGCATCAACTCCTTCAGCGTATTCCAAGAGGCAGATATACCATTTAAGTACCTCACTGACTATCTAGTTACAACATTTGCAAAAGTTGCACATACATACAATTATTTGTCGACATATCATCTATTTTCGTCCACGATTGCGTCTCCTTGCATCATGGTTATTCCTAGTTGCATATCCCAGCCATCTAACTCACATTAAAACCAGTTTTGACGAATTTTGCTGCACAGTGAATAATATCATAAGCCATCGCATGTATTTTTCTTTCGTTTCGTTCATTCGGTTCAGATTTTAAATTTCTAGTTGTGTTCCAACGGAAGACCTTATTGTTTTCGTACTGTTTCTTATTAAGGTCTTCCGTTTCCAAAGCAAGACCTTATTGTTTTCGTACTGTTTCTTATTAAGGTCTTCCGTTTCCAACGGAAGACCTTATAGTGATTGTAATGTTTCTTATTATTATTATTATTATTAAGGTCTTCCGTTTCCAACGGAAGACCTTATAGTGATTGTAATGTTTCTTATTATTATTATTATTATTATTTTTTTTTTTTTCCTTTTTTTGTCCACAAGATTTCTCAGAGATGGCTAGATAGATTGTCTTGAAATTTTCAGTGGTGATAGAGAATGATGATATCTCTAGGCGTTTTTTTCATTTTTTCAAAATTCATTTCCTGTCGTCCGTTTCCTGTCCCGCGACAAAAAGCTAGTGACATCGAGATCTCAAAAACGAAAAAGACTTGAGGATCCAAACTTTATGGGATGATAGTCCTATAGTTGTAGATGTGTTTAAACTATTTTGTTTTGTTCGTCATAGGTTCCGGTCGTCACCGGAAGTAGTTTAAAAAATATTTTTTTTACGCATTTAATTTACTTCATACAGAATTGAAATATAAGTTTAAATTCTTACATAAGTCATCTATCCGATGTTAAATAAAGAAAAATAATCTACTTCCGGTGAGATATCTCAAATATCTCAGGTTGTTTTTTTTAAACAGATGTTGTAACAGCGAGATCTCAAAAACTGTAAGTGACCAAGGCACGAAACTAACACGGGTGATAGACATTTGATAGAAGATGTGTTTAACCGCTTTCATTTTGTCAACCGTCACTTCCGGTCCACACTGGAAGAGTTCAAACAAATCAACTTGTTTAAAAGTTTAACTGTTTTTCTTTGACAATTTTAGATAAATTGATAGGCAATAAAATCCTGTTGTCTAGTGTTTAAAAAAAATTATCAATCCTTTTCATTGAGCACTTCCGTTTGTCCGTTTCCTGTCCCGAGACAAAAAACCTTGACTTCTCGAGATCTTAAAAACGGTAATGACTTTAACAACCAAACTTTGTGGGATTATAGCCCTGTGTTAGTAGATATGTTTACACTATTTTGTTTTGTTCGGCGTAACTTCCGGTCGTCACCGGAAGCACTTCAAAAATTATTTTTTTTACCTATTTTAGTTATTTTACATAGAATTGAAATATTAGTTTACATCATGTCATATTTCATGTATGCAATGTTAAATAAACACAAAAAAACGGTGAGTTATCTCAAATATCTCAGATAACCTTTTTTTAAACAAATGTTTTAGCTGTCAGATCTTACAAACTTTAAGTGATTAAGACGCAAAACTAACATGGACAATAGATATTTGACAGAAGATGTGTTTAACCGCTTTCATTTTGTCAACTGTCACTTCCGGTCTTCACCGGAAGGTTTCAAACAAATCATGTTTTTAACAAGTTTACCTGATTTTCTTGGTTGTTTCATATAGCCTGATAAATAGTGATGTACAATAGGAAAATGTGCATCAAATACCAGCTTTTATTTTCAATAATCACTTCCGTTCGTCAGTTTCCGGTCCCGAGACAAAAAACCTTGTTTCGATGAGATCTCAGATTAGGCAGAGAGGTGAAAAACCAAACTTTGAGGAAAGATTGACTTATGACTGTAGAAATGTTAAACGTGTATTTTTGGGTTCGGCTTTACTGCCGGTCGACACAAAAGGTACTTTAAAAATTGATTATGTTTTTCATTCTCGTTGTTACATAGAAGTAACGTATACATTTTTCATTCAAAATAATTATCATATCCATTATTTTTTCTACTTGAGAGAAGCAATGTCTTATAGTTAAATTCATACATGTATATCAGAACGGAAGACCTTTTTGTTGCTAATGCAACAAGAGTCTAGTTAAGGTCTTCCGTTTCCAACGGAAGACCTTATAGTGATTGTAATGTTTCTTATTATTATTATTATTATTATTCTTTTTTTTTTTCCTTTTTTTGTCCACAAGATTTCTCAGAGATGGCTAGATAGATTGTCATGAAATTTTCAGTAATGATAGAAAATGATAATATCTCTAGGCGTTTTTTTCATTTTTTCAAAATTCATTTCCTGTCGTCCGTTTCCTGTCCCGCGACAAAAAGCTAGTGACATCGAGATCTCAAAAACGAAAAAGACTTGAGCATCCAAACCTTATGGGATGATAGTCCTATAGTTGTAGATGTGTTTAAACTATTTTGTTTTGTTCGTCATAGGTTCCGGTCGTCACCGGAAGTACTTTAAAAAATATTTTTTTTACGCATTTAATTTATTTCATACAGAATTGAAATATAAGTATAAATTCTTACATAAATCATCTATCCGATGTTAAATAATGAAAAATAATCTACTTCCGGTGAGATATCTCAAATATCTCAGGTTGGTTTTTTTAAACAGATGTTGTAACAGCGAGATCTCTAAAACTGTAAGTGACCAAGGCACGAAACTAACATGGTTGATATACATTTGATAGAAGATGTGTTTAACCGCTTTCATTTTGTCAACCGTCACTTCCGGTCCACACTGGAAGAGTTCAAACAAATCAAGTTGTTTAAAAGTTTAACTGTTTTTCTTTGACAATTTTAGATAAATTGATAGGAAATAAAATCCTATTGTCTGGTGTTTAAGAAAAATTATCAATCCTTTTCATTGAGCACTTCCGTTTGTCCGTTTCCTGTCCCGAGACAAAAAACCTTGACTTCTCGAGATCTTAAAAACGGTAATGACTTGAACAACCAAACTTTGTAGGATTATAGACCTATATATGTGGATGTGTTTACACTATTTTGTTTTGTTCGGCGTAACTTCTGGTCGTCACCGGAAGTACTTCAAAAATTATTTTTTTGATTTATTTTATTTATTTTACACAGAATTGAAATATTAGTTTACATCATGTCATATGTCATGTATGAGATGTTAAATAAACAAAAAATTTCTTATTCCGGTGAGTTATCTCAAATATCTCAGATAACCTTTTTTTTAAACAAATGTTTTAGCTGTCAGATCTTACAAACTTTAAGTGATTAAGACGCAAAACTTTCATGGACAATAGACATTTGACAGAAAATGTGTTTAACCGCTTTCATTTTGTCAACTGTCACTTCCGGTCTTCACCGGAAGTTTTCAAACAAATCATGTTTTAACAAGTTTACCTGACTTTCTTGGGTGTTTCATCTAGCCTGATAAATAGTGATGTACAATAGAAAAATGTGCATCAAATACCAGCTTTTATTTTCAATAATCACTTCCGTTCGTCAGTTTCTGGTCCCGAGACAGAAAACCTTGTTTCAAAGAGATCTCAGATGAGGCAGAGAGTTGAAAAACCAAACTTTGAGGAAAGATTGACTTATGACTGTAGAAATGTTAAACGTGTATTTTTGGGTTCGGCTTTACTTCCGGTCGACACAAAAGGTACTTTAAAAATTGATTATGTTTTTCATTCTCGTTGTTGTTTTACATAGAAGTAACGTATACATTTTTCATTCACAGTAATTATTATATCCATTATTTTTTCTACTTGAGAGAAGCAATGTCTTATAGTTAAATTCATACATGTATATCAGAACGGAAAACCTTTTTGTTGCTAATGCAACAAGAGTCTAGTTATTATTATTATTATTAAGGTCTTCCGTTTCCAACGGAAGACCTTATAGTGATTGTAATGTTTCTTATTATTATTATTATTATTATTCTTTTTTTTTTTCCTTTTTTTGTCCACAAGATTTCTCAGAGATGGCTGGATAGATTGTCTTGAAATTTTCAGTGATGATAGAGAATGATAATATCTCTAGGCGTTTTTTTCATTTTTTAAAAATTCATTTCCTGTCGTCTGTTTCCTGTCCCGCGACAAAAAGCTAGTGACATCGAGATCTCAAAAACGAAAAAGACTTGAGCATCCAAACCTTATGGGATGATAGTCCTATAGTTGTAGATGTGTTTAAACTATTTTGTTTTGTTCGTCATAGGTTCCGGTCGTCACCGGAAGTACTTTAAAAAATATTTTTTTCACGCATTTAATTTTTTTCATACGGAATTGAAATATAAGTATAAATTCCTACATAAGTCATCTATCCGATGTTAAATTAAGAAAAATAATCTACATCCGGTGAGATATCTCAAATATCTCAGGTTGTTTTTTTTAAACAGATGTTGTAACAGCGAGATCTCACAAACTGTAAGTGACCAAGGCACGAAACTAACATGGTTGATAGACATTTGATAGAAGATGTGTTTAACCGCTTTCATTTTGTCAACCGTCACTTCCGGTCCACACCGGAAGAGTTCAAACAATTCAAGTTGTTTAAAAGTTTAACTGTTTTTTTTTGACAACTTAAGAAAAATTGATAGGCAATAAAGTCCCGTTGTCTACTGTTTGAGAAAAACTACCTATCCTTTTCATTGATTACTTCCGTTTGTCCGTTTCCTGTCCCGAGACAAAAAACCTTGACTTCTCGAGATCTTAAAAACGGTAATGACTTGAACAACCAAACTTTGTGGGATTATAGACCTATATATGTAGATGTGTTTACACTATTTTGTTTTGTTCGGCGTAACTTCCGGTCGTCACCGGAAGCACTTCAAAAATTATTTTTTTTTACCTATTTTAGTTATTTTACATAGAATTGAAATATAAGTTTACATCATGTCATATGTCATGTATGCGATGTTAAATAAACACAAAATTTCTTCTTCCGGTGAGTTTTTTCAAATATCTCAGATAACCTTTTTTTAAACAAATGTTTTAGCTGTCAGATCTTACAAACTTTAAGTGATTAAGACGCAAAACTTACATGGACAATAGACATTTGACAGAAAACGTGTTTAACCGCTTTCATTTTGTCAACTGTCACTTCCGGTCTTCACCGGAAGTTTTCAAACAAATCATGTTTTAACAAGTTTACCTGACTTTCTTGGGTGTTTCATCTAGCCTGATAAATAGTGATGTACAATAGGAAAATGTGCATCAAATACCAGCTTTTATTTTTAATAATCACTTCCGTTCGTCAGTTTCCGGTCCCGAGACAAAAAACCTTTTTTCGATGAAATCTCAGATTAGGCAGAGAGGTGAAAAACCAAACTTTGAGGAAAGATTGACTTATGACTGTAGAAATGTTAAACGTGTATTTTTGGGTTCGGCTTTACTTCCGGTCGACACAAAAGGTACTTTAAAAATTGATTATGTTTTTCATTCTCGTTGTTGTTTTACATAGAAGTAACGCATACATTTTTCATTCAAAGTAATTATCATATCCGTTATTTTTTCTACTTGAGAGAAGCAATGTCTTATAGTTAAATTCATACATGTATATCAGAACGGAAGACCTTTTTGTTGCTATAGCAACAAGAGTCTAGTTATTATTATTATTATTCTTTTTTTTTTTCCTTTTTTTGTCCACAAGATTTCTCAGAGATGGCTGGATAGATTGTCTTGAAATTTTCAGTGATGATAGAGAATGATAATATCTCTAGGCGTTTTTTTCATTTTTTAAAAATTCATTTCCTGTCGTCTGTTTCCTGTCCCGCGACAAAAAGCTAGTGACATCGAGATCTCAAAAACGAAAAAGACTTGAGCATCCAAACCTTATGGGATGATAGTCCTATAGTTGTAGATGTGTTTAAACTATTTTGTTTTGTTCGTCATAGGTTCCGGTCGTCACCGGAAGTACTTTAAAAAATATTTTTTTCACGCATTTAATTTTTTTCATACGGAATTGAAATATAAGTATAAATTCCTACATAAGTCATCTATCCGATGTTAAATTAAGAAAAATAATCTACATCCGGTGAGATATCTCAAATATCTCAGGTTGTTTTTTTTAAACAGATGTTGTAACAGCGAGATCTCACAAACTGTAAGTGACCAAGGCACGAAACTAACATGGTTGATAGACATTTGATAGAAGATGTGTTTAACCGCTTTCATTTTGTCAACCGTCACTTCCGGTCCACACCGGAAGAGTTCAAACAATTCAAAATGTTTAAAAGTTTAACTGTTTTTCTTTGACAACTTAAGAAAAATTGATAGGCAATAAAGTCCCGTTGTCTACTGTTTGAGAAAAACTACCTATCCTTTTCATTGATTACTTCCGTTTGTCCGTTTCCTGTCCCGAGACAAAAAACCTTGACTTCTCGAGATCTTAAAAACGGTAATGACTTGAACAACCAAACTTTGTGGGATTATAGACCTATATATGTAGATGTGTTTACACTATTTTGTTTTGTTCGGCGTAACTTCCGGTCGTCACCGGAAGCACTTCAAAAATTATTTTTTTTTACCTATTTTAGTTATTTTACATAGAATTGAAATATAAGTTTACATCATGTCATATGTCATGTATGCGATGTTAAATAAACACAAAATTTCTTCTTCCGGTGAGTTTTTTCAAATATCTCAGATAACCTTTTTTTAAACAAATGTTTTAGCTGTCAGATCTTACAAACTTTAAGTGATTAAGACGCAAAACTTACATGGACAATAGACATTTGACAGAAAACGTGTTTAACCGCTTTCATTTTGTCAACTGTCACTTCCGGTCTTCACCGGAAGTTTTCAAACAAATCATGTTTTAACAAGTTTACCTGACTTTCTTGGGTGTTTCATCTAGCCTGATAAATAGTGATGTACAATAGGAAAATGTGCATCAAATACCAGCTTTTATTTTTAATAATCACTTTCGTTCGTCAGTTTCCGGTCCCGAGACAAAAAACCTTTTTTCGATGAAATCTCAGATTAGGTAGAGAGGTGAAAAACCAAACTTTGAGGAAAGATTGACTTATGACTGTAGAAATGTTAAACGTGTATTTTTGGGTTCGGCTTTACTTCCGGTCGACACAAAAGGTACTTTAAAAATTGATTATGTTTTTCATTCTCGTTGTTGTTTTACATAGAAGTAACGCATACATTTTTCATTCAAAGTAATTATCATATCCGTTATTTTTTCTACTTGAGAGAAGCAATGTCTTATAGTTAAATTCATACATGTATATCAGAACGGAAGACCTTTTTGTTGCTATAGCAACAAGAGTCTAGTTATCATTATTATTATTATTTTTCTTTTCCACAAATATTGTGCACGCGATTTCTCGAAAACTATTCGACCGATTTCCACAATTTTTTCACAGATGATTGGACTTCATATGATCTTCATACATTTGTGATAATTTTCCTGTCGTCACTTCCGGTACCGATTTATCGGCCATTTTGTTCATTTTTACGACCTATTTTGTGCACACAAAAACTCAATAACTATCAGAGATATGAATATGAAATTTTCAGGATAGTTAGACCATAGTTTGAAGTTGTGCCCATTGTTTTTGTTTTACTCCTGTGGCGCCATTTCTTGGAGCTCGCTATGGCTCGAAAATTGGGTCCGAATTTTGAATCAAAATTTTCACACGTTTTGATCTGTATCTTTTTATCAGTTGATATTTTGTTAAAAACATATATAACAAAAGTGGTAGATCATTAAAAGGTCTTTTCATCGATATCAAGGAAAAGGGGCTGGCCCCTTAAACTAGGGGACAAGAGACTCGTAAATTTTATTATAAATAACTTAAAAACTTTAAAGATTTTGTAATGCATTTTAGAAGCAAAGTTGTTGATTGTAACAATATCAATCTAAAAACCTCAATGCCACACCCATTTATGACGTAATTAGGGATTTTTAGGGGTCAAAGTACTTAAACTTTGACGCAATATACCTAGAGAAGGAGACTTATTTTGTTAAGCATTGTAGATGAGAAAATGTCTGCATTGATGATTCTAATCGATTCCACTAATCAAAACACCAATGTATGTCCACATTAAGGATTTACAGGGCTGGCATCTAAAATATTCAATCTTTTGTATCTCAAAAATGAACAACAGTTTTAGATAGGTTTAAGAACAAAAAATGTAAGTATTCTTAAGACCATTTCAAGGAAATCAAGAAAAAGGGGCTGGCCCTTTAAATAAGGGGCACGCATACTCGTAAATTCTATTACAAATAACTTAAAAACGATCAAGTTTTTGTAATGCATTATAGAAGCACAATTGTTGATCATAACAATATCTATCAGAAAAAATGATTGCCAAGCCCATTTTTTACGTAACTAGGGATTTTTAGGGTCCAAATTCCTAAAACTTTGACGCAATATACCTAGAGAAGGAGACTTATTTTGTTAAGCATTGTAGAAGAGAAAATGTCCGCATTGATGATTCTTATCGATTCTACTAATCAAAACGACAATGTATGTCCCCATTAAGGATTTACACGGCTGGCCCCTAAAATATTCAATCGTTTGTATCTCTAAAATGAACAACAATATTAGATAGGTTTAAGAACAAAAAATGTTAGTATTCTTAAGACCTTTTCAAGGAAATCAAGAAAAAGGGGCTGGCCCTTTAAATTAGGGGCCAAGATACTCGTAAACTCTATTACATATAACTTAAAAACGATCAAGATTTTGTAATACATTATAGAAGCAAAGTTCTTGGTCGTAACAATGTCTGTTTGAAAAACTCTTTGCCACACCCATTAATTACTTAATAAGAGATTTATAGGAGGCAAAGTCCTTAAACTTTTTAAAAAATTGAACGGAAGACCTACTCGTTACTCGTAACGAGATCGTATCTAGTTATTATTAAGGTCTTCTGTTTCCAACGGAAGACCTTATTGTTTTCGTACTGTTTCTTATTATTATTATTATTATTATTATTATTATTTTCCAAATTTTGTGCACGCGATTTCTCGAAAACTATTCGACCGATTTCAACCATTTTTTCACAGATGATGGAACGTGACCTGAATTTTATATGTTTTTGAAATTATTTCCGTCGTCATTTCCGGTCCCGATTTACGGCCTATTTTTCAATTTTTTACGACCCATTTTGTGCACAGGTGATCTAAACAACTATCAGAGATAAGACTGTGAAATTTTCAGGATAGGTAGTCTATAGTTTGAAGTTGTGCCCTATTATGTCGTTTTATGGCAGTGGCGCCTTATCTTGGAGCTCGCCTAGGCTAAAAAATTGGGCACAAATTTTCATTCAAAATTTTCAGACGTTTTGATCTGTATCTTTTTATCAAATGATATTTTGTTAAGACATATATAACAAAAGTAGTAGAGAATCAACAGTTCTTTCCAACAAAATCAAAAAAAAGGGGCTGGCCCCTTTGTTTAGGGGCCAAGACACTCGTAAACTCTATTACAAATAACTGAAAAATGATAAAGATTTTGTAATGCATTATAGAAGCAAAGTTGTTGATCGTAACAATATATATCAGGAAAAATCATTGCCACGCCCATTTATTACGTAATTAGGGATTATTAAGGGCCAACGTTCTCAAACTTTGATACAATATATCTAGAGAACGAAACATATTTTGTGAAGCATTGTAGAAGAGAAAATACTTGTATTGATGATGTAAATCGATTCCACTAATGAAAACACTAATTCTTGTCCCCATTAAGGATCTAGAGGGCTGGCCCCTAAACTATTCTATCATTTGTATCACAAAAATGAACAACAATATTGGATAGGTTTAAGAACAAAAAATGTTAGTATTCTTAAGACCTGTTCAAGGAAATCAAGAAAAAGGGGCTGGCCCTTTAAATTAGGGGCCACGATACTCGCAAACACTATTACAAATAACTTAAAAACGATCAAGATTTTGTAATGCATTATAGAAGCCAAGTTGTTGATCATAACAATATCTATCAGAAAAAATGATTGCCACGCCCATTTATTACGTAACTAGGGATTTTTAGGGGCCAAAGTCCTTAAACTTTGACGCAATATACCTAGAGAAGGAGACCTATTTTGTTAAGCATTGTAGAAGAGAAAATGTCTGCATTGATAATTCTTATCGATTCCACTAATCAAAACACCAATGTATGTCCCCTTTAAGGATTTACAGGGCTGGCCCCTAAAATATTCAATCATTTATATCTCAAAAATGAACAACAATTTTAGATAGGTGTAAGAACAAAAATTGTTAGTATTCATTAGACCTTTCCAACAAAATCAAGAAAAAAGGGCTGGCCCCTTTAATTAGGGGCCAATGCACTCGCAAACTCTATTACAAATAACTTAAAAATGATCAACATTTTTGTAAAGCATTATAGAAGCAAAGTTGTTGATCATAACAATATCTATCAGAAAAAATGATTGCCACGCCCATTTTTTACGTAAATATGGATTTTTAGGGGCCAAAGTCCTTAAACTTTGACGCAATATACCTAGAGAAGGAGACCTATTTTGTTAAGCATTGTAGAAGAGAAAATGTCTGCATTGATGTTTCTTATCGATTCCACTAATCAAAACACCAATGTATGTCCCCATTAAGGATTTACAGGGCTGGCCCCTAAAATATTCAATCGTTTGTATCTCAAAAATGAACAAAAATTTTAGATAGGTTTAAGAACAAAAAATGTTAGTATTCATTAGACCTTTCCAACAAAATCAAGAAAAAAGGGCTGGCCCTTTAAATTAGGGGCTACGATACTCGCAAACTCTATTACAAATAACTTAAAAACGATCAAGATTTTGTAATGCATTATAGAAGCAAAGTTGTTGATCATAACAATATCTATCAGAGGAAATGATTGCCACGCCCATTTAATACGTAACTATGGATTTTTAAGGGCCAAAGTCCTTAAACTTTGACGCAATATACCTAGAGAAGGAGACCTATTTTGTTAAGCATTGTAGAAGAGAAAATGTCTGCATTGATGATTCTTATCGATTCCACTAATCAAAACACCAATGTATGTCCCCTTTAAGGATTTACAGGGCTGGCCCCTAAAATATTCAATCGTTTGTATCTCAAAAATGAACAACAATTTTAGATAGGTTTAAGAAAAAAACATGTTAGTAATCTTTAGACCTGTTCAAGGAAATCAAGAAAAAGTGGCTGGTCCTTTAAATTAGGGGCCAGGATACTCGTATACTCTATTATAAATAACTTAAAAACGATCAAGATTTTGTAATGCATTATTGAAGCAAAGTTCTTGATCGTAACAATGTCTGTTTGAAAAAACTCTTTGCCATACCCATTTATTACTTAATAAGAGATTTAAAGGAGGCAAAGTCCTTAAACGTTTTAAAAAATTGAACGGAAGACCTACTCGTTACTCGTAACGAGATCTTATCTAGTTATTATTATTTTTCTTTTTCACAAATTTTGTGCACGCGATTTCTCGAAAACTATTCGACCGATTTCCACAATTTTTTCATAGATGATTGGACTTCATATGATCTTCATACCTTTGTGATAATTTTCCTGTCGTCACTTCCGGTACCGATTTATCGGCTATTTTGTTCATTTTTACGACCTATTTTGTGCACACAAAAACTCAAAAACTATCAGAGATATGAATATGAAATTTTCAGGATAGTTAGACCATAGTTTGAAGTTGTGCCCATTGTTTTTGTTTTACTCCTGTGGCGCCATTTCTTGGAGCTCGCTATGGCTCGAAAATTAGGTCCGAATTTTGAATCAAAATTTTCACACGTTTTGATCTGTATCTTTTTATCAGTTGATATTTTGTTAAGTTATATATAACAAAAGTGATAGAGAATCAAGAGTTCTTTCCAACAAAATGATGAAAAAGGGGCTGGCCCCATTATTGAGGGGCCAAGACACTCGTAAACTCTATGACAAATAACTTAAAAATGATAAAGATTTTGTAATGCATTAAAGGAGCAAAGTTGTTGATCGTAATGATATCTATCAGAATAAATCATTGCCACGCCCATTTATGACGTAATAAGGGATTTTTAGGGGCCAAAGTACTTAAACTTTGACGCAATATATCTATAGAAGGAGACATATTTTGTTAAGCATTGTAGAAGAGAAAATGTTTGTATTAATGATTCTAATCGATTCCACTTATCAAAACACCAATGTCTGTCCCCATTAAGGATCTACAGGACTGGCCTCTAAAATATTCAATCATTTGTATCTCGAAAATGAACAACAATTTCTGATTGGTGTAAGAACAAAAAATGTTAGTATTTGTGAGACCTTTTCAAAGAAATCAAGAAAAAGGGGCTGGTCCTTTTAATTAGGGGCCAGGACACTTGTAAACTCTATTACATTTAACATAAAAAAGATAAACATTTTGTAATGCATTATATAAGCAAAGTTGTTGATCGTAACAATATCTATCAGAATAAATGATTGCCACGCCCATTTATGACGTAATAAGGAATTTGTAGGGGCCAAAGTCCTTAAACTTTGACGAAATATATCTACAGAAGGAGACATATTTTGTAAAGCATTGTAAAAGAGAAAATATCACCATTGATGGTTCTTATCGATTCCATCTATCAAAACACCAATGTCTGTCTCCATTAAGGATTTACAGGGCTGGCCCCTAAAAGATTTAATCCTTTGTATCTCAAAAATGAATAACAATTTTAGATAGGTGTAAGAATAAAAAATAATAGTATTCTTAAGACCTTTTCAATGAAATCAAGAAAAAGGGGCTAGCCCTCACAATTAGGGGCCAAGATACTGGTAAACTCTTACAAATAAGTTAAAAACGATAAAGATTTTGTAATGCATTATAGAAGCAAAGTTGTTGATCGTAACAATATCTGCTTGAAAAACTCTTTGCCATACCCATTTGTTACTTAATTAGGGATTTATAGGAACCAAAATCCTTCAACTTTTTTAAAAAATTGAACGGAAGACCTACTCGTTACTCGTAACGAGATCGTATCTAGTTAAGGTCTTCCGTTTCCAACGGAAGACCTTATTGTTTTCGTACTGTTTCTTATTATTATTAAGGTCTTTCGTTTCCAACGGAAGACCTTATTGTTTTCGTACTGTTTCTTATTATTATTATTATTATTATTATTATTTTTCTTTTCCACAAATTTTGTGCAGGCGATTTCTCGAAAACTATTCGACCGATTTCCACAATTTTTTCACAGATGATTGGACTTCATATGATCTTAAAACATTTTTGATAATTTTCCTGTCGTCACTTCCGGTACCGATTTATCGGCCATTTTGTTCATTTTTACGACCTATTTTGTGCACACAAAAACTCAAAAACTATCAGAGATATGAATATGAAATTTTCAGGATAGTTAGACCATAGTTTGAAGTTGTGCCCATTGATTTTGTTTTACTCCTGTGGCGCCATTTCTTGGAGCTCACTATGGCTCGAAAATTGGGTACGGATTTTTAATCAAAATTTTCGCACGTTTTGATCTGTATCTTTTTATCAGTTGATATTTTGTTGAGACATATTAAACAAAAGTGGTAGAGTATGAAAAGTACTTTTCACCGATATCACGGAAAAGGGGCTAGCCCCTTTAATTAGGGGCCAAGAGACTCGTAAACTCTATTACAAATAACTTAAAAACGATAAAGATTTTGTAATGCATTATAGAAGCAAAGTTGTTGATCATAACATTATCTGTCAGAAAAAAATATTGCCATCCCCATTTATTACGTAACTAGGGATTTTTAGGGACCAAAACCCTTAAATTTTGACGCAATATATCTAGAGAAGGAGACATATTTTGTTAAGCATTGTAGAAGAGAATATGTCTGCATTGATAATCTTAATCGATTGCACTTATCAAAACATCAATATCTGTCTCAATTAAGGATTTACAGGGCTGACCCCTAAAAGATTCAATCAATTATATCTCAAAAATGAATAACAATTTTAGATAGGTGTAAGAACAAAAATTGTTAGTATCCTTAAGACCTTTCCAACAAAATCAAGAAAAAGGGGCTGGCCCCTTTAATTAGGGGCCAATAAACTCGTAAACTCTATTACAAATAACTTAAAAACGATCAAGATTTTGTAATGCGTTATCGAAGCAAAGATGTTGATCGTAGCAATGTCTATCTGAAAAATCATTGCCACGTCCATTTATTACGTAACTAAGGATTATTAGGGGCCAAAGTCCTTAAACTTTGACGCAATATATCTAGAGAAGGAGACATATTTTGTTAAGCATTGAAGAAGAGAAAATTTCTGCATTGATGATTTCAATCAATGCCACTAATCAAAACACCAATGTATGTTCCCATAAAGGATTTACAGGGCTGACCCCTAAAAGATTCAATCATTTATATCTCAAAAATAAACAACAATTTAAGATAGGTGTAAGAACAAAATATGTTACTAAACTTAAGATCTTTCCAACAAAATCAAGAAAAAGGGACTGGCCCCTTTCATTAGGGGCCAACACACTCGTAAACTCTATTACAAATAACTTAAAAACGATAAAGATTTTGTAATGCATTATAGAAGCAAAGTTGTTGATCATAACAATATCTATCAGAAAAAAATCATTGCCAGCCAATTTATTACGTAACTAAGGATTTTTAGGGGCCAAAGTCCTTAAACTTTGACGCAATATATCTGGAGAAGGAGAAATATTTTGTTAAGTATTATAGAAGACAAAATGTCTGCATGGATGGTTCTAATCGATTCCACTCATCAAAACACCAATGTCTGTCCCCATTAAGGATCTACAGGACTGGTCCCTAAAATATTCAATCGTTTATATCTCAAAAATTAACAACAATTTTTGATAATTATTAATTTTTATAATTATTAACAACAATTTTTGATAGACTAACGAACAAAAAATAATAGTGTTCTTAAGACCTTTTCAATGAATGCAAGAAAAAGGTGCTGGCCCTTAAAATTAGGGGCCATGATACTAGTAAACACTATTACAGATAACTTAAAAACCATCAAGATTGTGTAATGCATTATAGAAGACAAGTTGTTGATCGTAACAAAGTCTGTTTGAAAAACTTTTTGCCACAACCATTTATTACTTAATTAGGGATTTATCGGAGCCAAAGTCCTTAAACTTTTTTAAAAATTGAACGGAAGACCTACTCGTTACTCGTAACGAGATCGTATCTAGTTATTATTATTATTATTATTTTTCTTTTCCACAAATTTTGTGCACGCGATTTCTCGAAAACTATTCGACCGATTTCCACAATTTTTTCACAGATGATTGGACTTCATATGATCTTCAAACATTTTTGATAATTTTCCTGTCGTCACTTCCGGAACCGATTTATCGGCCATTTTGTTCATTTTTACGACCTATTTTGTGCACACAAAAACTCAAAAACTATCAGAGATATGAATATGAAATTTTCAGGATAGTTATACCATAGTTTGAAGTTGTGCCCATTGTTTTTGTTTTACTCCTGTGGCGCCATTTCTTGGAGCTCGCTATGGCTCGAAAATTGGGTACGGATTTTTAATCAAAATTTTAACTCGTTTTGATCTGTATCTTTTTATCAGTTGATATTTTGTTAAGACATATATAACAAAAGTGGTAGAGTATGAAAAGTTCTTTTCACCGATATCACGGAAAAGGGGCTAGCCCCTTTAATGAGGGATCAAGAGACTCGTAAACTCTATTACAAATAACTTAAAAACGATCAAGATTTTGTAATGCATTTTAGAAGCAAAGTTGTAGATCATA
Source organism: Magallana nippona (assembly GCA_033439105.1). Classification (NCBI taxonomy): domain Eukaryota; kingdom Metazoa; phylum Mollusca; class Bivalvia; order Ostreida; family Ostreidae; genus Magallana; species Magallana nippona. The sequence goes on along the minus strand of CM065921.1, from coordinate 31,331,356 downwards.
ACAATATCTATCAGAAAAAGTTATAACCACGCCCATTTGTTACGTAACTAGGGAGTTTTAGGGGCCAAAATCCTTAAATTTTAACGCAATATATCTAGAGAAGGAGACATATTTTGTTAAGCACTGTAGAAGAGAAAATGTCTGCATTGATGATTCTAATCGATTGCACTTATCAAAACACCAATATCTGTCCCCATTAAGGATTTACAGGGCTGACCCCTAAAAGATTCAATCATTTATATCTCAAAAATGAACAACAATTTTAGATAGGTGTAAGAACAAAAATTGTTAATATTTTTAAGACCTTTCCAACAAAATCAAGAAAAAGGGGCTGGCCCCTTTAATTAGGGGCCAAGAGACTCGTAAACTCTATTACAAATAACTTAAAAACGATCAAGATTTTGTAATGCATTATAGAAGCAAAGTTGTTGATCATAACAATATCTATCTGCAAAAATGATTGCCACGCCCATTTATTACGTAACTAGGGATTTTTAGGGGCCACAATCCTTAAATTTTGACGCAATATATCTAGAAAATGTGACATATTTTGTTAAGCATTGTAGAAGAGAAAATGTCTGCATTGATGATTCTAATCGATTCCACTAATCATAACACCAATATCTGTCCCCATTAAGGATTTACAGGGCTGACCCCTAAAAGATTCAATCATTTATATCTCAAAAATGAACAACAATTTTAGATAGGTGTAAGAACAAAAATTGTTAATATTCTTAAGACCTTTCCAACAAAATCAAGAAAAAGGTACTGGCCCCTTTCATTAGGGACCAACACACTCGTAAACTCTATTACAAATAACTTAAAAACGATAAAGATTTTGTAATGCATTATAAAAGCAAAGTTGTTGGTCATAACAATATCTATCTGAAAAAATCATTGCCACGCCCATTTGTTACGTAACTAATAATTATTAGGGGCCAAAGTCCTTAAACTTTCACGCAATAGATCTGGAGAAGGAGACATATTTTGTTAAGCATTGTAGAAGAGAAAATGTCTGCATTGATGGTTCTAATCGATTCCACTTATCAAAACACCAATGACTGTCCCCATTAAGGATTTACAGGGCTGGCCCCTAAAATACTCAATCGTTTGTATCTCAAAAATGAACAACAATTTTAGATAGGTTTAAGAAACAAAAATAATAGTATTCTTTAGACCTTTTCAATGAAATCTAGAAAAAGGGTTTGGCCCTTTAAATTAGGGGCCAAGATACTCCTAAACTCCATGACAAATAACTTAAAAACGATAAAGATTTTGTAATGCATTATAGAAGCAAAGTTGTTGATCGTAACAATGTCTGCTTGAAAAACTTTTTGCCACACCCATTTATTACTTAATTAGGGATTTATAGTAGCCAAAGTCATTAAACTTTTCAAAACATTGAACGGAAGACCTACTCGTTACTCGTAACGAGATCTAGTTATTAAGGTCTTCCGTTTCCAACGGAAGACCTTATTGTTTTCGTACTCTTTCTTATTATTAAGGTCTTCCGTTTCCAACGGAAGACCTTATTGTTTTCGTACTGTTTATTATTATTATTATTATTATTTTTTTCCAAATTTTGTGCACGCGATTTCTCGAAAACTATTCGACCGATCTGAACCATTTTTTCACAGATGATTGGATGTGATCTGAATTTTATATGTTTTTGAAATTTTTGACGGCGTCACTTCCGGTACCGATTTATCGGTGATTTTGTCGTTTTTGACGACCATTTTTGTGCACGCATAAACTCAGAGACTATCAGAGATATGATTATGAAATTTTCAGGGTAAGTAGACTATAGTTTGAAGTTGTGTCTATTGTTTTTGTTTTACGTCAGTGGCGCCTTATTTTGGAGCTCGCCTAGGCTCGAAAATTGGGTACGGATTTTCATTCAAAATTTTCAGACGTTTTGATCTGTATCTTTTTATCAGTTAATATTTTGTTAAGACATATATAACAAAAGTGGTAGAGAATTAATAGTTCTTTCCAACAAAATCAAGAAAAAGGGGCTAGCCCCTATTTTTAGGGGCCAAGACACTCGTAAACTCTATTACAAATAACTTTAAAATGATAAAGATTTTGTAAAGCATTATAGAAGCAAAGTTGTTGACCGTAACAATAGATATCAGGAAAAAATCATTGCCACGCCCATTTATTACGTAATTAGGGATTTATAGGGGCCAACGTTCTCAAACTTTGATACAAATTATCTAAAGAACGAAACATATTTTGTTAAGCATTGTAGAAGAGAAAATATTTGTATTGATGATTTAAATCGATTCCACTAATCAAAACACCAATGTCTGTCCCCATTAAGGATCTACAGGGCTGACCCCTAAAAGATTCAATCATTTATATCTCAAATGTGAACAACAATTTTAGATAGGTGTGAGAACAAATAATGTTAGTATTCTTAAGACCTTTCCAAACAAATCAAGAAAAAGGGGCTGGCCCCTTTAATTAGGGGCCAAGAGACTCATAAACTCTATTACAAATAACTTTAAAACGATCAAGATTTTGTAATGCATTATAGAAGAAAAGTTGTTGATCATCATAATATCTATCTGAAAAAATCATTGCCACGCCCATTTATTACGTAACTAGGGAATTTTAGGGGCCAAAATCCTTAAATTTTGACGCAATATATCTAGAGAAGGTGACATATTTTGTTAAGCATTGTAGAAGAGAAAATGTCTGCATTGATGATTTTAATCGATTCCACTTATTAAAACACCAATATCTGTCCCCATTAAGGATCTACAGGGCTGACCCCTAAAAGATTCAATCATTTATATCTCAAATGTGAACAACAATTTGAGATAGGTGTAAGAACAAAAATTGTTAGTATTCTTAAGACCTTTCCAACAAAATCAGGAAAAAGGGGGTGGCCCCTTTAATTAGGGAACAAGACACTCGTAAACTCTATTACAAATAACTTAAAAACGATCAAGATTACGTAATGCAGTATAGAAGCAAAGTTGTTGATCATAACAATATCTATCTGAAAAAATCATTGCCACGCCCATTTATTACGTAACTAAGAATTATTAGGGGCCAAAGTACTTAAATTTTGACGCAATATATCTGGAGAAGGAGACATATTTTGTTAAGCATTGTAGAAGAGAAAATGTCTGCATTAATGGTTTTAATCGATTCCACTTATCAAAGCACCAATGTCTGTCTCCATTAAGGATCTACAGGGCTGGCCCCTAAAATACTCAATCGTTTGTATCTCAAAAATGAACAACAATTTAAGATAGGTATAAGAAACAAAAATAATAGTATTCTTAAGACCTTTTCAATGAAATCTAGAAAAAGGCTTTGGCCCTTTAAATAAGGGGCCAAAATACTCCTAAACTCCATGACAAATAACTTAAAAACGATAAAGATTTTGTAATGCATTATAGAAGCAAAGTTGTTGATCGTAACAATTAATGTCTGCTTGAAAAACTTTTTGGCACACCCATTTATTATTTAATTAGGAATTTATAGTAGCCAAAGTCATTGAACTTTTCAAAACATTGAACGGAAGACCTACTCGTTACTCGTAACGAGATCTAGTTATTATTATTATTATTATTATTACTATTATTTTCCAAATTTTGTGCACGCGATTTCTCGAAAACTATTCGACCGATTTCAACCATTTTTTCACAGATGATGGAACGTGACCTGAATTTTATATGTTTTTGAAACTATTTCCGTCGTCACTTCCGGTCCCGATTTACGGCCGATTTTTCAATTTTTTACGACCCATTTTGTGCACAGGTGATCTAAAAAACTATCAGAGATATGACTGTGAAATTTTCAGGATAGGTAGTCTATAGTTTGAAGTTGTGCCCTATTATGTCGTTTTATGGCAGTGGCGCCTTATCTTGGAGCTCGACTAGGCTCGAAAACTGGGCACCAATTTTCATTCAAAATTTTCATACGTTTTGATCTGTATCTTTTTATCAAATGACATTTTGTTTAGACATATATAACAAAAGTGGTAGAGAATCAACAGTTCTTTCCAACAAAATCAAGAAAAAGGGGCTGGCCCCTTTGTTTAGGGGCCAAGACACTCGTAAACTCTATTACAAATAACTGAAAAATGATAAAGATTTTGTAATGCATTACAGAAGCAAAATTGTTGATCGTAACAATATATATCAGGAAAAATTATTGCCACGCCCATTTATTACGTAATTAGGGATTATTAGGGGCCAACGTTCTCAAACTTTGATACAATATATCTCGAGAACGAAACATATTTTGTGAAGCATTGTAGAAGAGAAAATACTTATTTTGATGATGGAAATCGATTCCACTAATCAAAACACCAATTCTTGTCCCCATTAAGGATCTAGAGGGCTGGCCCCTAAAATATTCAATCATTTGTATCTCAAAAATGAATAACAATTTCAGATAAGTGTAAGAACAAAAAATATTAGTATTCGTGAGACCTTTTCAGGAAAATCAAGAAAAAGGGGCTGGTCCCTTTAATTAGGGGCCAAGACACTCGTAAAGTCTATTACAAATAACATAAAAACGATAAAGATTTTGTAATGCATTATAGAAGCAAAGTTGTTGAACATAACAATATCTATCAGAAAAAATTATTGCCACGCCCATTTATTACGTAACTAGGGATTTTTTGGGGCCAAAATTCAGAAATTTTGACGCAATATATCTAGAGAAGGAGACATATTTTGTTAAGCATTGTAGAAGAGAAAATGTCTGCATTGATGATACTAATCGATTGCACTTATCAAAACACCAATATCTGTCCCCATTAAGGATTTACAGGGTTGACCACTAAAAGATTCAATCATTTATATCTCAAAAATGAACAACAATTTTAGATAGGTGTAAGAACAAAAATTGTTAGTATTCATTAGACCTTTCCAACAAAATCAATAAAAAAGGGCTGGCCCCTTTAATTAGGGGCCAATACACTCGCAAACTCTATTACAAATAACTTTAAAACGATCAAGATTTTGTAATGCATTATAGAAGCAAAGTTGTTGATCATAACAATATCTATCAGAAAAAATGATTGCCACGCCCATTTATTACGTAATTAGGGATTTTTAGGGGCAAAAGTTCTCAAATTTTGATAGAATATATCTAGAGAACAAAACATATCTTGTTAAGCATTGTAGAATAGAAAATAATTGTATTGATGATTTAAATCGATTCCACTAATCAAAACACCAATGTCTGTCCCCATTAAGGATCTACAGGACTGGCCCCTAAAATATTTAATCATTTGTATTTCAAAAATGAACAACAATTTTAGATAGGTGTAAGAACAAAAAATGTTTGTATTTGTGAGACCTTTTCAAGGAAATCAAGAAAAAGGGGCCGGCCCCTTAAATTAGGGGCCAAGACACTCGTAAAGTATATTACAAATAACTTAAAAACGATAAAGATTCTGTAATGCATTTTCGAAGCAAAGTTGTTGATCGTAACAATATATATCAGGAAAAATCATTGCCACGCCCATTTATTACGTAATGAGGGATTTTTAGGGGCCAAAGTTCTCAAACTTTGATACAATATATCTAGAGAACGAGACATATTTTGTTAATCATTGTAGAAGGGAAAATACTTGTATTGATGATTTAAATCGATTTCACTAATCACAACACCAATGTCTGTCCCAATTAAGGATCTACAGGGCTGGCCCCTTAAATATTCAATCATTTGTATCTCAAAAATGAACAACAATTTAAGATGGGTGTAAGAACAAAAAAATTTAGTAATCGGGAGACCTTTCGAATGAAATAACGAAAAAGGGGCTGGCCCCTTAAATTAGGGTCCAAGGCACTCGTAAAGTCTCTTACACATAACTTAAAAACGATCAAGAGTTTGTAATGCATTATAGTTTCAAGTTGTTGATCGTAACAATATCAGTTTCTAAAACTCATTGCCACACCCATTGATAACGTAAATAGGGATTTTAGGGGACTAAAATCTTAAATCTTTAACGTACTGTATGTGAAAAAGCAAAACACTTTGTTAAGCATTGTAAAGGATATTGACAATCGTATCCATTATCTCAAAGGGGGGAGTTTAGGGGGAATTCTAAAATTTCATTGATATTTTAATCATATTGTTTAAAAAATTGAACGGAAGACCTACTCTTTACTCGTAACGAGATCGTATCTAGTTAAGGTCTTCCGTTTCCAACGGAAGACCTTATTGTTTTCGTACTGTTTATTATTATTATTATTATTTTTTTTTCCAAATTTTGTGCACGCGATTTCTCGAAAACTATTCGACCGATCTGAACCATTTTTTCACAGATGATTGGATGTAATCTGAATTTTATATGTTTTTGAAATTTTTGACGTCGTCACCTCCGGTACCGATTTATCGGTGATTTTGTCGTTTTTGACGATCATTTTTGTGCACGCATAAACTCAGAGACTATCAGAGATATGATTATGAAATTTTCAGGGTAGGTAGACTATAGTTTGAAGTTGTGTCTATTGTTTTTGTTTTACGTCAGTGGCGCCTTATTTTGGAGCTCGCCTAGGCTCGAAAATTGGGTACGGATTTTCATTCAAAATTTTCAGACGTTTTGATCTGTATCTTTTTATCAGTTAATATTTTGTTAAAACATATATAACAAAAGTGGTAGAGAATTAATAGTTCTTTCCAACGAAATCACGGAAAAGAGGCTAGCCCCTATTTTTAGGGGCCAAGACACTCGTAAACTCTATTACAAATAACTTTAAAATGATAAAGATTTTGTAATGCATTATACAAGCAAAGTTGTTGACCGTAACAATATATATCAGGAAAAATCATTGCCACGCCCATTTATTACGTAATTAGGGATTTATAGGGGCCAAAGTTCTCAAACTTTGATACAATTTATCTAAAGAACGAGACATATTTTGTTAAGCATTGTAGAAGAGAAAATATTTGTATTGATGATTCAAATCGATTCCACTAATTAAAACACCAATGTCTGTCCCCATTAAGGATCTACAGGGCTGACCCCTAAAAGATTCAATCATTTATATCTCAAATGTGAACAACAATTTTAGATAGGCGTGAGAACAAAAATTGTTAGTATTCTTAAGACCTTTCCAACAAAATCAAGAAAAAGGGGCTGGCCCCTTTAATTAGGGGCCAAGAGACTCGTAAACTCTATTACAAATAACTTTAAAACGATCAAGATTTTGTAATGCATTATAGAAGCAAAGTTGTTGATCATAACAATATCTATCTGAAAAAATCATTGCCACGCCCATTTATTACGTAACTAGGGAATTTTAGGGGCCAAAATCCTTAAATTTTGACGCAATATATCTAGAGAAGGTGACATATTTTGTTAAGCATTGTAGAAGAGAAAATGTCTGCATTGATGATTTTAATCGATTGCACTTATCAAAACACCAATATCTGTCCCCATTAGGATCTACAGGGCTGACCCCTAAAAGATTCAATCATTTATATCTCAAATGTGAGCAACAATTTTAGATAGGTGTAAGAACAAAAATTGTTAGTTAAATTAGGGTCCAAGGCACTTGTGAAGTCTCTTACACATAACTTAAAAACGATCAAGATTTTGTAATGCATTATAGAAGCATGTTGTTGATCGTAACAATTAATGTCTGCTTGAAAAACTTTTTGGCACACCCATTTATTACTTAATTAGGGATTTATAGTAGCCAAAGTCATTGAACTTTTCAAAACATTGAACGGAAGACCTACTCGTTACTCGTAACGAGATCTAGTTATTATTATTTTTCTTTTCCACAAATTTTGTGCACGCGATTTCTCGAAAACTATTCGACCGATTTCCACAATTTTTTCACAGTTGATTGGACTTCATATGATCTTCAAACATTTTTAATAATTTTCCTGTCGTCACTTCCGGTACCGTTTTATCGGCCATTTTGTTAATTTTTACGACCTATTTTGTGCACACAAAAACTCAAAAACTATCAGAGATATGAATATGAAATTTTCAGGATAGTTAGACCATAGTTTGAAGATGTGCCCATTGATTTTGTTTTACTCCTGTGGCGCCATTTCTTGGAGCTCGCTATGGCTCGAAAATTGGGTACAGATTTTGAATCAAAATTTTCACACGTTTTGATCTGTATCTTTTTATCAGTTGATATTTTGTTGAGACATATATAACAAAAGTGGTAGAGTATGAAAAGTTCTTTTCACCGATATCACGGAAAAGGGGCTAGCCCCTTTAATTAGGGGCTAAGAGACTCGTAAACTTTATAACAAATAACTGAAAAATGATAAAGATTTTGTAATGCATTATAGAAGCAAAGTTGTTGATCATAACAATATCTGTCAGAAAAAATTATTGCCACGCCCATTTATAACGTAACTAGGGATTTTTAGGGGCCAAAAACCTTAAATTTTGATGCAATATATCTAGAGAAGGAGACATATTTTGTTAAGCATTGTAGAAGAGAAAATGTCTGCATTGATGATTTCAATCGATGCCACTTATCAAAACACCAATGTATGTTCCCATAAAGGATTTGCAGGGTTGACCCCTAAAAGATTCAATCATTTATATCTCAAAAGTGAACAACATTTTAAGATAGATGTAAGAACAAAAAATGTTACTATACTTAAGATCTTTCCAACAAAATCAAGAAAAAGGGATTGGCCCCTTTCATTAAGGGCCAACACACTCGTAAACTCTATCACAAATAAGTTAAAAACGATAAAGATTTTGTAATGCATTATAGAAGCAAAGTTGTTGATCATAACAATATCTATCAGAAAAAATCATTGCCAGCGCAGTTATTACGTAACTAGGGATTTTTAGGGGCCAAAGTCCTTAAACTTTGACGCAATATATCTAGAGAAGGAGACATATTTTGTTAAGTATTATAGAAGAGAAAATGTCTGCATGGATGGTTCTAATCGATTCCACTTATCAAAACACCAATGTCTGTCCCCATTAAGGATCTATAGGACTGGCCCCTAAAATATTCAATCGTTTATATCTCAAAAATTAACAACAATTTTTGATAGGTTTACGAACAGAAAATGATAGTATTCTTAAGAACTTTTCAATGAACTCAAGAAAAAGGGGCTGGCCCTTAAAATTAGGGGCCAAGATACTAGTAAACACTCTTACAAATAACTTTAAAACGATTAAGATTGTGTAATGCATTATAGAAGACAAGTTGTTGATCGTACCAAAGTCTGTTTGAAAAACTCTTTGCAACAACCATTTATTACTCAATTAGGGATTTATAGGAGCCAAAGTCCTTAATCTTTTTAAAAAATTGAACGGAAGACCTACTCGTTACTCGTAACGAGATCGTATCTAGTTATTATTATTTTTTCTACGAATTTTGTGCACGCGATTTCTCGAAAACTATCCAGCCGATTTCGGCCATTTTTTCACAGATGATTGCCTGTGGTCATAATTCTAGAACTTTTTTTAAATTTTGAAATCGTCACTTCCGGTTCCGATTTACGGCCGATTTTGTAAGTTTTTACGACCCATTTTGTGCAGACATTAACTCAGAGACTATCAAAGACATAAATGTGAAATTTTCAGGATAGGTAGACTATACTTTGAAGTTGTGCACCATATAATTTTTATACGCCAGCGGCGCCATTCCTTGGAGCTTGCTATGGCTCAAAAATTGGGTACGGATTTTTAATCAAAATTTTCACACGTTTTGATCTGTATCTTTTTATCAGTTGATATTTTGTTAAAACATATATAACAAAAGTGGTAGAATTTTAAAAGTTCTTTTCACCGATATCACGGAAAAGGGGCTAACTCCTTTAATTAGGGGCCAAGAGACTCGTAAACTCTATTACAAATAACTTAAAAACGATCAAGATTTTGTAATGCATTATTGAAGCAAAGTTGTTGATCATAACAATATCTATCAGAAAAAATCATTGCCACGCCCATTTATTACGTAACTAGGGATTTTTAGGGGCCAAAATCCTTAAATTTTGACGCAATATATCTAGAGAAGGAGATATATTTTGTTAAGCATTGTAGAAGAGAAAATGTCTGTATTGAAGATACTAATCGATTGCACTTATCAAATCACCAATATCTGTCCCCATTAAGGATTTACAGGGCTGACCCCTAAATTATTCAATCATTTGTATCTCAAAAATGAACAACAATTTTAGATAGGTGTAAGAACAAAAATTGTTAGTATTCTTAAGATCTTTCCAACAAAATCAAGAAAAAGGGGCTGGCCCCTTTAATTAGGGGCCAATACACTCGCAAACTCTATTACAAATAACTTAAAAACGATCAAGATTTTGTAATGCATTATAGAAGCAAAGCTGTTGATCATAACAATATCTATCAGAAAAAATGATTGCCACGCCCATTTATTACGTAATTAGGAATTTTTAGGGGCCAAAGTTCTCAAACTTTGATAGAATATATCTAGAGAACAAAACATATTTTGTTAAGCATTGTAGAATAGAAAATAATTGTATTGATGATTTAAATCGATTCCACTAATCAAAACACCAATGTCTGTCCCCATTAAGGATCTACAGGACTGGCCCCTAAAATATTTAATCATTTGTATCTCAAAAATGAACAACAATTTTAGATAGGTGTAAGAACAAAAAATGTTTGTATTTGTAAAACCTTTTCAAGGAAATCAAGAAAAAGGGGCTGGCCCCTTAAATTTGGGGCCAAGACACTCGTAAAGTATATTACAAATAACTTAAAAACGATAAAGATTCTGTAATGCATTTTCGAAGCAAAGTTGTTGATCGTAACAATATATATCAGGAAAAATCATTGCCACGCCCATTTATTACGTAATGAGGGATTTTTAGGGGCCAAAGTTCTCAAACTTTGATACAATATATCTAGAGATCGAGACATATTTTGTTAATCATTGTAGAAGAGAAAATACTTGTATTGATGATTTAAATCGATTTCACTAATCACAACACCAATGTCTGTCCCAATTAAGGATCTACAGGGCTGGCCCCTTAAATATTCAATCATTTGTATCTCAAAAATGAACAACAATTTAAGATAGGTGTAAGAACAAAAAAAATTAGTAATCGGGGGACCTTTCGAATGAAATAACGAAAAAGGGGCTGGCCCCTTAAATTAGGGTCCAAGGCACTCGTAAAGTCTCTTACACATAACTTAAAAACGATCAAGAGTTTGTAATGCATTATAGATTCAAGTTGTTGATCGTAACAATATCAGTTTCTAAAACTCATTGCCACACCCATTGATAACGTAAATAGGGATTTTAGGGGACTAAAATCTTAAATCTTTAATGTACTGTATGTGAAAAAGCAAAACACTTTGTTAAGCATTGTAAAGGATATTGACAATCGTATCCATTATCTCAAAGGGGGGAGTTTAGGGGGAATTCTAAAATTTCATTGATATTTTAATCATATTGTTTAAAAAATTGAACGGAAGACCTACTCGTTACTCGTAACGAGATCGTATCTAGTTAAGGTCTTCCGTTTCCAACGGAAGACCTTATTGTTTTCGTACTGTTTATTATTAAGGTCTTCCGTTTCCAACGGAAGACCTTATTGTTTTCGTACTGTTTATTATTATTAAGGTCTTCCGTTTCCAACGGAAGACCTTATTGTTTTCGTACTGTTTCTTATTATTATTATTATTATTATTAAGGTCTTCCGTTTCTAACGGAAGACCTTATTGTTTTCGTACTGTTTCTTATTATTATTATTATTATTATTATTATTATTATTTTTCTTTTCCACAAATTTTGTGCACGCGATTTCTCGAAAACTATTCGACCGATTTCCACAATTCTTTCACAGATGATTGGACTTCATATGATCTTCAAACATTTTTGATAATTTTCCTGTCGTCACTTCCGGTACCGATTTATCGGCCATTTTGTTCATTTTTACGACCTATTTTGTGCACACAAAAACTCAAAAACTATCAGAGATATGAATATGAAATTTTCAGGATAGTTAAACCATAGTTTGAAGTTGTGCCCATTGTTTTTGTTTTACTCCTGTGGCGCCATTTCTTGGAGCTCGCTATGGCTCGAAAATTGTGTACGGATTTTTAATCACAATTTTCACTCGTTTTGATCTGTATCTTTTTATCAGTTGATATTTTGTTAAGACATATATAACAAAAGTGGTAGAGTGTGAAAAGTTCTTTTCACCGATATCACGGAAAAGGGGCTAGCCCCTTTAATGAGGGACCAAGAGACTCGTAAACTCTATTACAAATAACTTAAAAATGATCAAGATTTTGTAATGCATTTTAGAAGCAAAGTTGTTGATCATAACAATATCTGTCAGAAAAAATCATTGCCATGCCTATTTATTACGTAACTAGGGATTTTTAGGGGCCAAAAACCTTAAATTTTGACGCAATATATCTAGAGAAGGAGACATATTTTGTTAAGCATTGTAGAAGAGAAAATGTCTGCATTGATAATTTTTATCGATTGCACTTATCAAAACATCAATATCTGTCCCCATTAAGGATTTACAGGGCTGACCCCTAAAAAATTCAATCAATTATATCTCAAAAATGAACAACAATTTAAGATAGGTGTAAGAACAAAAATTGTTAGTATCCTTAAGACCTTTCCAACAAAATCAAGAAAAAGGGGCTGGCCCCTTTACTTAGGGGCCAATAAACTCGTAAACTCTATTACAAATAACTTTAAAACGATCTAGATTTTGTAATGCATTATCGAAGCAAAGATGTTGATCGTAGCAATGTCTATCTGAGAAATCATTGCCACGCCCATTTATTACGTAATCAAGGATTATTAGGGGCCAAAGTCCTTAAACTTTGACGCAATATATCTAGAGAAGGAGACATATTTTGTTAAGCATTGTAGAAGAGAAAATGTCTGCATTGATGATTTTAATCGATGCCACTAATCAAAACACCAATGTATGTTCCCATAAAGGATTTACAGGGCTGATCCCTAAAAGATTCAATCATTTATATCTCAAAAATGAACAACAATTTAAGAAAGGTGTAAGAACAAATAATGTTACTATACTTAAGATCTTTCCAACAAAATCAAGAAAAAGGGACTGGCCCCTTTCATTAGGGGCCAACACACTCGTAAACTCTATTACAAATAACTTTAAAACGATAAAGATTTTGTAATGCATTATACAAGCAAAGTTGTTGATCATAACAATATCTATCAGAAAAAATCATTGCCAGCCCATTTATTACGTAACTAGGGATTTTTAGGGGCCAAAGAAAGTTCTTAAACTTTGACGCAATATATCTAGAGGAGGAATATAATAAAAATAAGATTTTGTTAAGTATTATAGAAGAGAAAATGTCTGCATGGATTGTTCTAATCGATTCCACTTATCAAAACACCAATGTCTGTCCCCATTAAGGATCTATAGGACTGGCCCCTAAAATATTCAATCGTTTATATCTCAAAAATTAACAACAATTTTTGATAGGTTTACGAACAAAAAATGATAGTATTCTTAAGACCTTTTCAATGAACTCAAGAAAAAGGGGCTGGCCCTTAAAATTAGGGGCCAAGATACTAGTAAACACTATTACAAAAAACTTAAAAACGATCAAGATTATGTAATGCATCATAGAAGACACGTTGTTGATCGTAACAAAGTCTGTTTGAAAAACTCTTTGCCACAACCATTTATTACTTAATTAGGGATTTATAGGAGCCAAAGTCCTTAAACTTTTTAAAATTGAACAGAAGACCTACTCGTTACTCGTAACGAGATCGTATCTAGTTATTATTATTATTATTATTATTATTATTTTTCTTTTCCACAAATTTTGTGCACGCGATTTCTCGAAAACTATTCGACCAATTTCCACAATTTTTTCACAGGTGATTGGACTTCATATGATCTTAAAACATTTTTGATAATTTTCCTGTCGTCACTTCCGGTACCGATTTATCGGCCATTTTGTTCATTTTTAAGACCTATTTTGTGCACACAAAAACTCAAAAACTATCAGAGATATGAATATGAAATTTTCAGGATAGTTAGACCATAGTTTGAAGTTGTGCCCATTGATTTTGTTTTACTCCTGTGGCGCCATTTCTTGGAGCTCGCTATGGCTCGAAAATTGGGTACAGATTTTGAATCAAAATTTTCACACGTTTTGATCTGTATCTTTTTATCAGTTGATATTTTGTTGAGACATATATTACAAAAGTGGTAGAGTATGAAAAGTTCTTTTCACCGATATCACGGAAAAGGGGCTAGCCTCTTTAATTAGGGGCTAAGAGACTCGTAAACTTTATAACAAATAACTGAAAAATGATAAAGATTTTGAAAAGCATTATAGAAGCAAAGTTGTTGATCATAACAATATCTGTCAGAAAAAATCATTGCCACGCCCATTTATAACGTAACTAGGGATTTTTAGGGGCCAAAAACCTTAAATTTTGACGCAATATATCTAGAGAAGGAGACATATTTTGTTAAGCATTGTAGAAGAAAAAATGTCTGCATTGATGATTTCAATCCATGCCACTTATCAAAACACCAATGTATGTTCCCATAAAGGATTTGCAGGGTTGACCCCTAAAAGATTCAATCATTTATATCTCAAAAGTGAACAACAATTTAAGATAGGTGTAAGAAAAAAAATGTTACTATACTTAAGATCTTTCCAACAAAATCAAGAAAAAGGGATTGGCCCCTTTCATTAGGGGCCAACACACTCGTAAACTCTATTACAAATAAGTTAAAAACGATAAAGATTTTGTAATGCATTATAGAAGCAAAGTTGTTGATCATAACAATATCTATCAGAAAAAATCATTGCCAGCCCATTTATTACGTAACTAGGGATTTTTAGGGGCCAAAGTCCTTAAACATTGACGCAATTTATCTACAGAAGGAGACATATTTTGTTAAGTATTATAGAAGAGAAAATGTCTGCATGGATGGTTCTAATCGATTCCACTTATCAAAACACCAATGTCTGTCCCCATTAAGGATCTATAGGACTGGCCCCTAAAATATTCAATCGTTTATATCTCAAAAATTAACAACAATTTTTGATAGGTTTACGAACAAAAAATGATAGTATTCTTAAGACCTTTTCAATGAACTCAAGAAAAAGGGGTTGGCCCTTAAAATTAGGGGCCAAGATACTAGTAAACACTCTTACAAATAACTTTAAAACGATCAAGATTGTGTAATGCATTATAGAAGACAAGTTGTTGATCGTAACAAAGTCTGTTTGAAAAACTCTTTGCCACAACCATTTATTACTCAATTAGGGATTTAAAGGAGCCAAAGTCCTTAATCTTTTTAAAAAATTGAACGGAAGACCTACTCGTTACTCGTAACGAGATCGTATCTAGTTATTATTATTTTCCAAATTTTGTGCACGCGATTTCTCGAAAACTATTCGACCGATTTCAACCATTTTTTCACAGAAGATGGAACGTGACCTGAATTTTATATGTTTTTGAAACTATTTCTGTCGTCACTTCCGGTCCCGATTTACGGCCGATTTTTCAATTTTTTACGACCCATTTTGTGCACAGGTGATCTAAAAAAGTATCAGAGATATGACTGTGAAATTTTCAGGATAGGTAGTCTATAGTTTGAAGTTGTGCCCTATTATGTCGTTTTATGGCAGTGGCGCCTTATCTTGGAGCTCGCCTAGGCTCGAAAATTGGGTACCAATTTTCATTCAAAATTTTCATACGTTTTGATCTGTATCTTTTTATCAAATGACATTTTGTTAAGACATATATAACAAAAAGTGGTAGAGAATTAACAGTTCTTTCCAACAAAATCATGAAAAAGGGGCTGGCCCTTTGTTTAGGGGCCAAGACACTCGTAAACTCTATTACAAATAACTGAAAAATGATAAAGATTTTGTAATGCATTACAGAAGCAAAATTGTTGATCTTAACAATATATATCAGGAAAAATCATTGCCACGCCCATTTATTATGTAATTAGGAATTATTAGGGGCCAACGTTCTCAAACTTTGATACAATATATCTAGAGAACGAAACATATTTTGTGAAGCATAGTAGAAGAGAAAATACTTATTTTGATGATGTAAATCGATTCCACTAATCAAAACACCAATTCCTGTCCCCATTAAGGATCTAGAGGGCTGGCCCCTAAAATATTCAATCATTTGTATCTCAAAAATGAAAAACAATTTCAGATAGGTGTAAGAACAAAAAATATTAGTATTCGTAAGACCTTTTCAGGGAAATCAAGAAAAAGGGGCTGGTCCCTTTAATTAGGGGCAAAGAGACTCGTAAAGTCTATTACAAATAACATAAAAACGATAAAGATTTTGTAATGCATTATAGAAGCAAAGTTGTTGATCATAACAATATCTATCAGAAAAAATTATTGCCACGCCCATTTATTACGTAACTAGGGATTTTTTGGGGCCAAAATCCTTAAATTATGACGCAATATATTTAGAGAAGGAGACATATTTTGTTAAGCATCGTAGAAGAGAAAATGTCTGCATTGATGATACTAATCGATTGCGCTTATCAAAACACCAATATCTGTCCCCATTAAGGATTTACAGGGCTGGCCCCTAAAAGATTCAATCATTTATATCTCAAAAATGAACCACAATTTTAGATAGGTGTAAGAACAAAAATTGTTAGTATTCATTAGACCTTTCCAACAAAATCAAGAAAAAAGGGCTGGCCCCTTTAATTAGGGGCCAATACACTCGCAAACTCTATTACAAATAACTTAAAAACGATCAAGATTTTGTAATGCATTATAGAAGCAAAGTTGTTGATCATAACAATATCTATCAGAAAAAATGATTGCCACGCCCATTTATTACGTAATTAGGGATTTTTAGGGGCCAAAGT
Source organism: Magallana nippona (assembly GCA_033439105.1). Lineage (NCBI taxonomy): Eukaryota > Metazoa > Mollusca > Bivalvia > Ostreida > Ostreidae > Magallana > Magallana nippona. Next base: position 31,314,529 of record CM065921.1, on the reverse strand, counting down.
TCTCAAACTTTGATAGAATATATTTAGAGAACAAAACATATTTTGTGAAGCATTGTAGAATAGAAAATAATTGTATTGATGATTTAAATCGATTCCACTAATCAAAACACCAATGTCTGTCCCCATTAAGGATCTACAGGACTGGCCCCTAAAATATTTAATCATTTGTATTTCAAAAATGAACAACAATTTTAGGTAGGTGTAAGAACAAAAAATGTTTGTATTTGTGAGACCTTTTCAAGGAAATCAAGAAAAAGGGGCTAGCCTCTTGAATTAGGGGCCAAGACACTCGTAAAGTATATTACAAATAACTTAAAAACGATAAAGATTCTGTAATGCATTTTCGAAGCAAAGTTGTTGATCGTAACAATATATATCAGGAAAAATCATTGCCACGCCCATTTATTACGTAATGAGGGATTTTTAGGGGCCAAAGTTCTCAAACTTTGATACAATATATCTAGAGAACGAGACATATTTTGTTAATCATTGTAGAAGAGAAAATACTTGTATTGATGATTTAAATCGATTTCACTAATCACAACACCAATGTCTGTCCCATTTAAGGATCTACAGGGCTAGTCACTTAAATATTCAATCATTTGTATCTCAAAAATGAAAAACAATTTAAGATAGGTGTAAGAACAAAAAAAATCAGTAATCGGGAGACCTTTCGAATGAAATAACGAAAGAGGGGCTGGCCCCTTAAATTAGGGTCCAAGGCACTCGTAAAGTCTCTTACACATAACTTAAAAACGATCAAGAGTTTGTAATGCATTATAGATTCAAGTTGTTGATCGTAACAATATCAGTTTCTAAAACTCATTGCCACACCCATTGATAACGTAAATAGGGATTTTAGGGGACTAAAATCTTAAATCTTTAATGTACTGTATGTGAAAAAGCAAAACACTTTGTTAAGCATTGTAAAGGATATTGACAATCGTATCCATTATCTCAAAGGGGGGAGTTTAGGGGGAATTCTAAAATTTCATTGATATTTTAATCATATTGTTTAAAAAATTGAACGGAAGACCTACTCGTTACTCGTAACGAGATCGTATCTAGTTATTATTATTATTTTTTTCCAAATTTTGTGCACGCAATTTCTCGAAAACTATTCGACCGATCTGAACCATTTTTTCACAGATGATTGAATGTGATCTGAATTTTATATGTTTTTGAAATTTGTGACGTCTTCACTTCCGGTACCGATTTATCGGCCATTTTGTTGTTTTTGACGACCATTTTTGTGCACGCATAAACTCAGAGACTATCAGAGATATGATTATGAAATTTTCAGGGTAGGTAGACCATAGTTTGAAGTTGTGTCTATTGTTTTTGTTTTACATCAATGGCGCCTTATTTTGGAGCTCGCCTAGGCTCGAAAATTGGGTACAAATTTTCATTCAAAATTTTCAAACGTTTTGATCTATATCTTTTTATCAGTTAATATTTTGTTAAGACATATATAACAAAAGTGGTAGAAAATCAATAGTTCTTTCTAACAAAATCAATAAAAAGGGGTTAGCCCCTATATTTAGGGGCCAAGACACTCGTAAACTCTATTACAAATAACTTTAAAATGATAAAGATTTTGTAATGCATTATAGAAGGAAAGTTGTTGATCGTAACAATATATATCAGGGAAAATCATTGCCACGCCCATTTATTACGTAATTGGGGATTTTTAGGGGCCAAAGTTCTCAAACTTTGATACAATTTATCTAAAGAACGTCACATATTTTGTTAAACATTGTAGAAAAGAAAATATTTGTATTGATGATCTAAATCGATTCCACTAATCAAAACACCAAAATCTGTCCCCATTAAGGATTTACAGGGCTGGCCCCTAAAAGATTCAATCATTCATATCTCAAAAATGAACCACAATTTTAGATAGGTGTAAGAATAAAAATTGTTAGTATTCATTAGTCTTTTCCAACAAAATCAAGAAAAAAGGGCTGGCCCCTTTAATTAGGGGCTAAGATACTCGTAAACTCTATTACAAATAACTTAAAAACGATCAAGATTTTGTAATGCATTATAGAAGCAAAGTTGTAGATCATAACAATATCTATCAGGAAAAATGATTTCCACGCCCTTTTATTACGTAACTATGGATTTTTAGGGGCCAAAGTCCTTTAACTTTGACGCAATATACCTAGAGAAGGAGACTTATTTAGTTAAGCATTGTAGAAGAGAAAATGTCTGATGATTCTTATCGATTCCACTTATCAAAACACCAATGTCTGTCCCCATTAAGGAATTAAAGGGCTGGCCCTTAAAATTTTGAATCGTTTGTATCTCAAAAATGAACAACAATTTAAGATAAATGTAAGAACAAAAGATGTTAGTATTCTTAAGACCTTTTCAACACAATGAAGAAAAAGGGGCTGGCCCCTTTAATTAGGGGCTAAGATACTCGTAAACTCTTTTACAAATAACATAAAAACGATAAAGATTTTGTAATGCATTATAGAAGCAAAGTTGTTGACCATAACAATGTCTTTCAGAAAAAAATATTGTCACGCCCATTTGTTACATAATTAGGGATTTTTACGGGCCAAAATCCACAATGTTTGACGCATTATACCTAGAAAATGAGAAATATTTTGTTAAGTATTGTAGAAGAAAAAATATATGCATTGATGATTCTAATCGATTCCCCTTATCAAAACACAAATGTCTGTCCCCATTAAGGATTTACAGGTCTGACCCCTAAAAGATTCAATCATTTATATCTCAAAAATGAACAACAATTTAAGATAGGGTTAAGAACAAAAAATAATAGTATTCTGAAGATCTTTTCAAGGAAATCAGGAAAAAGGGGCTGGCCCTTTAAATTAGGGGCCAAGATATTCGTAAACTCTATTACAAATAATTAAAAAATGATAAAGATTTTGTAATGCATTATAGAAGTAAAGTTGTTGATCGTAACAATGTCTGTTTGAAAATCTCTTTGCCACACACATTTGTGACGTAATTAGAGATTTATAGGAGGCAAAGTCCTTAAACTTTGTTAAAAAATTGAACGGAAGACCTACTCGTTACTCGTAACGAGATCGTATCTAGTTATTATTATTATTATTTTTTTCCAAATTTTGTGCACGCGATTTCTCGAAAACTATTTGACCGATCTGAACCATTTTTTCATAGATGATTGGGTGTGATCTGAATTTTATATGTTTTTGAAATTTGTGACGTCTTCACTTCCGGTACCGATTTATCGGCCATTTTGTTGTTTTTGACGACCATTTTTGTGCACGCATAAACTCAGAGACTATCAGAGATATGATTATGAAATTTTCAGGGTAGGTGGACCATAGTTTGAAGTTGTGTCTATTGTTTTTGTTTTACATCAATGGCGCCTTATTTTGGAGCTCGCCCAGGCTCGAAAATTGGTTACAAATTTTCATTCAAAATTTTCAAACGTTTTGATCTATATCTTTTTATCAGTTAATATTTTGTTAAGACATATATAACAAAAGTGGTAGAAAATCAATAGTTCTTTCTAACAAAATCAGGAAAAAGGGGCTAGCCCCTATATTTAGGGGCCAAGACACTCGTAAACTCTATTACAAATAACTTTAAAATGATAAAGATTTTGTAATGCATTATAGAAGCAAAGTTATTGATCGTAACAATATTTATCAGGAAAAATCATTGCCACGCCCATTTATTACGTAATTAGGGATTTTTAGGGGCCAAAGTTCTCAAACTTTGATACAATTTATCTAAAGAACGTCACATATTTTGTTAAACATTGTAGAAAAGAAAATATTTGTATTGATGATCTAAATCGATTCCACTAATCAAAACACCAAAATCTATCCCCATTAAGGATCTAGAGGGCTGGCCCCTAAAAGATTCAATCATTCATATCTCAAAAATGAACCACAATTTTAGATAGGTGTAAGAACAAATAATGTTAGTATTCAGTAGACCTTTCCAACAAAATCATGAAAAAGGGGCTGGTCCCTTTAAATAGGGGCCAATATACTCGTAAACTCTATTACAAATAACTTAAAAACGATCAAGATTTTGTAATGCATTATAGAAGCAAAGTTGTAGATCATAACAATATCTATCAGGAAAAATGATTGCCACGCCCATTTATTACGTAACTATGGATTTTTAGGGGCCAAAGTCCTTAAACTTTGACGCAATATACCTAGAGAAGGAGACTTATTTAGTTAAGCATTGTAGAAGAGAAAATGTCTGCATTGATGATTCTTATCGATTCCACTAATCAAAACACCAATGTATGTCCCCATTAAGGATTTACAGGGCTGGCCCCTAAAATATTCAATCGTTTGTATTTCAAAACTGAACAACAATTTTAGATAGCTTTAAGAACAAAACATGTTAGTATTCTTTAGACCTTTTCAAGGAAATCAAGAAAAAGGGGCTGGTCCTTTAAATTAGGGGCTAGGATACTCGTATACTCTATTACAAATAACTTAAAAACGATCAAAATGTTGTAATGCATTATAGAAGCAAAGTTCTTGATCGTAACAATGTCTGTTTGAAAAAACACTTTACCATACACATTTATTACTTAATAAGAGATTTATAGGAGGCAAAGTCCTTAAACTTTTTAAAAATTGAACGGAAGACCTACTCGTTACTCGTAACGAGATCGTATCTAGTTAAGGTCTTCCGTTTCCAACGGAAGACCTTATTGTTTTCGTACTGTTTATTATTATTATTATTATTATTTTTTTCCAAATTTTGTGCACGCGATTTCTCGAAAACTATTTGACCGATCTGAACCATTTTTTCATAGATGATTGGATGTGATCTGAATTTTATATGTTTTTTAAAATTTTGACGTCGTCACTTCCGGTACCGATTTATCGGTGATTTTGTTGTTTTTGACGACCATTTTTGTGCACGCATAAACTCAGAGATTATCAGAGATATGATTATGATATTTTCAGGGTAGGTAGACCATAGTTTGAAGTTGTGTCTATTGTTTTTGTTTTACGTCAGTGGCGCCTTATTTTGGAGCTCGCCTAGGCTCGAAAATTGGGTACAAATTTTCATTCAAAATTTTCAGACGTTTTGATCTGTATCTTTTTATCAGTTAAAATTTTGTTAAGACATATATAACAAAAGTGGTAGAGAATCAATAGTTCTTTCCAACAAAATCAAGAAAAAGGGGCTAGCCCCTATATTTAGGGGCCAAGGCACTCGTAAACTCTATTACAAATAACTTTAAAATAATAAAGATTTTGTAATGCATTATAGAAGCAAAGTTGTTGATCGTAACAATATATATCAGAATAAATCATTGCCACGCCCATTTATTACGTAATTAGGGATTTTTAGGGGCAAAAGTTCTCAAACTTTGATACAATTTATCTAAAGAACGTGACATATTTTGTTAAGCATTGTAGAAGAGAAAATATTTGTATTGATGATTTAAATCGATTCCACTAATCAAAACACCAATGTCTGTCCCCATTAAGGATCTAGAGGGCTGACCCCTAAAAGATTCAATCATACATATCTCAAAAATGAACGACAATTTTAGATAGGTGTAAGAACAAATAATGTTAGTATTCTTAAGACCTTTCGAACAAAATCAAGAAAAAGGGACTGGCCCCTTTCATTAGGTGCCAACACACTCGTAAACTCTATTACAAATAACTTAAAAACGGTAAAGATTTTGTAATGCATTATAGAAGCAAAGTTGTTGATCATAACAATATCTATCAGAAAAAATCATTGCCAGCCCATTTATGACGTAACTAGAGATTTTTAGGGGCCAAAGTCCTTAAACTTTGACGCAATATATCTAGAGAAGGAGACATATTTTGTTAAGCATTATAGAAGAGAAAATGTCTGCATTGATGATACTAATCGATTGCACTTATCAAAACACCAATATCTGTCTTCATTAAGGATTTACAGGGCTGACCCCTAAAAGATTCAATCATTTATATCTCTAAAATGAACAACAATTTTAGATAGGTGTAAGAACAAAAATTGTTAGTATTCATTAAACCTTTCCAACAAAATCAAGAAATAAGGGCTGGCCCCTTTAATTAGGGGCCAATACACTCGCAAACTCTATTACAAATACCTTTAAAACGATAAAGATTTTGTAATGCATTATAGAAGCAAAGTTGTTGATCATAACAATATCTATCAGAAAAAATGATTGCCATGCCCATTTATGACGTAACTATGGATTTTTAGGGGCCAAAGTCCTTAAACTTTGACGCAGAATACTTAGAGAAGGAGACTTATTTTGTTAAGCATTGTAGAAGAGAAAATGTCTGCATTGATGATTCTTATCGATTCCACTAATCAAAACACCAATATCTGTCCCCATTAAGGATTTACAGGGCTGGCCCCTAAAATATTCAATCGTTTGTATCTCAAAAATGAACAACAAGATAGGTTTAAAAACAAAAAATGTTAGTATTCTTAAGACCTGTTCAAGGAAATCAAGAAAAAGGGACTGTCCCTTTAAATTAGGGTCCACGATACTCGCAAACTCTATTACAAATTACTTAAAAACGATCAAGATTTTGTAATGCATTATAGAAGCAAAGTTGTTGATCATAACAATATCTATCAGAAAAAATGTTTGCCACGCCCATTTATTACGTAACTAGGGATTTTTAGGGGCCAAAGTCCTTAAACTTTGACGCAATATACCTAGAGAAGGAGACTTATTTCGTTAAGCATTGTAGAAGAGAAAATGTCTGCATTGATGATTCTTATCGATTCCACTGACCAAAACACCATTATCTGTCCCCATTAAGGATTTACAGGGCTGTCCCCTAAAATTTTCAATCGTTTTTATCTCAAAAATGAACAACAATTTTAGATAGGTTTAAGAACAAAACATGTTAGTATTCTTTAGTTCTTTCCAACGAAATCAAGAAAAAGTGGCTGGTCCTTTAAATTAGGGGCCAGGATACTCGTATACTCTATTACAAATAACTTAAAAACGATCAAGATTTTGTAATTCATTATAGAAGCAAAGTTGTTGATCATAACAATGTCTGTTTGAAAAAACTCTTTGCCATACCCATTTATGACTTAATAAGAGATTTATAAGAGGCAAAGTCCTTAAACTTTTTCAAAAATTGAACGGAAGACCTACTCGTTACTCGTAACGAGATCTTATCTAGTTATTATTATTATTATTATTTTTTTTTTTTCCAAATTTTGTGCACGCGATTTCTCGAAAACTATTCGACCGATTTCAACCATTTTTTCACAGATGATGGAACGTGACCTGAATTTTATATGTTTTTGAAACTATTTCCGTCGTCACTTCCGGTCCCGATTTACGGCCGATTTTTCAATTTTCTACGACCCATTTTGTGCACAGGTGATCTAAAAAACTATCAGAGATATGACTGTGAAATTTTCAGGATAGGTAGTCTATAGTTTGAAGCTGTGCCCTATTATGTCGTTTTATGGCAGTGGCGCCTTATCTTGGAGCTCGCCTAGGCTCGAAAATTGGGCACCAATTTTCATTCAAAATTTTCATACGTTTTGATCTGTATCTTTTTATCAAATGACATTTTGTTAAGACATATATAACAAAAGTGGTAGAGAATTAACAGTTCTTTCCAACAAAATCAAGAAAAAGGGGCTGGCTCCTTTGTTTAGGGGCCAAGACACTCGTAAACTCTATTACAAATAACTGAAAAATGATAAAGATTCTGTAATGCATTACAGAAGCAAAATTGTTGATCGTAACAATATATATCAGGAAAAATCATTGCCACGCCCATTTATTACGTAATTAGGGATTATTAGGGGCCAACGTTCTCAAACTTTGATACAATATATCTAGAGAACGAAACATATTTTGTGAAGCATTGTAGAAGAGAAAATACTTATTTTGATGATGTAAATCGATTCCACTAATCAAAACACCAATTCCTGTCCCCATTAAGGATCTAGAGGGCTGGCCCCTAAAATATTCAATCATTTGTATCTCAAAAATGAATAACAATTTCAGATAAGTGTAAGAACAAAAAATATTAGTATTCGTAAGACCTTTTCAGGGAAATCAAGAAAAAGGGGCTGGTCCCTTTAATTAGGGGCCAAGACACTCGTAAAGTCTATTACAAATAACATAAAAACGATAAAGATTTTGTAATGCATTATAGAAGCAAAGTTGTTGATCATAACAATATCTATCAGAAAAAATTATTGCCCCGCCCATTTATTGCGTAACTAGGGATTTTTTGGGGCCAAAATCCTGAAATTTTGACGCAATATATCTAGAGAAGGAGACATATTTTGTTAAGCATTGTAGAAGAGAAAATGTCTGCATTGATGATACTAATCGATTGCACTTATCAAAACACCAATATTTGTCCCCATTAAGGATTTAGAGGGCTGACCCCTAAAAGATTCAATCATTTATATCTCAAAAATGAACAACAATTTTAGATAGGTGTAAGAACAAAAATTGTTAGTATTCATTAGACCTTTCCAAAAAAATCAAGAAAAAGGGGCTTGTCCCTTTAATTAGGGGCCAATACACTCGCAAACTCTATTACAAATAACTTAAAAACGATCAAGATTTTGTAATGCACTATAGAAGCAAAGTTGTTGATCATAACAATATCTATCAGAAAAAATGATTGCCACGCCCATTTATTACGTAATTAGGGATTTTTAGGGGCCAAAGTTCTCAAACTTTGATAGAATATATCTAGAGAACAAAACATATTTTGTTAAACATTGTAGAATAGAAAATAATTGTATTGATGATTTAAATCGATTCCACTAATCAAAACACCAATGTCTGTCCCCATTAAGGATCTACAGGACTGGCCCCTGAAATATTTAATCATTTGTATTTCAAAAATGAACAACAATTTTAGGTAGGTGTAAGAACAAAAAATGTTTGTATTTGTGAGACCTTTTCAAGGAAATCAAGAAAAAGGGGCTGGCCCCTTAAATTAGGGGCCAAGACACTCGTAAAGTATATTACAAATAACTTAAAAACGATAAAGATTCTGTAATGCATTTTCGAAGCAAAGTTGTTGATCGTAACAATATATATCAGGAAAAATCATTGCCACGCCCATTTATTACGTAATGAGGGATTTTTAGGGGCCAAAGTTCTCAAACTTTGATACAATATATCTAGAGAACGAGACATATTTTGTTAATCATTGTAGAAGAGAAAATACTTGTATTGATGATTTAAATCGATTTCACTAATCACAACACCAATGTCTGTCGCAATTAAGGATCTACAGGGCTAGTCCCTTAAATATTCAATCATTTGTATCTCAAAGATGAACAACAATTTAAGATAGGTGTAAGAACAAAAAAATTCAGTAATCGGGAGACCTTTCGAATTAAATAACGAAAAAGGGGCTGGCCCCTTAAATTAGGGTCCAAGGCACTCGTAAAGTCTCTTACACATAACTTAAAAACGATCAAGAGTTTGTAATGCATTATAGATTCAAGTTGTTGATCGTAACAATATCAGTTTCTTAAACTCATTGCCACACCCATTGATAACGTAAATAGGGATTTTAGGGGACTAAAATCTTAAATCTTTAATGTACTGTATGTGAAAAAGCAAAACACTTTGTTAAGCATTGTAAAGGATATTGACAATCGTATCCATTATCTCAAAGGGGGGAGTTTAGGGGGAATTCTAAAATTTCATTGATATTTTAATCATATTGTTTAAAAAATTGAACGGAAGACCTACTCGTTACTCGTAACGAGATCGTATCTAGTTATTATTATTATTTTTTTCCAAATTTTGTGCACGCGATTTCTCGAAAACTATTCAACCGATCTGAACCATTTTATCACAGATGATTGTATGTGATCTGAATTTTATATGTTTTTGAAATTTTTGACGTCGTCACTTCCGGTACCGATTTATCGGTGATTTTGTCGTTTTTGACGACCATTTTTGTGCACGCATAAAATCAGAGACTATCAGAGATATGATTATGGAATTTTCAGGGTAGGTAGACTATAGTTTGAAGTTGTGTCTATTGTTTTTGTTTTACGTCAGTACGCCTTATTTTGGAGCTTGCCTAGGCTCGAAAATTGGGTACGAATTTTCATTCAAAATTTTCAGACGTTTTGATCTGTATCTTTTTATCAGTTAATATTTTGTTAAGACATATATAACAAAAGTTGTAGGGAATTAATAGTTCTTACTAACAAAATCAAGAAAAAGGGGCTAGCCCCTATATTTAGGGGCCAAGACACTCGTAAACTCTATTACAAATAACTTTAAAATGATAAAGATTTTGTAATGCATTATAGAAGCAAAGTTGTTGATCATAACAATATATATCAGGGAAAAATTATTTCCACGCCCATTTATTACGTAATTAGGGATTTTTAGGGACCAAAGTTCTCAAACTTTGATACAATTTATCTAAAGAACGTGACATATTTTGTGAAGCATTGTAGAAGAGAAAATATTTGTATTGATGATTTAAATCGATTCTACTAATCAAAACACCAATGTCTGTTCCCATTAAGGATCTACAGGGCTGACCCCTAAAAGATTCAATCATTTATAACTCAAATGTGAACAACAATTTTAGATAGGTGTAAGAACAAAAATTGTTAGTATTCGCAAGACATTTCCAAACAAATCAAGAAAAAGGGGCTGGCCTCTTTAATTAGGGGCCAAGATTCTCGTAAACTCTATTACAAATAACCTAAAAACGATCAAGATTTTGTAATGCATTATAGAGCAAAGTTGTTGATCATAACAATATCTATCAGAAAAAATGATTGCCACGCCCATTTATTACGTAACTAGGGATTTTTAGGGGCCAAAATCCTTAAATTTTGATGCAATATATCTAAAGAAGTAGACATATTTTGTTAAGCATTGTAGAAGAGAAAATGTCTGCATTGATGATTTTAATCGATTTCACTTATCAAAACACCAATATCTGTCCCCATTAGGGATTTACAGGGATGACCCCTACAAAATTTAAACATTTATATCTCAAAAATGAACAACAATTTTAGATAGGTGTAAGAACAAAAATTGTTAGTATTCTTAAGACCTTTCCAACAAAATCAAGAAAAAGGGGATGGCCCCTTTGATTAGGGGCCAAGACACTCGTAAACTCTATTACAAATAACTTAAAAACGACAAGATTTTGTAATGCATTATAGAAGCAAAGTTGTTGACCATAACAATATCTATCAGCAAAAATCATTGCCACGCCCATTTTTTACGTAACTAGGGATTTTTAGGGGCCAAAATCCTTAAATTTTGACGCAATATATCTAAAGAAGGAGACATATTTTATTAAGCATTGTAGAAGAGAAAATGTCTGCATTGATGATTTTAATCGATTGCTCTGATCAAAACACCAATATCTGTCCCCATTAAGGATTTACAGGGCTGACCCCTAAAAGATTCAATCATTTATATCTCAAAAATGAACAACAATTTTAGATAGGTGTAAGAACAAAAATTGTTAGTATTCTTAAGACCTTTCCAACAAAAGCAAGAAAAAGGGGCTGGCCCCTTTAATTAGGGGCCAATAAACTCGTAAACTCTATTACAAATAACCTAAAAACGATCAAGATTTTGTAATGCATTATAGAAGCAAAGTTGTTGATCATAACAATATCTATCCGACAAAATGATTGCCACGCCCATTTATTGCGTAACTAGGGACTTTTAGGGGCCAAAGATTGTTATCGATTCCACTCATAAAAAGACCAATGTATGTCCCCATTAAGGATTTACAGGGCTGGCCCCTAAAAGATTCAATCGTTTGTATCTCAAAAATGAACAACAATTTTAGATAGGTGTAAGAACAAATATTGTTAATATTCTTAAGACCTTTCCAACAAAATCAGGAAAAAGGGGCTGGCCCCTTTAATTAGGGGCCAATACACGTAAACTCTATTACAAATAACTTAAAAACGATCAAGATTTTGTAATGCATTATAGAAGCAAAGTTGTTGATCATAACAAGATCTATCCGAAAAAATGATTGCCACGCCCATTTATTACGTAACTAGAGACTTTTAGGGGCCAAAGTCCTTAAACTTTGACGCAATATACCTAGAGAAGGAGACATTTTTTTTAAGCATTGTAGAAGAGAAAATGTCTGCATTGATGATTGTTATCGATTCCACTAATCAAAGCACCAATGTATGTCCCCATTAAGGATTTACAGGGCTGGCCCCTAAAATATTTAATAGTTTGTATCTCAAAAATGATCAACAATTTTAGATAGGTTTAAGAACAAAACATGTTAGTATTCTTAAGACCTTTTCAAGGAAATCAAGAAAAAGGTGTTGGCCCTTTAAATTAGGGGCCAAGATACTCGTATACTCTATTACAAATAACTTAAAAACGATCAAGATTTTGTAATGCATTATAGAAGCAAAGTTCTTGATTGTAACAATGTCTGTTTGAAAATTCTTTGCCACACCCATTTATTACTTAATAAGAGATTTATAGGAGGCAAAGTCCATAAGCTTTTTAAAAAATTGAACGGAAGACCTACTCGTTACTCGTAACGAGATCATATCTAGTTATTATTATTTTTTTTTTTCCAAATTTTGTGCACGCGATTTCTCGAAAACTATTTGACCGATCTGAACCATTTTTTCACAGATGATTGGGTGTGATCTGAATTTTATATGTTTTTGAAATTTTTGACGTCTTCACTTCCGGTACCGATTTATCGGCCATTTTGTTGTTTTTGACGACCATTTTTGTGCACGCATAAACTCAGAGACTATCAGAGATATGATTATGAAACTTTCAGGGTAGGTAGACCATAGTTTGAAGTTGTGTCTATTGTTTTTGTTTTACGTCAGTGGCGCCTTATTTTGGAGCTCGCCTAGGCTCGAAAATTGGGTACGAATTTTCATTCAAAATTTTCATAAGTTTTGATCTGTATCTTTTTATCAGTTAATATTTTGTTAAGACATATATAACAAAAGTGGTAGGGAATCAATAGTTCTTTCTAACAAAATCAAGAAAAAGGGGCTATCCCCTATATTTAGGGACCAAGACACTCGTAAACTCTATTACAAATAACTTTAAAATGAGAAAGATTTTGTAATGCATTATAGAAGCAAAGTTGTTGATCATAACAATATATATCAGGAAAAATTATTGTCTCGCCCATTTATTACGTAATTAGGGATTTTTAGGGGCCAAAGTTCTCAAATTTTGATATAATTTATCTAAAGAACGTGACATATTTTGTTAAGCATGGTTGAAGAGAAAATACTTGTATTGATGATCTAATTCGATTCCACTAATGAAAACACCAATTCCTGTCCCCATTAAGGATCTAAAGGGCTGGCCCCTAAAATATTCAATCATTTGTATCTCAAAAATGAACAACAATTTTAGATGGGTGTAAGAACAAAAAATATCAGTATTTGTGAGACCTTTTCACAAAAATCAAGAAAAAGGGGCTGGTCCCTTTAATTAGGGGCCAAGACACTCGTAAACTCTCTTACAAATAACATAAAAACCATAAAGATTTTGTAATGCATTAAAGAGGCAAAGTTGTTGATCGTAACAATATCTATCAGAATAAATCATTGCCACGCCCATTTATGACGTAATAAGGGATTTTTAGAGGCCAAAGTCTTTAAACTTTGACGCAATATATCTACAGAAGGAGACATATTTTGTTAAGCATTGTAGAAGAGAAAATGTTTGCATTCATGATTCTAATCGACTCTACTAATCAAAACACTAATGTCTGTCCCCATTAAGGATCTACAGGACTGGCCCCTAAAATATTCAATCATTTGTATCTCAAAAATGAACAACAATTTTTGATGGGTTTAAGAAAAAAAAATGTTAGTATTTGTGAGGCCTTTTCAAAAAATCAAGAAAAAGGGGCTGGTCCCTTTAATTAGGGGCCAAGACACTCGTAGACTCTATTATCAATAACATAAAAACGATAAACATTTTGTAATGCATTAAAGAAGCAAAGTTATTGGTCGTAACAATATCTATCAGAAAAAATCATTGCCACACCCATTGATGACGTAATAAGGGATTTTTAGGGGCCAAAGTACTTAAACTTTGACGCGATATATCTAGAGAAGGAGACATATTTCGTTAAGCTTTGTAGAAGAGAAAATGTCTGCATTGATGATTCTAATCGATTCCATTAATCAAAACACCAATGTATGTCCCCATTAAGGATCTAAAGGGCTTGACCCTTAAATATTCAATCATTTGTATCAAAAAAATGAACAACAATTTAAAAGAGGAGTGAGAACAAAAATTGTTAGTATTCGTGAGACCTTTCGAATGAACTCAAGAAGAAGAGGCTGGCCCCTTAAATTAGGGTTCAAGGCACTCGTAAAGTCTCTTACAAATAACTTAAATGCGATCAAGATTTTGTAATGCATTATAGAAGCAAGTTGTTGATCGAAACAATATGTAAAACGTATTGCCACACCCATTGATGACGTAATTAGGGACTTTAGGGGACTAAAATCTTAAATCTTTATTGTGCTGTATGTGAAAAATCAAAACGCTTTGTTAAGCTTGGTAAAGGATATTGACAATCGTATACATTATCTGAAAGTGAGGAGTTGAGGGCGAATTCTGAAATTTTATTGATATTTTAATCATATTGTTTAGAAATTGAACGGAAGACCTACTCGTTACTCGTAACGAGATCGTATCTAGTTATTATTATTATTATTATTTTCCAAATTTTGTGCACGCAATTTCTCGAAAACTATTCGACCGATCTGAACCATTTTTTCACAGATGATTGGATGTGATCTGAATTTTATATGTTTTTGAAATTTTTGACGTCGTCACTTCCGGTACCGATTTATCGGTGATTTTGTCGTTTTTGACGACCATTTTTGTGCACGCATAAACTCAGAGACTATCAGAGATATGATTATGAAATTTTCAGGGTAGGTAGACTATAGTTTGAAGTTGTGTCTATTGTTTTTGTTTTACGTCAGTGGCGCCTTATTTTGGAGCTCGCCTAGGCTCGAAAATTGGGTACGAATTTTCATTCAAAATTTTCAGACGTTTTGATCTGTATCTTTTTATCAGTTAATATTTTGTTAAGACATATATAACAAAAGTGGTAGAGAATCAATAGTTCTTTCCAACAAAATCAAGAAAAAGGTACTAGCCCCTATTTTTAGCCCCAATGTTTGTCCCCATTAAGGATCTACAGGGCTGGCCCCTAAAATTTTCAATTGTTTGTATCTCAAAAATGAACAACAATTTAAGATAGGTTTAAGAAACAAAAATAAGAGTATTCTTTAGACCTTTTCAATGAAATCTAGAAAAAGGCTTTGGCCCTTAAAATTAGGGGCCAAAATACTCCTAAACTCCATGACAAATAACTTAAAAACGATAAAGATTTTGTAATGCATTATAGAAGCAAAGTTGTTGATCGTAACAATTAATGTCTGCTTGAAAAACTTTTTGGCACACCCATTTATTACTTAATTAGGGATTTATAGTAGCCAAAGTCAGTGAACTTTTCAAAACATTGAACGGAAGACCTACTCGTTACTCGTAACGAGATCTAGTTTTGAATATTGTTGCTGTTATTGTTTTGTATTCATACGACCCGCTTCAGTTACATTATTCACATTTTTAATCAATGACAACTTATGTTTTATGATTTGAAAATGATTTATTAAATGATTAGAAATGAATTTAATATTTTTTGTATTCATCGACATATCAAAGGAAAAATTGACGAGAAAACTCTTTCATCAAAAGCTTTTAGGTGCGCGAAATATCTGCGCAATCCGAATTAGGTCCGTCGTCCTTATTTTGTTTTTCTTTTAGTAGAACAGTAGTACTCTTCACAAAATGACATAGATATTCCCTGCTCTGAATAAAACCTCAGTAAATCAAATTACTCAGAGTACAGATATACGGGCTCATTTGATGTGTATCGTAAACGTTTTCATGGTATGGCATAATTACAGACTTAATAGACACATTGAATCATTATTAGTGAATTAACTGAGTTTAAAGGCATGTTTATACAATGTACATATTTATATTGATATCGTAAACGTAATAAAACTTGAGAGGGTCAGATATTTAACACCCTAACTAAGATTATCCGTTGCATAGTTACGCTCTTAAAACAACGTCCGCAACAATATGACTATGTACCTTCAGTTTGATAACGGGATGATCTAGGCTAAAAGTGTTAACAATGTATTTCGTTCAGCAATTTTACTTAGCAAACTCGAAGTATTTAGAATATTACACAGAAAAAGAGTACCATGAGTTGTTTAAATATATCAGATGTAAACTTTAAACCGACCAAATGCTATGCTATGCACATTCTACGTTCTCTTTTAAGGATCCTTCACACACCTGAGAAAAGTTTTGTATACAAACTCGAACTTCTAAATATCTTACATATATGGAATTCTAGCATCTGTTCCACTCGAAAATCTTTTGAGAAAATCTTATCGCTTTGCGTGAAAACAAAATTTCCCGCAGTATTCGAACTGGGTGCTTGTAGGTCAGTAGATCAAAGCTACAACTGCTGCGCTACAGCGATAATATGGACAACAATTGGCGATTTAAAAAGTTTCATAACGGGTTAAAGTCGCCATGTTTTGACGTACTGTCATAAAAAGTAGAAGTTTCGAGGATCTTTAAGTTGGAACTACATTGCTGTGCGGAGAACGATCTCATGGTTGTTCAGTCAACACCCAGTGCCGTGCACCATAACTTTGCTTATGCAATGGGTCCGGCTAAACACTATGTAACCCATCCGACTTTGGCGAGGAGACCCCGCAATAACTAACTGGCGAGTTGCCCTTATCTCAAACACAAGCATCATGTGTATGGTAAATGAATCCATATTGAAAACATGATTTTTTATCATCTTATTTACAGGATTAATTCACATTTCTTCTTTGTTCATCAATAAAACACAACGTACTAATATTTACATATACAAAACATTTTTTCCTCTTCATTTTTCATTCTAAATCCAAAAGCTTTTCTTTTTTTAACAGTATAATTAATCATTATAAACACATTTCGTCAATTTCCAAGTTCCTTTTAGTTACTGCAATATCTTATTTTAAGAAACTACCATTTAGTCTTTTTCCAACCCATTTTACCTGTATTTCATAATTACAGTGGGAACACGGTCAGTGGTAATCTAATTCATGTTTTACAAACACAAATATTTATTATTAAAAAATAAGTTGTAAAAATCTTATTCCTTATAAACCGGGTTCTCCTAAGGAAAAATCTGGTTATTGAAATTGTGAAAATTGGCGGGTAGGTGGGAGAGCGGCTGCAAAACACTGTACGGATACATGTAACCTCTTATACAGTTTTCAAGATACGTAGTGTTTGTTTTGCTGACCAATTGTACTATATCAGAGATGCACATATTAATTGGATTTTGATTTTTGTTTATTTATGCAAAAATACCAGCTGTTGAACTTGGTCCCTTTTTGCAAAGAATTGCAAATACATGTAGGGTACCCTTATTTTACGGCTAACGCCTCCTACAGTTTTCAAGATATGAAATATGTCTTTTGCAAACTAATATATCAGAGATGCTTCGGTTTTAATTTTTGATATATTTTTTTCAAAAATACCAGCTGATGAACTTATTCATTGTTTGCATCGTATTGCATATAAAGTATCCCATTTCTCTGGATAGGTAGTGTTTATCAATTCAGGGTTGACAAATGGATTATAAATATTGTTGACATATAAGAAAACCCGGTTTGCTGTCACATTGACAGCTTTTCTCTTGTTTATATTGATTTAAACGATAGAGTGTAAATAGAAACATTATTCAGAAAATCTTTTATAAAAGCAATATTATTCTCAATCTAAAGCACCGTAGGAAATAGATCGATACTGGGTTTGTGAATAAAATGTATCAAAAATCGATAAAAATATTTAATGTGGTTTAAGACCCACTTATGAAATTATGATTCATTATTAAAAAACAAACTAGATATTTCAGTATGGCTGACATTGAAAAAAAGACGTATTTGACAGTGATCTTGTCGATGTCATGAAATAGTTACATTCAAAGAAAAATAAGTTATTAAACTGGAAACACATAAAACGGACCTACATCACTGAAATTTGTGTATACAATTACAAAAACAAATAGAAATATTTCATTGGCACAAACATAATTACAATAATTAGCAAAGTCCCGACATATACAGAAACAGAAGTATTATTGTTCTTATTTCGCATCAATATAATAGATATATCATTAAATTATACATTCACATGAGAGGAAAACAGGTCTGACATATAAGAAAGTGTTCCGTTTCTGTATGATCTACACTTATTGATGAATGAGATAGTTATTAAAACAATGTTAAAGATTTATTATGAAAACATAATTAAGCCTAAAAGCTGAACACCTTCGTAAATAGGAATCCTCAACGAGGTCAGGTACTGTATATATAAACCCTTCGATTTCGTTACACTCGATTGTACACCTGAAACTCGTGGCCGATGAGTAGTATTCATTTCGTGGTCTTTGGATTTTGTGCATTTATTTCTTATTTTATGTGCATATCCTGTTTGAAAATAAAGCATCCACCTGTGTAATTGATGTTAGTATCTCCTAGCTTGAGAAAAGTGCGAAAAATGGATAATTTCAACACGACCAAGTAACACTGTAAGTCAAGATGTACATCCTCGAGCGAAATACTTTAAACTCTTAAAAAGTCGTCAGCTTACATAGGGGTTTTAGGGATAGCGGTGATTAAAAGAGAAATATGGCAGAAAATATATGAGCAGTGTTCAGCTTTAAGGCTATCCGACATGTTTTTGAAAAAAAAATTCTATGAAAACATGTATATAAATTTCTCGAAAGTTCCCTTTCAATGAATATATTTTGAACAGCTGAATACAAAATGAAATTCATCTTCAGTTGATTCAGTGTTACAGTACAAAGTCTTTCATGCATTGGAATAGACAAGTGTCTACCTTTTTCAATGGCAAGATTGATTATTCTCTTCTTGTAAATGCTTGTCTATTATCCGTTGTTTTAAACATGATAGAAGGGGTTTAATTGAACTTTTGAACATAACTCATTTCTCACACATGGCCGAGGAAACCCTGCGCGAGTGGACAAACGATCTGCGGTTGTCTGAAACACGGGCTTCGTTTCTGTTGCTTATCAGACATGTGCATGTACATTGATTCTGGTTACAAACAAAAATCAAACATTTCTAACTATCAATTTTATTTTCATTTACGTGTATAATGGTAAAATTTTTAATGTTGGTGAAGCATTGATTTACAAGATAGTGCATAAAATAAAAAAAAAAGCTAAGTCTGACCATCAAAGAAATAAAATAAGCCCATAATTCCGAATTTGAAATATTCGCCAGATATGCAAAGTTAATTGTAGATCTAAAATTTAAAACAAAATGTATGATTATGAAGATTAAAATTTGATACGGTAAATGAAATATCACAGGAAAAGCGTTTCATAAATTATATCGAAACAGAAATGTTTAACAAATAAAAGAATAAAGGTGGAAATACCTTTATTTATTCGAGAGCAATTAGTCTACTAGTTTTTTTAAATATATTATTATTAGGGTTTTTATTATGAAATATTGTATCTATCGCTGATTATGCATATTTTTTAATAACAAATCACGGACATTTTTTTTTTGATATGAACCTAATTCTAATGCATACGGAACCAAAAGATGATGTCATTGTATTATGCAATGTACTACATGTACACATATTGATTACTTTTTCTTTAATGATTTTTTTTCAAATTACTGATCCAATTAATTATTGTAATAAAATATTTTTATTACCAATCTTTGAATTGAAACTCAGTAAATGATTGCTTCATGAAATGGATGTCAATCATATATGTTTGATATAGATATTTATCACCCTTGTTTAACAGCTTAAACCTTGAAACTTAAATATGTTTAGAATGTGGACGATATACGAAAGAAATATGGAAGAACACGGTTCGTCTGCATCAGGTAAGTTTGGATGCAATTTATAGGTACGTTTTAATTATATTTGTTCATCTGGTAATCTAGCGCTAGGTTTAATAAGCATAATATAATTATTTGACAGCTCTTCATACATGTAACAAACTGTTATGATGAAATTCTTCCATAATGGTGGTCAACAGTTGAATCATTTGAAAGAAAATCTGGTTCAAATATTGATACATACCCATTTCCTTAAATGTATTTAAACATATAGTTTCTCTATAATTCTATTATTTAACATTATGAGGTTTTTGAGGAAATTGAATTTTATTGAATTTTATAACGGTTATTTCTGGTAGCACAGATTTATTTATTTAATCTCAAATGTATGTACAATTCCAATGCATATGCTATTCAACAATGTTTTCAGTATAATTTCTTTAGAGTAATATAATGTACAGTATATTTATTCGGGCAAAAAGTTTAAGTAAGATATTAATTTCGAGCTGTCTTAATAAAATGAACGTTTTGTACGGACAATATACAGATACAATCATATAAATATCACATAAAATCTCTCCAAACGGCAAAACATATTTTAAGATACAGTTCTCTTGCGTTTCTTGTCACATTAAAATCGTTAATGATGGAGAACCATTTGGCTAAACTCTTTCTTCAATGCATTTTGTTTTCAGATATAACATCAGTATCAATCAGCTCTGATCAACTTGATACAACTTATTACTTTGGGGAAAATGCTGAAATCAAAGCCCGTTTTGGAAACAGCTCAGCTGTACCTCCCGTGAAATGGAAAAAGGAAACAGACACCGGAATCCACGATATAGACACGTCATTGCCGAAGTACATGGTAACTGTAAATGAACAAGTTCATGTTTTGAGGATAATAAACTGTGAAGAGTCAGATGCTGGGACATATTTTGTTCTAGTTCCTTGCACAGACCGGGATATATGCAGCAATAAAATTCATTTACAGCTTTTTGAAGGTAAGACATTCAATATATTCAATGATGTAGGTTTTCTGTAACAAGGGGAGATATTTTATTGATTGCCCTGGAATACCTTCTTGTTATTCTACCATTTATATTTAAAGCCAGTATTTTTGTCTTTAGCGGAAGATATTATTTTCGAAACTTACTTTACTTTTTTAATGTTCTTCTTTGTTGTTTTTTCTTAATTTAATTTTGTGCAGAAGATTTCTCAGTGATTGATCGGCCAATATACTTTAAACTTTTAGGGTTATTGCATTTTTATCTCAACTAAGTTTTTGTACTACTATTACAATTTTTCAAACTTAGCTTCCAATGTTGTGTAGCAGCGTTTCACCCATAGTAGTCTTTCTACCCGAAAAATTGGCTATATAATAGTCTTCCCACCAGGAGGAAAATCTACTTTATAGTAGACTTTCCCTCATTGAAGAATTTCTCCCCTACGTTTTGGCTTCAGATTTTAGAAATTTAGAAAAAGCCAATCGGAATCAATTTTACATCAATTTTTTTTTTTACATCTCAAGGTTGCATAACCTTCAAACAATTGAACACGTGTTTCTAGACTAATCATTTAATACAGACAATGTTTTAATTTGTTTCATGTGGAAAAGAGCGAACGTAACTAATTATTTGATAAATGTGTAAGGTATGGCATGTTATGCATTCGCATGCAAAGATGTATATAAATTTGTAAATAAACAATGTCACAAGAATTGAACAATTTTTTTTTTAATCAAATTTTTGTTCATCTGTCTGTTCGTGAAATCTTATCCGGGCAATTTTTATTCTTTATTTTTATTATTGATAAAAATGTTCTCTTAACTGTTGTCTAGCTGGGCATCTTATAATTTTTTTAATTATTTTGGTTTGTTAGACACCGAGTATACATATAAATGTTTTTCTTTTTCTATATGAAAGACTGCATTTATCATAATTTTCTACTAATTAAAAATATACGGGTATCACTCACTTCTTTTTGTGACGTACAATGTGTATTACACTTAAATAAAAAGGTAATATGTAAATTGTGTGACAACTTTACCGAACACAAACCTAAAAAACGCAATTTATTCGAAAGAAAAAAAATCTACTCATTGAATTTTCTTTAAACTGAAAGAAAAATATTTTATCCGCGAGATTTACGAGAGCCTCTTCCTCGCGAATATTTCTTGAAGGAAAATAGTCTTTGCCGTATGGGTGTTATATCAAAACGAGTGTGGATAAAGCGTGGTGGTGAAATTTAGAATACGCGAACCATTTTATCTTCAGTCGTCGCAAATAAAAGTTGCTTTACAATAAAATGCATTTAAAATAACAGTATAGAATGTATTTCAGTTTTCTTAAATTGACATTTCATTAATTGATCTTTCAATTAAAATGAACATTGATT
The DNA here is from genome assembly GCA_033439105.1 of Magallana nippona. Taxonomy (NCBI): domain Eukaryota; kingdom Metazoa; phylum Mollusca; class Bivalvia; order Ostreida; family Ostreidae; genus Magallana; species Magallana nippona. The sequence goes on along the minus strand of CM065921.1, from coordinate 31,292,185 downwards.
AATAAATAGCGATTCTCACGTAATTTGATATGAGTTTTAGAAAGAGTCCCCATGTGTTAATAAGTATACAACACTTTGCGACCCTAAAACTGGATTTAAAAATACTAAAAGATTTGGCATTACTGTCTTCATATATATCCAAAAAAACCATCGATTAATGATTATTCTAAACTATTTTTAATAGTCTTAAAGTCAAGTTGAATCTTCTTTTCTTTTAATGTTGTTTTTTAATAAATAAATAATTTTTTAATAAATAAAAAAAAATCATGTTCAAAATAAACTATAGGTGACCAAAGATGCATGCATGTTTTAATATAATACAATAATTTTTTCTGCATTATAAGTATGTTAATAATCAAAATTCCTTGTAATTGTTTTTACTGTCAGCCGAAGCCTCAAATCGGAAGCCGTGCTTAGAAAACATAAATTGAATCTACGCGAAAGAAAAGAGTGCAGAAAGGTATTCTAGTAAATATAATATCTTAAATTCGCTGATTAGATCTCCCTAGGTCCTCTATGCATAATCCAATTTGTTTTAGAGAACAAACCAAATAGTTTTATTGGTTTGCATGTAAATATTCTTGCTCAGGTTCAATAGTTGAAGCGATTTGTGGAATTAGTTACGTAACTGAATGAAAAAAGCCTTTAATCATTCCATTGGTGGACGAGTTCATTAATCATTCGAGGAGTTGAAGGTTGAACCGATCACAGTAAAGTTCACAGTGCATTCTACTATTGAAAAGATGTTAATGTTATTATATCATTCTATTACCTGAACACTAACCGAACTTTATGCGCACGAGTTTTGCATCTGGACGAGGTATACACAGATGTCTAACATATGAAATAACTTCATTTATTTTTCTCTCGAAGGCTTGTAGTCTACTTGCGGTATGAACAGTGTTAATCTTTTTGAAAAGATGTAAATGATATTATATCATTCTATTACCTGAACACTAACCGAACTTTATGCGCACGAGTTTTGCATCTGAACGAGGTATACACAGATGTCTAACATATGAAATAACTTCTTCATTTTATTTTCTCTCGAAGGCTTGAAGTCTACTTGCGGTATGAACAGTGTTAATCTTTTTGAAAAGATATGAATGTTATTATATCATTCTATTACCTGAACACTAACCGAAATTTATGCGCATGAGTTTTGCATCTGAACGAGGTATACACAGATGTCTAACATATGAAATAACTTCGTCATTTTTTTTTCTCTCGAAGGCTTGTAGTCTACTTGCGGTATGAACAGTGTTAATCTCTATGCACATGAAAGGAATTTTATGATAGAAAAAAAACAATGTTTGAATTTAATTTCTCGTTCATTCACTCTTTAGTAAAATTAATTGATTTTAAATTTTGCAACAATATATTTTAAGCAATATTAATATAGATTACACATTTGGGATAATCAATACATCAATCATACTGATAGAAAAACCACGTTACAAATGTATATGTTAATGTTAATGTTATCCGGTTCAGTTGGAATATACGTGTAATTGTTTTACATGTTATGACATGTTTGTACTTTATAACAGAACTAGTCACATTAATAAGCTCGCCTGAGCTGAAAGCTCAAACGACTTTTCAGATTACATTTTTTCCGTCGTTCGTTCGTTCGTCCGTCTGTCCATCCGTCCTTCTGTAAATTTTATTTTCTTCTCTAAAACCAAATTTCAACCAAATTTGGCACAAAGCATGTTTATGGGAATGTGAGTATAAATTGCAAAAAGAAAAGACCAGTTTGTATTCAAAGCAGAGAAAACCTCGAAACCAAATTTGAGCTAATTACGAAAATAATAATAAAGAGGAGGGATCCAATCAGTTTATAAATTCGGGTTCCTAATTTCTTATCTCGAAAACGAGGCTATTTGTTTGAAGCAGCCATTTTGGATTCATGTTAAAAAGGTCAATCTGACAAAGAACAATTTGTTTATGCTGCAACAGTTCACGTGTGAAGATAATCTTTGAAACATGCAAGATATACTGGTGCCGATTTTGTGAAGTAAATTGAGGTTTAATAGTTCAATGGGTTGTCAATTTCACTTGTGACGGTAGTTTAAGCTTGTTTTGATTTTCGTTCCATTTTCATTAATCATGCATTTTAACATAGGGAACGATCGCCTGTATTTTGGAGTTTTTACGTATCGATTCAAACATATATTTCGATAAATCAGGCAATGCATTGTTTACCTGCGCAAAATGAGCATACTAAACGTGAATTCATTCCATTGGTACATTGTAATTCGGTATGATCTATGCGCAATGGTTGATTATTGCAATGTGTTTTGTAAAGATGCTTAGAATTTTCTCGAGTCTATTCAGTCTAATCAGACAAAATATTTTCGCTGATGGAAATATGTAGTTAGATGTATGATTTTAAAAATAAATTGTGCTCTTTCCAATCCTTTCTTTTAGTGCACTTTCCTTTATTTTTATTGTTTACAATTTTCTATTTACTAAGCATATTTGAGTGTGAAGCTTCGAGTTAAAAGCAAGATACAGACAGGGCTAAGGCCATGTTTTTGTTTGTTTACGTTTTAAATGCTGAATAGGAAATATTAAGATAAAAAATCTTAAGCTGAATGTAAGAAACTCACTTGAACAAAAACATGACTCAAACCTAGCAGAGTTGTGAGCTCTGTATCTTGCTTATTATTCTACGAATAACGCTGAAATTTTGGCTGATCATTACATGTAGAAATGTCTAACTTAACATTAAAAACATTAAAAACAGAAAAATTAAAAGAGTGATGTGCTACATGTATAACTACTTTCTGGGCCCCTTCTTATTTGATGAATTATATGAAATTATACAACAATTTTGATAGATTTTAAACGAATAAATAAAAAATGACGTTTTTTAAACAGTTTCCATAGTTCTGACACATTATTATTATTAGGATATCTGCATTATCCGCGTCTTTAAGATGATAACAGAGCGGAAAATCATCTTCGGTTTGTAGCCATTTGTTGTTTTTGAAAAAAAGGTGAAATTATTGGGTGGGCCTTAGTACAATAGAGGATATGCCTGTCAATACATTGAATAGCTCTTTAATATATCACGTGACAACATTTTCCAGTCGAGTGTTTTCATCGATCTAGTGACTAAGGTTATAAAACGTCACACGGGTTCACGCCAGGTAAACAACAACTTTTTATTATAGGGGAGACCATTTAAATTTTTGACTGTAGCCTTAGCGACTTTTGCTAAGAGTTCAACCTCTGGGTATTGGCTTCCAAACTATCTGGCGACCCTCTGTCCTTCGATCGTTAACTTTCAGATATGAGATAACAGCTGTTAAAATGAAATGTATCTCATTGGCGTGGTATATTCATAGAGCTTAGCATTTTAAATAAACACAAAAAAATATTCACTTAGATGTGATTTTTTTCTTCTAAATCTTATGCTCAAAAAGTGAAAATTACGCTAATTTAAATTAGATTTTTTTGTTTTTCATAAATACCAATACACCAATCAAAACCCTTTGCAGGTAAATGGTAACCACCTTATCCAGTATTTTCATCATATAAACTAGATTTGTATCGCATGACTTCTGAGACAAAAATTAATGAAAAAGAATGTTGGCATGCTCTAATTGTGTAGATTCAACTTGTTCAAATTATGATTATACGTAATAAGGTAAGCCCACAATGAGTGTTGATTTTTAAACTGATAAACATCTTAGAAAATGTATGAAAATATTTATCTTGAACGAGCTATTACTGTTCCAATATGTGCAAAAAACTGCAGGAAATAACTCAGGTGAGCGATGTGGCCCATGGGCCTCTTGTTATTCATACAAAATACTTCCTTCGTCAGTTTTTTAATGTTTATCATTAGAAAATCAGCTGATCTTTCTCCAATTGGTGAACATCTCACACCAGTATTATATAAATAATGCATGGATGTTGTGTTGTAAATTTTATATTTACCTTTTGGTATTAAATAGAGATCGTACTTATCTCAATTCATGTATATGAAAATAAAATCTCATAGTTTATATCGTAGTCTTGAAATCTGATTTTGAATTCCTTTCTTTACTAATGGCTGTAGACAAGAAGCTCTTTGAAAAAAAACTCGAGCTAAAACGCATTAGAAATACAGTTCATTTTCAAGACAAGCATAAACATTAACGCTTAATAGACAGCAATCGAAGTAAATTGTCTAGAAACTATTGCGCATTTCTGCCCCATGTATGCAAGTTATTTTTCTGTCAAATATGTCGACATGCAAGATAAATACATTGTCATGCAATATAGTTATGTCAACATGCAACATAATTATGTTGACATGCAAGAAAATTGTAATTAAATCAAAATTATAAAACAATCTCAAGAAATCTCAAATATTGCCCAATTGTGACTTCCAACATGCTAGATACTACTTATTTATGTTGACATGCAACTTATTTATGTTATTCGAGATAAATATGCAGACATGCAATTTATTTATGTCAACATGCAACTTATTTATGTCGACATGCAACTTAGTTATATTGTCATGCGAGATAAATATGTTGACATTTTTTAATATAAACTATTTATTATATTAAAAAAATCTTAATTAAATCCCGTGAGTTCAATGTACATGTAAAAGGGTATTTAAAAACCAACTTCCTTTATCAAAAAAAAATAACAAGGTGTTTAATACACCAAATGACTCATTTGCGGTCATTTGCAAATTTTGAATTGAAAACAAATATTTGGGACTTTATTAAGACTCTTTACGTGAGCTTTTGATATTTTATTTAAGTGATTTGTGTGATTTATTGTTATTGATTTTAATATTTTGCGATCATTTTTTTCATATTGCCTCATTTTTCTCATTTAGTTGCAATAGTCTGATGAAAAAATTAATGTAAAAGAACACATAAAATAGTTGATTTTTTAAAAATTTTATTTCTAAAAAAAATATATTGCCAGAAACTTTAACAATTTTTTTTGACGAATAGATATGATTTAACGATTATTTTCCATTACTTCATATCAAATTGGTTGATATTTAAGTTTGAACGTTTTATTTAATATTACAATAATAAATATTTACATTTTCAGACATGTATCCTTATACTGTAATATTTACATTCCACATATTTTTTGCTTGTAAAGTGTGTTGAAAGCTACAACAGTTATAACTATAATACACACAGGGTACTCAAAGGTTAAAATGACGAGTTTTATTATGACGTCACAAACGTTGAACGCTGCAAACTGCAACGTCACAAGCGAAAATCAAAGTGCACGCTTGTGGCTGTTACAGTGGCTCTTCCATTAATATGAACTTACCCTTAGGATAAGATAGGAATTTTAAGGTATAAATCACATGTGCACACATTTTAATGATTCTAAACGGTTTTCCTTTTTCAAACGTAAATATAAGTAATGAACAGCAATGTTAAAAGGTTCACAGTGATATGAAGTTGGTTGGTACGTGATCAAATCTACTAAGAAGCCCTTCGAGCTTCACGGGATTTGATCACGTGACCAACCAACTTCATATCCCGGTGAACTTTTTAAATTGCTGTTGATTTCTTAAATATACTCAAAACGCGTGTTGATGTTTATACATGTATTTGTGCTCATGGCGCATGAATAAGCTAAGTGTATCCAGTTAAGCATTGAATCCATATTTTTTAAAGGATATAGTCTCATAACTGCAACGGTGTGTGCATACAAATTGAAGAACGCGCGTTAGCGCGATACGAAAAATTTTTGCACACACTGTTGCAGTTATGAGACTATATCTTTCCAAAATATGGATTTAATGCTTCTATTAACATTTCTTTTAAATGCTTTCCTTGTCTGCAAATGTGAGTTTTACCTCAAAATAACTGTATTATCATGTGAGTAAGTTTAAATTAAAACTAGCATGAATTCATAAAAGCATTTGATCGCCATATTAGTTTTGATCGCTCCTCATCTGCCACTGGGGTATATATACCGATCAAGAAAGTCACAGTCTGTTGCTTTCCGATCGAGGCATTCAGGTTGCAAGGCCTTCTAAATGCATGGAATACACATTATAGTAATATGTTTAAAAAACAATACAGGAAACTAAAATGAATAAAAACAATATTGTTGCTTAATAAGACAAAACAGAGAAAAACTTTTTCAATAAAAAGCTGGGTGGATTTTTTTTCTCTCTATAAAAGTGTTCAACAATTTTATTTTCCCTTACATATTGGCATCAATTAATGTATAATTCTCTTTTTTAAGAACCTTTAAGAGAGATTAAAGAAATTTGATTATCTGCAAATTAGAATTGCCATTTTGAAAACAATTGACGCTATTTTCATAAAAACCAAGACAGTTCTTCAGACTTGACACAACTTAATTACGATAAAATGTTTGCTGGACCAATTTATGATTTCGTATCGTTATTTTTTTTTCCATTGAAAAGGATTTAAGAGAGAATAATGAAATCTGACATTTTTACCTATTTCCGCTATTTTTAAAAGATTGGCATATTTTTTCTTACTCAGCACATATTAAATATGGTAAAATAGTGGTTCAATTTATCACCGGGTTTTTTTTAAATTTAGTTGTCGGCTAACTAATTTTTATATTGTTTTTCTCATTGTTTTCCCTATTTTGGAAACATTCAAAAATAATGATGAAATATGGCTGTCCGCCATTTTAAATAGTAATTTTGACAAATTAACGCCTTTTTTTGTCAAAGGTAGCATACATGTATTTTGTCAGACTTAGCACACTTTATGTATGATAAAAAAAACATATGCTGGACCATTTCATTATTGTTTGTCAATAATGAAGAGACTTTAAGAGAAAATTATGAAGTTTGGTTGTACGCCATTTTTAATCGCCATTTTGACCTACTCACTGCTATTTCCATTAAGGCCAGCATATTTTTTTCGGACTCAGCATTCTTAAAGTATGATAAAAAAAAAAAACCCATTCTGGACCAAATAATAATTATTTACCGTTAAAATGTTGGTTTTTTTTTCGACTAAGGTAGCTAAACACAGTTTCGTATAAAATCCAGGGTGTTTTTCTCAGAAAAAAAGCATGACGGGTAGGGATTTTCCTGCTATTTTTAGCGGTATACATGAAAATATTTTTATTAAATTCTGAATTTCATAATATAAAGTGTTATCTTTCGAGTACATGAAAAAAGTATCCACAAAAGTTTTTAAAAATTAATCTTGTGAGACTCTTAAATAGGGGGAGGTAACTCCAAAAACATGCAAATTTTTCGCGTGCAAAATTTCATGAATTTATTTGCGGGAAATATAGCTCTTTAAAAAGCTGGAGAATGTAACCTAAAAATACTATAAAACGATGCCTTAGGACTTGCTTAGTAAAATGCACAGAAATTAAAATGGCTGATTAATTTGCATTCTGCTGTTAGGGGCAGCTTAAAATGCATGGGTGTACTGCATTTAGAGGCATCCTTTTGCCTAATTTCTTTATGTTTTAAGTGCCAATTAAATTCTATTATTAAGTTACATGTGCATTATTTTTGAATATTTACAAAATTCATAATTTTATCTTTCTTTTGATATAAAGATGTATATCTTAATTGTCTTTAGAATATATTTTAATAGGGGTCAGTTTTGCTTGTCCCTCATCTGCAAACGTCCCTATAACGTTACATATAAATGCCAATGATACATAGTTTGCATCAGCAATTTAAGTATGTTAGAACTTTTATTTCAAATTCCCTGCCTGAAGGTGTGGTTTCTCTCCCGAATCAGCTACCAGTACATGTATTTGATTTTCATCTCAAGATATCAAAGCCATTCTGACCACGAAACATTGCCTACCTAATGATATTTTAAATTTATTTCAATTTAAAATATCAATAACATAAACATGTCTAAGTAAAAATAAAGTCAAATGCATTATTTGGTTTAGTATTTAATTTTAAGCTCTCGAATATACATGTAAGACTGTGGGTCCCGGTAACCCATGGTCTTAAGTCATATTTATTTAGTATCATTTGGTGATGTGACACCTAATTTTATTTCTAAATAAACATTTGGGGAAAGAAATTAGGTATATGATCGATGTATTTCTTCTGCCTGAATATTCAGGTATTTCCAGTTAATGAAATGAAGCATTTCTGAAACAATTTGAATATAACGCGCATGATAGAATTAAAAGAGAGAGAGAGAGAGAAATTAAGAAAGAGAAAGAGAGAGTGAGAGACAAAGAGAGAGAGAGAAAGAGAGAATTCCATACAAACATCGTTACTTCCTTTCTCTAAACGTTGTTTACATCACCACCCACTATAATATTTTCCAAAACCATTTGACATAATCACGTCGATATAAACTTTCTTTAATTGTTTTCTATACAATTTTTGGGATAAGTTTTCCAAAACTCCTACACTTTGTTGCCCAAAATTTCAAACATAATACATTCAGCCATTTTTATGCCTGTAGACTAAAAGGTACACATGTAAATTTGCATTATGTTTTGCATTACATTTTGTTGATAAATAATTTATCTGAATACATGTACAGTTTGTCTACATGCCAGGATTTTTTACACGAGTTACCGTGCTCTTTCTTACTCTAGAGGCATAACATTTCATTCACCATTGGTAGGAGCATACTCAAAATAGTATTCAGCGGAGAACTTACTCCAAAACTTTCATTACCTCAAATTGTAAAGTCGTACTCTGTGGAGCACACACACGGAGTACGGAGTATTAGTTTGAGTAGACTAAGAAAAAAGTTTTATAACCTCGGGGCCAGGCCCGGTCAAGTTTTTAACATATGTTTTTGTTCATATAACTGTCCTTAGTCTACTAAAAATGTTACATGAGCAAACATGCACTCGATGTTACCTTTATTTAGTAAATTACAACTATGGTGAATTTCATCTCCTTACAAAGACATACACACTAGAATTTTAATTCTTTATTTTCCTGCCAGGAAGGTTTTGTATTTTCATTAATATTGACGAAGGAAGAGCGAAATCGACCTCATTGCGCATGTCCTTGGGTAATCAAATGACCGTTATTGTGTGCTAAATTACTTATCCGTCACAATTTTGTTATCCTTAACAGCTGTTGATTTGAAATATATTCGTGTGTTATAAATGTAATACGTTTGTCATTTGTTATTAAATATACCTTTACTTTTGCATGTTTAAATAGGATAACACCCATACGAACTAAAATTAGTCTTTAGGGAAAGCATACACGTTATTTTTCCAGGGAAGTTTATACATGGTCACATTTATGCTTTACTGAAAAATAATATCCTTTATGTTCTCCATTTATCTTATGCTAAAATGTGTGAAATCAGTTCTATCTTGGTCCCGCAACTTTGTTAATTTTTACTCCTATAAAACATTACAAGACATGCTTTGATAAATATTGTCATTTATTAATGACAAAGATAAACAACGAACTACAAATAAACTACCTTAACTACTAGGGAGATCCCAGATAAACATAAAGAGACTTATTGAGCACCTAATTTCAGACAGGCAGTGGGATCTTCCTAAAGTCTACGTAAGACATAATTATCATTGATGAATACACATTTAGACGATGGGATATCCCAAGGTAACATATATCCAAACTAGTCTACAACAATGGCAGGGGGATCTCCGTGTCATATGAAAAACCAAAACAATGTAAAAATCAAGGTGGTATATACAAAAGATTTTGCCCCTACAAATACAAAACAATTCTAAAAGTAAGAAGGTGGGTGCAATGGGGATGGTGGAGGGTTGATTTACACACAAATAATCTCTCTGTTTACATAAAAGCGTCCATCACGTATCAGGGTAAAAACAAAAGTGACTTTCACGTGATTACCGTCCTGCAATGTCATTGATTATTGACAAGATACAAGCATAAATATTCTAAATATAGATATAAATGGACCCTCAGGTTAAAAATAACTATAAAAACCAGATACTGAAAATAGATTCTGTGATAAAAATAGATTGTACGATACAATGATGCCATAAAACATATTATTTTACAATAATATTTCATTCCTTCATGAACCTATAAAAATTACGCATCCATGCATTTTCATATACTAGTCTAAAATTAACTGTCGATGTCACGTGATAGATTAATATTCAAAAGCTTGCATTACTTTCCAGACAGGATTTTTTTTTTCTTTATAATATTATATCTTTGTTACGTGGTCGATTTGAGCATTGTAATTTACAGCATAAAGGTAACTAATTGCCGCAAATTATAGCGTGTATAGCTTTAAAGAATCCAAATGTCTTCTTCAGGTTCTCCAATAGTGAGGCTGTATGAAAGAAAAGAAGTTAGGGCTTATTTAAACAGAAGTGTAAATTTTATGGCAAAGATTCGGGGTTTTCCCAAGAAATATGAAGTAATTTGGAAAAAAGACAACCAGAAACTATATATCACTGACCCAAAATACAAAGGAAGCAGAAATGATGACACTTCTGCTGTTTTGAACATTAATAACGTCAAAAAGGAGGATGAGGGTACCTATACGATTGAAGTACACAACAAATTGGGAAAAGGACAGAATAGTCTAAACTTGGTAGTCGTCAAAGGTATCTTTAATATCATTATAAGATAATATTCAATAACTAGATATTAGATGTTATTTCAATAATAGATCACATTACGTGTATTTCAGTTAAAAACACCATAAACAAATTACACTATGGAATCTATGCATAATTTCTAAATTTTATATCGCTGAATATCATCAAATCAAAGAAATATCAAACACAATAAGGCTTTTATCCTGCATCTACCCCTTGCATAGACCAAATAAAGGTAACCTAATAAACCAAAGCTTGATTTCAACTGCAGATATGCAGCGAAATTTGTAAAATAAAGCTCGACTGATGCGCAAATTGTGATATTATGTTGCAGGATAAACAAAATACGTGATAACTGTCTTGAAATATAAGCGATATTTGGGCTCGGGTCGAAAACGTGAAGATGGCTCATCAAGCCTCGCCCTCCGTCACGTTTTCTTACCCTCGCCCAAATATTGCTTATATTTCAAGACAGTAACTATGTATTTTATATATCATTATCAATTTTGCTGCAGTTCAAAAATGTGTAAAATTGTTTAGCAAACAGATATATCTTGCTTAACTTTCGCAGGTTTACCAGAAGTGACCCTTAATGAAGTACCTCCGGTACATCTCAATAAATCTGTTGCATTAAAAGCAACTTTTCAGGACTTTTCCCAATGTGATAGACTAAGTGTGATTTGGGTAAAACACGACAAAGATACAAATAGCCCTCATCGACAATATGGAGTAATTATCGATAAAAAGGGTTCTGCAGTCTTGCGCATAAAAAATCTCACGAAAGAAGATGTGGGTACCTATACAGTTGAAGTACACAACAACTTGGGAAAAGGACAAAGTAGTCAGAAATTGGAAGTCATCAGAGGTATTTTACATTCTTAGAATATATTCATTTTAAGAGATAAAATGAAGATAACACATTATCGGTGTTATGCTTTTACATTATTGAAAACAAGGTTTTGTTGGATATAATTTAGGTAAACTTGACATGTTGAATTACGTGCAAGATGTTGTAAGAGCTTTGTTCATGTACAACTGATTTTGATAACTTGATTTTGGCCATTTTAGCACATATTTCTTTATTTATTATTCTGTTATCAATAATCAAATGATTTATTATTAAATGTCGAATTAGTTTTAAAAATTTCAAAAAGTATGTAGATTTCTTCAACAAATAAAACTAGTTTGGTTGCCTGTAACTTCCACAGGATCTTTACTAGTAACCCTAAAGCAAGTACCCCTGGCATATCTCAATGAATGTGTGGAATTGAAAGCAAAAATTGAGGGATTTTCCAAAAACTTCTGTGTGAATTGGAAAAAAGACGATCAGGACATAGATATCACTGATACAAAATACGAAGGAAGTAAAGATGATGGCGTTTCTGCTGTTTTATGCATCAAGAACGTCCTAGAGAATGACGAAGCTATCTATACAATTGAAGTAAGGAACGCATTGGAGAAAGTCAAAAGAAGTCAGAAATTGGTGATCATCAAAGGTACAGTATAATATCCTTCTTTTCAGTGAATTCAGTGAATATCTAATGTCAGTGCTTAGAATCTAGTGTAATAAAAAGGGTAAAATTAATAATCAATATATTGATATATCATAGCCACAATATTTGGTTTCTAGATGTTAATAAGTTGGTAACATCTTTAAAATCTTCTCTTACTTCTTAACAAACATAAAGGTAGAAGTATTAATTTCGTGACCTGAGTGCAGTTCAATGTGATTGAAAAGCGTAACGTTATGAATGCTTTATTAGATTGCACATATAAAAAGTGCAATAGATTTTACTCAACTTTCAATTAACATTGTAACCACATACTGTTCATTTAATATATGATTTTTTTTTGTAGAAGGCCAGATGATTTTTATATCGGGTCCCGTTGTTGTATCGCCTTCAAAAACAATAATTTTTCATGTATTTCTGCCCAATCAAACTAGTTCTAATGTGAAGTGGTGGAAAATAATGGATCAGTCAAAAACAGAAGTAGTGACTGACAGTAAAAAGTATTCAATAAACCACGAAAGAGACAATATGTACAGATTTGAAATCGTCAATGCAGAAGAAGAAGATAGCGCAGCATATCAATGTATTGCCGACAACCTGAAGAGTAATACGATCAACGTTCATGTCGATGGTAAATATATTCATCTATGCTAAACATATGCGATTTATGTAAATTTACTGTAAATCTAAAATGTTTGCTTTTTTCAATGAAATTATATTCACTCACCATAAATCCCCCTTCTTTAATCTGAAAAGCATCAACTACTAGTATCATATTTTCCGTATTTATAATAATACATCACATTTTTACATTTCAATTTCTATATCATCATTGAATAAAGCAAAATAATTTCTAACCATGCATCTATTGACAAATTCCCAAACGATGAAATTCAATTCACTGTGAATGATCAGCTTTTCCCTTGAAACACAATAATGGAAATTAGGGGCAAATGTATATCATATTCTAGCTTTGCCAAAAAGAAAAATAATGAAAAGGAGAAATCGTTAATAAACCAAAATGAAACAACTGGAGAAAAAGTATGAAGATAACATTTAAACAATTAACTTAAAAAAGAAAGAATTAGAAAAATATTAGAAATCACAAACTTATGGGAAGTCTAGTAAAATCAAGAGGTAAATGGGCCTGGGAAGGAAAGAAACCAACAAGTTACTTTCTTAATCTTGAGAATAGAAATTTTGTAAATAAAATTGTTCCAAAATTTAATAAAAGAAGACTGTTCCGAAGAAATAAATGGACAAAAAGAAATCCTGCTAGAGATGGAAAATTATTATAGAAATCTATATCAAAACAAGTGGGAACTTCATGACTTTAATTTAAATGAAATTCTAAAAACAGTCCCTGATATTGTTAAACTTAGTGATATTCAAAGAAATACCCTTGAAAGTGAAATAACTTATAATGAAGCAACCCAAGTATTGAAAAAAAATGTCAAATAATAAGAGTCCTGGAAGTGACGGTTTCACTACAGATTTTTTGGAAAAAAACTTACGAAACTTTGTTATCAGATCAATAAATCACGGATACAAACTAGTGGAGTTATCTGCTATACAAAAGCAAGTTATAATTACCTGCATACTAAAAGATAAAAAAAAATAAATTTTACATAAAAATAGGAGGCCGATCTCTTTATACAATGTAGTTTATAAAATCGGGTCAGGTTGCATCGCTCAAAGAATGAAAACAATTATCAGTACTGATAAAAATGGCTTTGTTCCAGGAAGATATATAGGCGAAAACACTCGTCTTGTTTATGATTTAATGCAATATACGGAGAAAAATTACATTCCTGGATAATTTTCAATGATTGATTTTGAAAAGGCTTTTGACTCTGTTTCATAGAAATTTATTGATAAAACACTTAAATTCTTTAATTTTGGTCCATCTCTTAGATAATGGATATCAGTTTTTCAACAAAACATCTCCTCTTCTGCATCACAAGCAGGTCACCTATCCGACTTTTTTAAAACTAGGGCGTGGTTGTCGTCAGGGTGATCCAATCTCGGTATATATCTTTCTACTATGTGCTGAAGAACTAGCTATCAAATTAAAAAATAATACAGATGTAAATGGTATGAACATAGATAATTCAGAATTTTTGTTGCCACAGTATGCGGATGGCACCCTTATCATATTAGTTGGCTGTGAGAGGTCACCCATAGAAGGAATTAGAGAGTTCAATAACTAATATCAAATTTTTGGTCTTAAAATAGATATATCAAAAACTCAACTTGTCTGGATTGGTAGTAAAAATACTTCTCTAAAAGAATGTGAAGAAATGAACTGTCAATGGACAAACACTTTTAACTTTAAGGAATATATTTTGATGTGGACGTAAAAAATATACCAAAACTCAATTATGGCAGAAAATTAATAAAAATCAAGCATATCATTAATCAATGGAGTAAACGACGACTTACTCCACTTAGCAGAATAACTCTAATAAAATCTTTGCTTATTACACAATTAAGTCATCTATTCATTTCTCTGCCCTCTCCATCAAACAGTTTTATGAAAAACCTGAAACTTTTTTTGATTTTCTACGGCATTATTACAATTCTATTTTTGATTGAGCCTATTTTTTAAAATCAAGTCAATGTCAATTTATTAAGAAAATATTAGATGTGTTTGGAACAGATCTTTTTGGCAACTCAAATCCTGAGTAAACACCTAAAACAGTGTTGGATAGAACATGAAGCAGTATAGTGATCAGTCATTTAAAATCAATACCACCTAGGGCAATTGGTTTACAAATACCTATGTTTAGTTTGTTTTTGTTTATTTTTATTAGACTCTAAAGAACTTTCAACCAGTGGACAAGGGAACGTTATTCGTTTTTACGCACTTCAAGCTGTCAGTGCTAAAGCCATGAGAAAAGCTATAAACAACCTGCCCAATTCATTCAAAGAAAACGTAAAAGAAGTAAAGACGCGCTGTAAATCCCATGCTCGACATACCTGGGCGAAAGAATTTCTTTCAAGTAACTTCGTATTTTTGTGTTGAATAAAATGCATTACTTCATAGCTTTTCATAATTTAAACATCATGGCAAGTAAATGATACTTCACGAAGAAACTTTTAACGCTTTTTTAAAATTCTTTTCTAAGTAGACCCGATTAACTCACCAGAAGACCTGGACATTTCAAAGATGTACACAATGTATAGAAATCTAAATCGGAATGGTCGCAATTGGAATATACCTCCTGGCAAGAACGAAATCAACCAAGCTGATGACATCGAAAGAATTCGTTGTCACAGAAATCGTGTTTGTCATTCAGATGCCTCTGAGATGGAAACGGCTCAATTCAACACCTGGATGTTAGACCTTTTAGAGGTAACATTTTTATTGCACGAACATTTACAACTAAAGTTTCTTAATACAAATTGATATAATGTCCAATTTCACATTTTTGGTGATAATTTCTATATCTATACTCTCTCTCTCTCTCTCCCCCAAAACAGGAGCTTTGATGTTTCCAAGCCTGATATTTAAAATTATCCCTCATTAGTGCAGAACTTGAGCAAAAACAGAACATGTAGTAGTAAAAAAGAACATTTAACTAATGTTAAATATTACTAAAGGATGCAACTTCACCTTTTAATGATAAAATGTTTCAACGCCTAATGATAGGATTTATGATTAACAGTTGGAGATGTCAACTGTTATTGCAATTATTTATAGCATTAAGGACGACGGAACCAATTCATGTCTACAATAGTGATTTCCTTGAAAATTTTACATGAGTTAGAGTTACTAAAGATATATCAAAATCAATCAAAAAATAACATAAAAATCAAAATAGTTTTTTAGTAGGAGCCATTTCAAATTTTTTTGGTATCACTTTCCTTTTCCAATTGAACATAATGGAGAAAAGCGTTCTTGTGAGAGTAAAAAATATGTTTTAAAAATATCTGCAATAGATTCTATATCTAAATTAAGCGTTACGATTGCAACGCTTCATGATATCTATATCATTTAGCGGCGTTGTATCATTAGCAGTTGTTACAAAGCAACTTTTACCTTGCCTGCTTTCTCTTCGACTTCCGAAGCAATCAAGTATAGTCGAAATTATTGCAGCCATTATTTTCCATTTTTGGCTGTTCCCTTCCAAACTTAAGTGCGGCAGAGGTTTTTTACTGCTCCATAACTCAGTGTTCACTTCTGACACCATGTATTGTCTTTACTTTACACAACTTCAAAAATATGATAACGCCGCCATGTGGTTTTTCTAAAATGCTCTTTATTGTCACTCTATCAACAAAAACAGTATGGTCGATCTGACCAATTTCGGATAACACAAATTACATCACAGTTATGATGCCCCTGGAGCCTTCTACCTAATTTGAAATTCTGGACTCCTGGGTCAGGGATGCATGGCCTTGGGTAGGCCCAATATGGCCACAAAGTGAATGGTCATATTCTATTCCTAAACAATGTTCAAAACACAGAATGCTCGTAAGTGCTAGCTTCTAACACAAATTTTGCCTTACCCCCTCCTTAAAAAAACATCAAATGAAAAATTGGGGGATCCACTCAGAAAAGTCTAGGATTAGGGATTAGATTCCAAAATAAAGTCTCAAATGCAAACATGAGCTAGACTCCCTGAAAGCCGAACAACGGGTTTTGGTACTCAGATGACCTTTGTCGAGGCCCGTGGGCCTCTTGTTTCACTTGTTGATACACATTTTGTCCGATTTAGATTTAATGTATGCTTAGACATTTAACGTAACCGATTACTTTTTATAATATTGCATTTTAAAAGCTACTCAAAAAAACTTTATGAGACTATTTATACAAGATGCTTGCAACTGTTCACTTGTAAAATACAACGATTAAAAAGGGAAATGATTTGAAACGAAAAACCTGCAACTATCAAGAATTCAAAAGATAATTACGCTACAAGACAAATGGTCTCCGCACAATTGAGATCCTTTTTTGTGCAGGCTTTTAGATATGTATACATGCATAATTGAACTGCAATTTTGAAGGTAAATCGATGCGTATCTAGTATATTTGAATGATTTTTTCCATCTTATTAACTTGTTTCAGGCTATTCGACGATTAAGTAAAGATGATCGTGAAGTGACAAAAGAATGCTGTGTCATTTTGAACCGCGTTTTTACCACTGTAGAATTCAGAGACACAATGGAGACCTTCAAGAAAGAACCTGAAAAATTGGGTCAACATATTCTTAAAAAAGACGAAGAGGAAATGAAAGTCTTCGAAAAAAAAGCTGAAAAATTCGGTCAGCGTCTTTTAAGCGAAAATATAATGCCTCATATTTGGTTTATGCTATTTATAACCAGTAGTGTTATATTTTCAGTGGTATTGATGAATGTATTCAATTTGAACAATTAAGCTATTTCAGTGTTTCTGTTGTTTTTATGGCAAGTGTATTTTCACGCTTGAATTTTGTATGCTATCGCTTAGTCTTGTCTGCTGTTTACGCTCAAGTCAATTGGGTTAGCTTTGTTTATTTAAGTAGGATATAAAATGTATATTTCGTTATTTACATATATTCTAGTTTCTTTTCTTGTGTAGATTTCTCCATTTTGTTTGACATTCATTTCTGTAAAAGTATCTTATACACATGTTTAAATGTATAGACACTATTAACTCAGAGAAACTATGGCCGATCACAATGCAAGTTTTACAACCAACTCTGCTCTTCTACAACCCTAAGGAGATTTAAATCCGACAAAATCAAAACTCGCGCAACGGAATCTGATTGGCTGCGAATCTACTAGTTGGCGGGAAGTTCGTTGTGTTTTCAGACAAAATTTAAATACAATCATTATTACAACTTTTACGTGATTAATGTATAACATACGATATAAAATCACAAGTATATGTGTTTTTTTAAATAAAGGTCTTCCGTTTCCAGCGGAAAACCTTAAAGTGTTCCTTCGGTTTCTTTTTCACTATTAAAATTATTTTTTTCTTACAAATGTTGTGCACGCGATTTCTCGGAAATGGCTTTGCCGATTTTCATAAAACTTTCAGATCTGATAGATATTGATATGAACTTAAAATACATTTTTTTTTATTTTGATGACGTCATTTCTGTTCTTGAGATAATGACGTTTTAGCGATTTTCAGAGGGTTGGATTGTCCAGGGACCTCCTTCTAAACGGTAAAAGATAATGAGGATTGTAGAACAATAGATTGTAAATGTGTCATTTAGAATTCATATTTGTCATGTTTAAAAAGAGTTGAAGCTAGACTGGTCCCGAAAATTGAAGATAAAAAATTCGTACTTTTTCATTGTTTTCTTTGTTTATTTCTTTTCAGAAAAATATTTTGTTAAGACCTGTAATGTACAAAACGTTCTTATTTTTAAGACCTTTCGTCTGATATCAAGGAAAAGGAGCTGGCCCTTTAAATTAGTCACCCAGATGGGTCTAAAGTCTTTTATCTATAGCCTTTTACTGGGGGATATTTTGTAACACGTAATAGAAGCATCGTGCAGTGATGTACCCAAATAATAATTATAATGATTTTTCGTGTGTTACGTAATTAGGGGTTTTAAGGGGTCATAAGTCATAAACTATGATCACCTATATCTCAAAAAGGAAACATATTTTGAAATGCAGTATAGATGAAAAGATGCTCATAATGATACACTAAACAATATGCAACCGTCAAAATTTCGTAATACTGCCCCGAGGAGATAACGGATCGGCCCTTAAAACGTTTTTTCTCATATATCTCAAGAACGGTAACGCATTTCTAAACACTTGTGGAACAAACTTTTTTTAAAATTAAATGACCTTTCATTTGATATCAAGAAAAGGGGACTGGCCCCTAAAACTAGGGACCCAGATGGGTCGTAAGTCTTTTATCTATGGCCCTTTACTGATGGATATTTTGTAATACGTTATAGAAGCAAATATGTTCAAAAACACGTATACCTAAAAATAGCTTTTTGAAAAAATCATTGCCACGCCCATTTATAGCTTAATTAGGGATTTTTTATCCGTTACCTGAAAGTGGGGGGGGGGGGGTTCTGAAATTGTACCGATATTTCATCGAATCATAAAAAAAATCGGACGGAAGACCTACTCGTTACTCGTACATGTAACGAGATCGTATCTAGTTATTCTTGTTTTTTTCTTTTCTTACCCGAACATTTCTTCTAATACTTCTTATATGAAAAATACGTATTTTAGCTGCTCCAATTTAACTAGATCGTTAGATGGCGCTGTGCTATTTCTGAAAACATTGGTTAAATCTGACAAAAATGTAGAAGAGCAGAGTTGATCGTAAACCCTTAGCTAACGAAGATGCATCATTGAGTTCGAATATTTTATTTCGGGTTGATATCAAATTGTTTCCGTAGACAAAACAGGTAGAAAGAGCTGTGCCGATTGACATTTTTGATAACTTGCAAGAAACGTTAGTGATATTAAAATTGTTGCTTTGATTAGGATTTGTAATATTCGACAGACATGAAATTACCGAGTGTCTTGGTTAATCTGACATGAAATAGTTGTAAGTATTAAGTGACGCATCACTTCGTACTCCAACCATGAACATTATCTTGTGTATTTAAAATCTCAGATCAATGATGGTAGTTTTTGCTGGTGCCGTAGGCAGTGGGGGAGTTGTTTCAAGTATTTAGATGACTTGCAAATATCAGTTATATCGTGAGATTGAAAATAACACTATTTGCAGTTGGTGTTGTAACTTTAAACCACGAGTAATTAAATAAAACGACAAGTTGTGCCATACATATTGGCGAAAAATAGTCGTGGATTGAGGAGCAAGAGGAAAGTATTACATGGAAATTATATCAAAATCGTCAGACAAATTGTAGTTGGTTCCCTTGATGCACAGTGTTTATTTTGAGCATACCGTCCAAACGGTTTGCCGATTTTAATTCCTTGATGCAAACAATATACCTGGACATTTAAGTTCCGGATGAACCGATTAACTGCAGAACGCATTGGTTTTAAAAATGTTTGTAGAAGGTTGTACAACTATTAGTTCTAATCTTGTTATAGTTGCTTTTTTGTTCGCCTTCACAATAGAATCTTCTGAAATCTTCAAGAGCATCAGTTTTTAAAACAAAAACATCTGCGAAGATATCATTACTATGGATTTCAAAAGATTTTCATTTACATTATTGTTTTTAAGTTGCTTAGCTTTTTAATACATGTATCATGTTTTTGCAATTTTTCAAATGATTTATTGTTTGTTTAGTATTTATAGTTTTATTTTAAGACACATTTATTGTAAAACCACAGAAAATGGAATGCCTTTGTGTTGGTTAATAATTTGTTGTATGGAAAATACCTTGGAAGAACATACGTTTATTTGATATTTATTATGATATATTCATGTCATAATTGTATGTATTCTATTTTTTTCACTAAATAACTTCCGTTGTAAATGTGTTTGGTAACAGTGAATTTTAAACATGATTCCATTTATTTCAAATTAGCTAAATATATGTACCTTGATGTAGTTTAACTTCCCTCTTACTTCTTTAACTAGACATTCATGATGTGACATTGATACATGAACATGAAAGTACATGTACTACTAGCATTCACAGGTATGACAAATTAGTCAAGAATTACCTTGATAACTAAACATATTGCACACTCATTATTTTATTGCAAAGGGATAAAACAACTTTGTAATTAGACAATGACTTTATTTTAGTGCAGACAAATTTTAGTGCATAATGATTTTAATTGTTATGACTCTTGTTATGCATCCAAGTGCAGGGATGCGGGTGCAAAGAATTAGTAAACAAGTTGTCATTAACGGTCACATTCTGCAACCCCGTGTCATCGTTCGATAGATCTGGTGCTGTACAATTAGTCATGTACTGTTTTTTTATCCATTAAAACCATGAACCCATGTATGTCACTTTATGACCTTTTAAAATTGCACGTAAGCCATTTTTTATAGCCAGATGGAAGGCTCTAGACCGCCATCCCTCAGAATTATAAAAGGCAGTTTCGACGGATCTGTTACTGTGTTTACAAATAAAATATAACTTTGTAATGTACGCATTAATTGTTTACTTATGATCACTACATGTGGACAGGGCCAATCAAAGCTGTTTGACGTAAGACATATGTTTATAAACTAATGTAAAATATTTTTAAGGCAGGAGACTTAGATTTTGATAGCTATAAGATCGTTGATGCAGATTTGATTTGGACCATTAGATTTGAATTATAACTTGAGTTTGTTCACCACTATACGATAACGCAGACATACATTGCTTTTGGAAATTAAATTGGACTTATTTTTATTTTACTTATCATTATATTCTGGACCAAATCACAAGGAGAACTGTAGGATTGGCTTACAATTCTTTTTTGTTGAATTTGATTGTCTTGAGTCTTTAAACAGCTGTAGCTTTTCCTCTGATATTGATTTGAATCTTTTACCTTGAAAGCATCTCCATATATGAGTGTTTGAGCTCCCTTTCTCCCTTTCCAAAACCTATTAAATTACAGGGACTATACATAAGAAATCCAATGAGGCCAAGACATCATTATAACAGGCAACGATAAAACGTTCTTTGTTTCGAAATTTCATGAAAAAAAAAATTAAAACTGAACTGAATTTTACTGATTTAATTAATTACTCACTTAAATGCATGACAGTAACATGTCAGCGCAATTATATAGTACTTGTCCTCATTTTTTCTAAGTAGAGCTTTCACGGACACATCTATTTTTGAAGTAATATGCATTGATTTTTGCATTTAGCACTATTATCTTGACCATCTTACCGTTTTTATTGAAATATAAATATAATAAAAAGTTCGATATAAAAGCTATGGGAATTTTTTAAAACCTGCTCTCAAAATGCATATGGAAGTCAGAATAATGAAGGTGTCTTCCAATTTAGCCAACATTTTGAAAAAAAAAATACAGGTAAAATACAGGGTGATTTGTGTTGGATTAGGTGGAGAACAACAAAATTTAATTTCAGGTAAGCTATACTATGTTTTCAGATAAAAGTGGGAAGAATAAAATATGTCTTGGCTGACAGAAGAATACATATGAATTGCACCTCTGTCCAAGTTCTTTATTCTATTAATTCAGATGAAAATGTAATTATAAAATTATGATTTTTAAGTAATTAACTGATACACTTTTTCCTTTAGTTTATGCCTTTAATTAAACTATAAATATCATGGTTTCTCCATTTCATCATATTTTGAGTTAATTTTATAAGTTGACTAAACTTAAATTTATCCTTGAAAAATAATGCAATTACATGACTGTATAAGAATTACGTTTAATTTTGAAATTATACTATTAATCATATGGGTTATATTTCTATTCCTTTCTTCAATTTTCTTATGGACATTTTGCAAAAAAAAAAAAAAAATACAAAACGCCTGCACCAGAGTAACTGCTTACACATTTGGAATTTCAACACATGTGAGATGATGTCCGTAAGCTATAATTAAATTTTAACTGATAAGTAATCATTGTGAAATTAATTAAAAACATATTTTCTTTTTTGATAATCAAATGAGAGTGAGGTGGTGGACACGCTTTGGCGAATCCCGGCCAGGGGTAGTTTGTATCAAAATATATACTTGCAATGAAATAATATTGAATGATTACGTCGCGGGTGAATATATTTATTGGGAAGTTACATGTATTTAAAGTAAACATAGAAGTTAAGATCTGACTCACGTTAAATAAATAAAAATAACCAATTCGTTCCTTGAACGTGCGATTTTATTGTTGATGATTAGAGCTTTCCAGAACGAGTTAACCAAGGTTGACTTACTCACGTAAACACCCCTGCGAATGTGTTCGGAATGTTTTCTTTATCGTTGTTAGTCTGTTGCTCGAATGAAAGTTTAAGACTTCCTCGAGATTTATTCAGTTCCTGTGAAATTTCGAGCGGAAGTATGAGTGTTTAGATAATATTCTCAAAATACGTAAGTACTGGTCATTTTTCATATCATCTCTTACTTTGATATATGTTAAAACATGAAAATCTATTAAGATCTTTGTCTTATTTCATCATCTAGCGGTTATTTAAACTAAACGATAACATTCAGAAAAGAGTTATCGTTCGTGTTCAACCACTCTACACGTGGTTGAAAATATAAACATTGGTTTGCTTGATAAAATCATAGCCATGTTTGATGCTTTGGTGTGCAATACCATTCTTCTTTAAAAAAGAATGGGTGTCTGTTTTGTGTAAAATCATAGTATATCGAGCCATTCTCAAGAAACATTCTGCATAAAATAGTATAATCTGTTTCACTATTGATGCTATTATTAGGTCAGGCGCAGATCAAATATTAATTCTTAGGGGGGATCGCTACTAGGCATGTTAATTGTTGCAACAGCAAATAATAGTCATATTTTCTATTGTCACATTTATTTCTAAAACTCATTTTATCTACCAATTAATGAAGATAAAGTTTAAAATCAATACACGTCTAGATTTTATAATTGACTACAAGTACCTAGATTATAGGAAATAGACTATAACCACGAGACAAGATTTTTACTGCGAAACTGAAAGGGTCAAATAAAACCACGTGGTCTAAATTTGAATGACAATAACATTTGCAGGGGTGGTAAAGGCGGAAAATGTAGGACGAGTTCATCATGCATCGCGGGCAGATAACTTGGTTCAGACATCTTTGTTTAATACAAACACAAAAAAGTTAATAAAAAAATGAGCCGATTTGACCCCCTTCCCCTATTGTTTTTCAAAAGGTTATTTGTGATAAATATGATGATGAAGTTTGACTTCATGAATTTAGAAAAAGAGATGCTGCTATGCACTATACACAAACTTTCTGGATTGAAATAAAATAAAAGAGTTAGAACATATACATTTTTCCAGTCAGCTGCAACAAAAAGAATTAAGGCCACGCACATGTATATATCAACAATTTCAGTTTAGATTTCCATCCCTTCCGGCTCCTTTAAACCCACAGTGCTGTTGCATTTTAATTTCAATTCTAAAGTTTAGGTTAAGAAGGCAACGAAGAAAAAACATCGGACACAGTATATACAAAAATTATTAAAAAATTCTGATTCAACATGTTAAGCAGTGTATTATATTTATATGTAAAGTGTTAATATCCGCGCTTGTGCAGAATTTTATCTACTGGTTTCTATAGTTATATTGAATATTTCCAATCTACACAATATGAAAATAACAAACCACAAAAAAGCTTGAGTAAACTGCAAATATTTTTTAAAGTTGTATACTTCATATTTAATAAGCGTCATTGTATGATGACGAATAAACAATTAGTAAGAAGTTAAAATACTCCTTTGGCGTTTTCTAGAAAGTTTACTTGTACCTGAAGATTGTTCATTTTGATTTTTTATATCTTTCAACTAAATGTCCATAAAACAATTAAGATCTCATAATCTTCAGGCTATGATTCTGTAAATTAATGACCATAATAATGCTTATATATCTAGTCTATATTCTTTAAAAACTGCTGATCGATCTCATTTATGTAATTATACATCCAATTTAAACATTTTATAATCATTTACGTAAATGTTATAGTCATGCAAGTACCAGTATTGGTTTATACATGTAAACAATTTTAAGTAATTTTTGTTGCAGAAAATTGCTGATCTATATTTGGTTATTTTTATTTATTTATTCTGATTATCATGTTAAAGGCAAAATTCGCTATCGTTTATTTGGTTTCATCAATCTATTCTAGGTAAATGATAACAAATACATTTACATGTGAAAAACAGTATATAGCCTCCTGATAACTCAACTGTTCAAATCAAAATGTTGGCCAGGTGGGAATGAAGAATTTCAGAATGTTGGCTAAGTGGGACTAACCATAACAAAAGGATTCATCATAACAAGAGAGTAAATTAAAGTATGTCGTGGTAATACTATAATTTTGAAACCCATTTACATTTGATATAAAAAGAAGGTTTCAAAATATCACCGCCAACATTTTCAACCGGGTTTTCCAAAGGAAAACTTTGGTTAATGAAATGGTGAAAATGGCGATCGGGCTAGCGGGTGGCTACCAAAAGGTTACCCGTATTGTACGGATAACTCCTCAAACAGTTTTCAATTGCAAGATAAGAAGTTGATGTTTTGCACATCAATTGTGCATATATCAGAAATGTGCATATAACTTGGTTTTTGATTTTTGATGATTTATGAAATAATAACAGCTGTTGAACCTAGTAATTTTCTCGCAGAATATTGCATATAGGGTACCCCTATTGTACGGATAAGTAAACTCCTCCTACAATTTTCAAGATAAGAAGTTGATGTTTTGCAGATTAATTGTACATATATTAGAGATGTGCATATTACTTGGATTTTGATTTTTGATGATTTATGAAAACAAAAAAGTAAAACTCCTCCTACAATGAAAAAATACCAGCTGTTGAACCTAGTAACTTTCTCGCAGAATATTGCAGATAAGGTACACCTATCGTACGGATAAGTAAACTCCTCCTACAATTTTCTAGATAAGAAGTTGATGTTTTGAGGATCAATTGTACATTTATCAAAAATGTGCACATTACTTGGATTTTGATTTTTTATAATTTATGAAAAAAATGCTACCTGTTGAACTTAGTTTTTTTTTTTGGCAGAATATTGCATATAAGTACTCGATTTCTCTGGATAGGTAGTGTTTATTAATTCAGGGTTGAGAAATAGATTATGGATACCGTTCACATTTTTAAAAAAAAAAAGCGGTTTGCTGTCTTATTACAGCTTTTCACTTGTTGAAATTCATGTTGCTGTGTATGCAATATATGAAACCAGCAGTATATTTTCTTACAAAGCTGGGGGAGGCGATTAAATGTTTATATTAGGAAAAATAAGATACTGACAAATGAAATATTTAAAACATTTGATAATTCTTTCAATAATTCGTATTTATGGCTAAAATATGAATTTCGAAGGTTATGGATAATCGCAGTGGGGTTAACATTTTCATAAACACATACATATATGAAAGATATCAGTTTTAAACCATTGGAGTTTATTTTAAAAATTAGATATTATTGAAAGTCATAAT
Source organism: Magallana nippona (assembly GCA_033439105.1). NCBI lineage: Eukaryota > Metazoa > Mollusca > Bivalvia > Ostreida > Ostreidae > Magallana > Magallana nippona. The sequence continues at coordinate 31,266,096 of CM065921.1, read as the reverse complement.
ACACTATACGGGTTTCAGGTTTGTACACATTTTTTGTTATTTGACGTTAAGTTCATAATGAATTTAACTTAATATTACATGCATGTTTTTTTTAAATTATTTAACATCTTTGAAGAAGTGCGTTCTTTTTTTGATACTAACGTATAAAGTAATGTTGTAAACAACTTAATTCAATGCTTGACATCGTTGCTCTAGCCGAACAGCGGAAATTTTTGTCCATCTTATTTACATGTATTTAGAAATATATAGTATTCTAAGGCCCAATGTGTACGATTTTCCTTGTACATGTAGTTGATTGTTTTGAGACAAAGGAAGGAATCAAAAACACTATGTTTACCACAAAAGACCAATACAACAATGAATCGTCAGGTAATTGTGAAGACCAATACAACAATGAATCGTCAGGTAATTGTGAAGACCAATACAACAATGAATCGTCAGGTAATTGTGAAGACCAATACAACAATGAATCGTCAGGTAATTGTGAAGACCAATACAACAATGAATCGTCAGGTAATTGTGAAGACCAATACAACAATGAATCGTCAGGTAATTGTGAAGACCAATACAACAATGAATCGTCAGGTAATTGTGAAGACCAATACAACAATGAATCGTCAGGTAATTGTGAAGACCAATACAACAATGAATCGTCAGATAATTGTGAAGACCAATACAACAATGAATCGTCAGGTAATTGTGAAGACCAATACCAATAAGGATGGTGGCACAACGCGTGCCATTTGTGCTAACCCCAATGGTGTGTACTTGGCTGGGAACAATTCAATCCACGCTGTGGGAATAGTTTATCAACCGCGGAGGAGTGATTTCTACTCGATGAAATCAACTCAGCTTATGGTAAGAAGAATATCATATCAAATATAGATTCACTTCAATCGAACCCGGACTGACATTTTGTCTACATGTGTTGTTTAGCTTCATAATCAGGTACTTTAATATACATTGTAACAGCATAGAAACATTAAAATCATGAAAGTAATATGTATAATATATGAGTACTTAAACACAACATCCCAACACCAATTAATTGTATTTTACTGCTGGCATTCTAGATCTTATTTTCATAATCGATATTGTAGAATTTGTGTGATTTTTGTAATTTTCGTAATGTTTTGTATATCATTTAAAATTAACTAGATTTTCCTTACAATTGAAAAATCAGAATATTATTCATTTTTGAAATCAATACTAGTAAATGAAATATTTACAAATATTTACAAATGCGATTGATGTTTGAATTACTATTTTGTCATATATAAAGGAAAAGTGACTGTACAGTTGTCTTTAAAAGGACATAAGATATACATGTACATGTTTTGATTTCGCAAAACATGTAGGTACATTATGTAAATATTGTTGATGCTTATTAGATGACCTTAGAATAATAATTACAGATCTGGCATATCAACACGTCACATATTTTTAAAATGGGGTCAATCGTGCCTCTGCAGAGAAGTATTCTCTAGAGAATATAATCACGCAATTTAAATACAGTTTTCAATTAACTTTAACTACCTACATGCAAATCACATGTGAATTTTAAGTGTTTAATTATTGTTCATATCAAAAAATTATCTTTTTAAAACCATGATTTTTTTCAGATATAAACCTTTTCTCTCACTTTTGTTGTTTATCAAGTAAATTTGTCACAAACACAACTATGGTGGTCGATGTGGTTCGTTATATTGATGCATTTTGATTTTCCTTTACTGAGAAGGTGTTTTACAGATCAAAAAAGTTATCTACTCATTATTTTTTTTAATGATAAATACTGAACGTACACGTGCAGATATTTTCAAAGTATTCACTGGCTCATTCGATTTTTACCGAATATATGTGACTTTTGTAGTGTTGTGCATTTATTTAGTGAAAATTATGAAATTATGGGAAAGTACAAAAATGTCAAAATTATATCCTAAATTACCACAAATAACTGAACAAAATGACTTAAAACTTGAAGTGCATTCCATGTAAGAGTTTGTGACAATAAATGCTTCCTTTAATGAATTTATTACAACTTTTGATTAAACAATAATTGAGAAAAGGTAAAAAGAGAGCTATTCCTGAAAAAAAAATATGTGCACTTTTTTCCATTTTGAATCCAATTAACATGTATATATCAAATATCCTCGTCCATGAGTTTTATGGTTGAATTCAATTAGTGTATCCGGAGCTAGTTGTGATCATTATGAAAGTTAGTTTTATTGAACTGTTCTTAGTTCCCAATTAATGGTTTCGGCTAATCATATATTCAAAGACAAAATAGCCATATGCAAATATACATGTAAGTCATGATACAGTCGACGCATCGAAAAGAATTTATCTAATAAGTATTCGATGTATACTATATAAATGATAAATAAATTATTTTAGATTACATTTTGCTCCTTTCATTATTGCATTTCAAGCTTATTAATATGCATGATTGTGTCTATGTGTACACAAAAATGTTGCAGTAACTCTTGTTTTTGTTACCAAAATTTATTCATTTGCGATCGAAATAAGAAAATTACAAAAGCCAGTCGCTCAATCACATTTAACACGAATGTCGGGATTTTCGAATACAGGTGTGTGTATTTCTGCAGCATCAAAAATCTTTTAAGGGAAAAAGCATATTTCAATTAAAGGAATCCATTAAGCTAACAACATATTGGATGGCAATCTGGTATTGGCAAGAGACAGGAAGATCACAATGCTGCTTTGGCTACGATATTCCAAAATCTACCAGCCAATGAACTCGAATAGTCCAAATGCGAAGTCGAGTTGTGGCCAGATAACATTCTTTGGACTTGTGTTCAGTAAAGCTGGTACATGGTACATGTATCACACTAAACTCTGCGAAAATCTCAGCCGTTCGATGGTATCGTGAACTCATGTTACCATCCTAACAAAGTTTTTGTTTTGGGGGACGCGAGCCCTGTTGATTTGTTGACTACTGTATACACTGACACAAGAGGATCAAATAGTTGCTTTCGCAAGACATACACTTAAATATACTGATACAAGAGGACTGAATGTATATTTGGTTTCGAAAGTCGATCACTTAGTGGACTAGAATCGCGTTACAGACAAACAGAGAAAGAGGCTCAAGTGATCATGTGTGCATGTGATCATTTAATATATGTACTTGAGAGGTGCAACACACCTCTGGATTACGGATTACAAACTTTTGCTAACAATTTTGGCAATGATCGACCTAAACCTCCCTTAAATTGTGATCTTTGGAACATCGACTCAACCGTTTAAGCCAGTATAGTTTAGGAAAAGATTAAAATGTCTAGTTACGTAATTATTATACAAAGACCGTTATTTTGTAGCTCTAATCAGTACTAGTTTTGTGAACTTACCAATTAGTATTATGCTGAGTTGTGTTCATGTAAAATTTGTTTGCTGTTAATTTCAATTTTTGTTAAATCTACAATTAAAATTCAATACTTGAGAAAAAATATACCCTTTAAATAATAGATCTCAAACTATTTATTGGAGCGTAATGATAAAACATTAACAAAATAACGTATTGCTTTCCCATGCATGTGGAGAAATACAACGAGTTAGGAGATCACAAACAAAAACATGGCAGCATTTACACGGGTATTGTGATTTTATTGATAATCAGGATTATACTCAACAGAGCTTAAAGTCGTGGGTTATTTGCTGATACAATGTAGGTATGTGTATGGACATAATCAAAAACTGATTGAAACCATAACCAGACTAGTATAGGTCATTTATATGGCATGACACTTCAGTTACTTGGATATCTCGTGAATTTGCACTTACATGTAGTTACTCAGATGTCTGTTGTGATCTAATCAGCTATTAAACTCATTTGAAGAGTGACATGAAACAGGATGCAAAGAGAAATTCGATAAAGACATAATTCCTGAAAATGTTTCAAAATAAACTAGTTGCTGTCATTAGACAGTAATACCCGCACCAAGTGTTTGCCCCTAAATAACACTCCCTTGTACCAGTTTTAGTAATTTTCATAAAGGATGAGATCCCATCCCATAATACACATATTGCCTTTATATAAATTTGGGGTTGAACTGTTTGCATGTGAACTTTAAATTCATCAATAATCTAAACATTTCATGTCATAGAAAGTATTGTCTATATAATTATTATTAACAAAATTAAATTATCCCCCCCCCCCCCCTTCGGCGGTTGCCTGCTTTAGATATGCTTTTGTGTGCTAACATCATCGTGTGCGTGGATTGAGAGAAGGGGTGGGGTGAGGGGTCCAGACCCTCCCCCCCCCCCTAAATTCATTTATGTAGTAAAATTACCAAACATAAACCTCGGACCACTGCAAACGCAACAATATAACCGAACTTTCTTTAGAAAGTGCGGGTATAATTATTACTCTGACCCCCCCCCCCCCCACACACACTGTCCATGGATAAAAAACATACGAATATTTTGATAACCATGTAGTTGCAATAAAGAATAGTGTAAACAGTGTAAAGTAAATGACATATTGCACAATGATTTTCACTGCAGGACTGCTAGGGCAGAAGATATGATGACTGATTACGGTGGTATCGGACATATGTCAAATATTTATGTGGATAAAAGTGCGTTATTTATATTATATAGTTATATTATAGTTAAAATACTTTCACTGTTTTAGAATTTAAAACTTTTACAATATTTGGCAAAATAATCCCGTTTTTAAAATTTTTCGAACCTTAAGGTAAAAATTAGATAAGCCTCCCCCCTCCCCCCCCCCCACCCCCCCCGCTCAGGATTCGAACTCTCTACTTACAGACAAATAGTTATTGCTCTAACACATTGCACTTTGCTGTTATGTAACATTATTTTGGGGGAAAATGTTATATTTTATACTTTATTTGTTTAGTTCAATAGGGAGTACATCACAATATGCAGGTGTCCCATCAACCACCATAAAGCTGAAAATTGTGCTTTACATGGTTAATTATCTAATAAAATTGTGCAAGCGGTTTTAAAGAATAAAGTTGTGAAAATACATGTAATATGTTACAAGTAAATGATCCTTGCCCGAAGTTACGTACACAACACAGGTCTATGGGATGCATTAGTGGATGCTAGTTTTACCCAGCTCTTTGGTTAGATGGGTTTCACGTGGTGTACATGCATATGTGTTTTCGATATACAGTTGTGCAGTTTCTGTCATTTTAATTGCAAAAGTTATTTTTTCATTTGTCAGACTTACAAATTTGTGTCTTAAATATCATGTTTATATGAGTTATTATAGGGAGGAAGGGGAAGGGGTCTAATTAACCCTTCCCAATCCCCAGGATATGTGGATAAGATACATTTCTAGTAAAAATGAAGGCATGTTGCAGCTTTTTTCCCATTAGACTCCCTACCCCATCATCACCACCAGTAATAGAAAAAGAGTTAATGAGTGTAATTTTTTTTAGTATGCTTACTCTTTTTTAACAAGTTATATGTGGTATGTCAAGATTTATGACTCATGAAAATTTGTGCATTTTAATCCTGATTGTAAACAAATATACACGTATATTTATATTTATATACATGTGATAATATAGATTAGGGATGGCAATCAATTGTAGAATTGCAAATCGGTTATTTTTAACGCATTTTGACTGATTAATTTGTTAATCATTTTGAAAATATCAACATTTCTAAATATAACATAGTATCAATTTTTTTTGAAGATTGATTTTGTAGCTATTAACAACTTAATTAGGGCCCCACTCTGCAGATGCCCTATCATTTTGATCATTCTGTCCAATTCTGCTGGTCATATCAAGATACATTTATGACATGGCCCCTGCCCCTTGGGTCATCCCCACCTTCCCAGGAGTTGTTTTTAAACCACCACCACCCCATTCCTCTGAAATAGGAAATGATAATACATTTTCATAACTTTTGAGATCCCCACCCCTGAACCATATTCATTCTTACTCCTTGTATCATTGCACATCAATTGGTATATAGGTTATGCCCCCTTTTAGACGTCCAGTGACTTTCCAGAATTGGAACTAATCACGTATTTTATCTTATTCATATGCAGTGTTTGACTTATGTAGGTAATTCCTAGCCCTAGCCAAATGATGACCCTGCTTTGTTTTTTACAGCAAGGTTTTTGTTGACTGACTTTATAATTTCCGCAATTACATTTTGTTTATCTTTAAGATTAAAAAGCAATTTCCAAAATCTCTTTATGCTACTGTAAAAATGGTAGAAAAGACTCTGAATCTCTCTCCCCACCCCCACCCCACAGAAAACATGAATACCTGGTAGTCGAATATTTTTAAACATCTTCAAAATCATCGAAATCCTCCCTCCTAAACCATACATATTTTTGTTTCTTGAACCATGACCATGTTAAGGCAAATTTTGTGGTATTAGTAGGTCATAGCCTCTAGCCTCTGGGGGTCACCCTAACCCCAACCCCACCCCGTCCCCCACCCCCCAAAATCAGAAATGATCAAATAACTTGAAAAAAATGCTTGTGATCCCCACCCCTAGGGCATCTTTATTCTTCCTCCTTGTGCATCTTATGGTATGTTAATTCAAACACAAGAGATAAGAGAGGTTCAGGAATTAGGTTTTTTATGGGACGAAACATCATTTTGCAGTAGTATTGACCCTCAAAATCAAATTTAATAAAATCAATAGATGATGTGGCTATTCATTAAATCATGAGAGGAGTTCTGGGAAGTAGGTTTTTTTAAGGAGTGATAAACGTCAATTTTCTGCTACTTTTTGACTCCCTGGATGAAATTTTAATTTTTAAAACCTTATTGCACATCTATAGGACAGCCCCTATCATATCTCAAGAGATGAAATAGCTACTGCATAAATTGTAAGAGGAGTTCTGGAAGCGATATTTTTTTGCAAAACTTTTTGTTGCCCACCGACCCCCATGATAAAAATAAAAACTCTGAAACCTGATTACACATCAACATGACACTCCGAATTATATTCTAGTAGATCATTTGCCTACTGCAAAAAGAAATTGACCTTTTTTGAAACCAGATTTTTTGTAAAAAAAAAAAAAAAAAAAAAAAAAAAAAAAAAAAAAAAAAAAAAAAAAAAACCTGATTTTTCAGGCACTAAATGATGCTCAGGACAAAATTTAAATTTCCGAAACCTTATTGCGCATCTATGGGACACCCCAAAACATATTCCAAGAGATGATTTGTCTACTGTTGAAAATGGAAGAGGAGTTTAAGGAAGAAGTTTTGAAACCTTTTTACAAAACAACATGACCCCCCAAATCAAACTCCAAGAGTTCAGTTTGCTGGTTTATAAGATGTAAGAACAGTTTGAGAAAGTAAAACGTGACAGACGGACGGACAGACGGACGGACGGACGGAACAGGGTAACAACATTATACAGTGCTGCTATCGTGAAAGTTGATATAACAATCATATCCTATATCCTGTATCCTGCATCCTATCCTGAAAAAAAGCTCTATCATATCCTATCCTATCCCATACCATCCAAATATAGAAATTAAAATTAAATAAAACGAAATTTGAGAAAAAAGTAATTTTATCAGCTAATGTAGTACTCAAAATGACTAATTAAAACATAAAAACGAAAATTCTTAGAACGGGATAACTTATTTACCTGTATAACGGTAACATAAATCGTACGCAGAATGTACACAAAATTGTAAACAAACAGGTAAGCGATTAGAGTTTTGTTTATATAATAAGATTTCTGTATTAAAAACAGATAAATAACTTCGTTGTATTTATTGAATTAATGTTCAAACAAACATTTTTATCAAATTAGCTTTCTTATCACATTATAACCGAGTGAAATGATCGGTAATCGGCCGATTCGTTCGGCGATAAATGTAGACATGATCTGGAAATTATCATTTCTTCTGGAATTAATAAAAAGATCGCATTTGTACTTAACTCATTCGGAGCTATTTTCAAAATATAAATTCATACGCATTCATTGTTATCTAACATTTATTAATTTGATCTGTTCAGTTTAATATCGGACAGATATATACGTCTCTGTTATCGGGTATCGAAGAAATTATATGAAACGTGAAAAGTACACACAATGTCTGTTTCTTGTTTATATGTTTTTATATTAATATGCCGAACTGTTCGTCTATGAATTCAATTAATTGTTTAACATTTTGTAGACTTTAAATGAAGTAAGGAGATGTATTTTCGGAAGCCATGTTTAAAATCCCCGGGTGTAAATCATGTGACCAACCAAAATGGCCGCCTAATGCATGTCGAAAGTACAGTTTCGGATCAAAATACGATGACCGCTGACCGGTGACAGGTGACCGCTCTTTAGAGGGCAATCATATAGGATTTTTAATCGGGAGGAAATAAAATGACCGCATACGAAAGGTGACTGCTTAATAGGGGTGACCGCTTCGGCAGTTTTGACTGTACATCGAACACGTGTGTCGTTCATACAGAGTGAATAACGTCTGCATCTTTTTGAAGACCCTGGCGGCAGTTCATCCAACATAGTAGATAAATGATAGAATTCCAAGAAAGTAACAAAGTAGAATAGTTTCCTCTTTTTACAAAAACACTCCGTTTCTAAAATCCATGCGGTCATTGCACGATCTGCCAGAATGTGTGGTTTGCGCAGGAAACAGGAAAACGTTCTACAACTATCGAGGATTTTTTAATATGTGTGCCTGGATGTCAGTCTGTCTTGTTTCGTCGTTCATCAGAAATTCCTTACCAGTGCAGTGGTTGTCACGTTGTTTTTGTTCAATGTAACGTGCTCGGGTGAATGAAATACCTGAGTGCGATGAAGCATCAATAGTGCTATCTGCCTTATAAAGGGGGTGTGTAGCGATGAGCAGAAAAATAGAAATCGACAACTAATATGGCGGTAGTCGGAGATATAAGGGAAATAATGTGTATTTATGAATTCATGTCAGCTTTAAGACACATTGTACGCCACGCTTATATCATGTTGTTAACACTTCAAGGTAATTCTTTTTAATATGACACAATAGTAAACTTTTTATTAGTATAAAAAGCTTGTACCGTGGAGGAATGTGACAGATCATTCATACAACTTCGTAATGAGTCAAACTCTTTCACTGGGATTTCGAAGGTTTCCTGTCAGATTCCATTCATAAAAATCCACACTGTTAACGAGTTGTTTGAGAACATTCATAAGCGCGTCCATTCCTTTAACCATTTAATTTTTACCATCTAAACTCTGGTTTTCTAAGATTTAGTCTAGTACTCCATTCTTCTATATATCCTCCATAATTTAAATATTGATTGATATTAAATAAAGCGTGCAATTGTTCTAAAAATACAACCTTTGTGTAGGTTATCTTCCCTTACTTACATGTAGATACACATTACTGTTTGGGGCTATTTTTGAATTATTTTTTTTTCAATTTTCAGCAATAGATAAAAATATTCACACGAGTAAGGTGATACTCTATATTATTTATTTGTTATTCTATCGTTATTTCACAAACTAGTCTTAATCAAAACAGATGTATTGGAGAATTAGCGATTTTAAATTTGAGGGCAATACAGCCCCTTGACGACAGAGGAATATCGTTCTGAGGTTGATACAGCCCTAGCTTCCGGTTGCTGTCTCACCTAGTCCAAACATTTGTATCAGGGCTAATACACTACTAGGTGTATGATATGGATCCGTATAAACCCAGCAGATCAATATCAGCCCTGTAGAATCCTAATCAGCCTTTGAAACTGATACAGGTATTATTAAGTTAGCTGTATCGCATATGAAACAACCCTTTATTTATTTCTAAGTATGTAGTAACTATAAGTATAAAGCACAGCTTGCCTGTAATATGATGTATACTTTTATATAAACAAGAAATTAATTAAACAAAAATATTAAATAATACCAAGATTAATCAACTTTAAAGTTGAAAATTCCAAGATTAAAGTTGGAAATTACAAATTTTAAGTTGGAAAAATTAACTTTACAGTTGGACAAAAATCAACATTAAAGTTGGAAAAATTAATTTTACAGTTGGAAAAATTAATTTTACAGTTGAAAAAAAAATCAATTTTTAAGTTCGAAATTCCAAGATTAAAGTTGGAAATTCTAACTTTAAAGTTGGAAATTGCAACTATAATAATACTGCCCTATTCAAATCGTTTGGTCAGAAATACATTCTCAGGTAGTATAGATTTAAGTATGTTAAAATCATGATCAAGGTAGGTAAGATGGGGCCACAATGGGGGGTTGGGTTTTTACATGGGAATATATTGAGAAAAATCTTTTAAAATATTCTTCTCAAAAATTGTTTGTCCAGAAAAGCTGAAACTTGTGTTGAAGCATCCTTATGTAGTCTAGATTTCCGTGTTTTCAAATCATGATCCCCGGAGGTCGAGTGGGCCACAATGTGGGGTTGTATTTTGACTTAGGAATATATTGAGAATTTTTTTAAAATTTTGAAACTTGTGCGGAAGCATTCTCAGATAGTCTAGTTTCAAATTGTTCAATTCATTTATATGTATTTATAAATAATTTTCCTTAAAAAAAGCAATGCTTCTGAATACATTACATCGAATTTATCGATTTTTTATTTTCAAGTACTAAGACTTGTCAGATGGTGATGGTTTTCCATTCATGATTTGTGCTTAGGTCCAAACCTGTTTCACTTCCGTTTTGCCAGAGTAACTGCACATGAGAATTGATTAAAATCAACTCCCAAAAATCGTTAACTGTCTTAACACCCTTTTTCGTACCATATTTTTATGAAAATGTGCTTCAGGCAAACTTTTATTTTTGAGTTATACTATATTGGAACATTTTATTTTATCTTCATATGATTCACTGTTAAATGTGACCTCTTTACTTGTAACCATGACTGGAAAGCATTAATCCAAAACAAATTAGTAGTGTTTTTTATGGGTAATGTATAGATTCATCTCCAAAATCTATGATTTTATTTAATGCACATTTGCCGAAGGAGGCTTAAAAAAATGTTTAGCCAGGATTGGTTACCTGTAAAAACTTTTTTAATCCAGGGCACTTTAGAAATAGTACGAAATGCCCTATATATTGAGCCTTCTCTGAGCCTTCCCTGTAAATATTTTTTAGTATTAACGTTATAAGCAGAGATCGATGAGTTTATGACATGATATGTCTATTTCTAACAAGTACGTTTGTTATTAAGATGAAGAGATTTTTATAGCATCGGTAGTTTATTGTTTATGGCATATATAATGTACTTGTTTGATTTTAGGATCTGGGAAATATTCAAATAGCGAACTTGGAAACTGTCTTCGGCTATTTGCACTTCAAGGAGTCAGTGCTGCGGCCATGCGGATAGTTTTTGACAACTTGCCTGGTACATTTGTAGAGAAGTTAAATCATCACAGTAAATTGATATCAGAATGGAAGGATAAAGAGATTTCAGGTGGGTATATACGCAGTGTATGAACGGAAGTGTATAGTTTTGGGAACCTCTGTTTGTCGAACCGAGAGAACTAGTAGCGTTGCGTACAGTATTTTTTTCGTAGATGAAAAATACGTAAATAACTAATATCTGAAGGGACAATGTCTCGAGTTTTATATGGTAATGAACTAGAATACGTTTATACTCGCCTTTTTAATCTTAAAATCTTGAAATTTCTCTTCATAAGGCGTTTGATCAAAAAATCAGTATGTGACAAAGCATCATTTTCAAAAGAGGGGACCAGACAGGAATTGCAGGGGAAACTCGGAAGGCATTGAAAAGATGTATATAATAATTCAAAATACTGAAAGTACTGAAAAGCGCTAACCTAGTTCGGTTCTAAAGGAAATTTACTTTGTGCAAGCTTAGTAAGCAATGAGACTTTTTGAAATTTTGGCACATGATTAATTAATATTAATTGAGAGTATCCAAGGCCAGAAGGGTAAAAATGGCGTTGAAGTTGAACTCATCCATATTTATCCTTTTTCAATTTAATATTGATTAATAAAATTTGGTCGATATTATTTTCTCTTTATATATATATATATATATATATATATATATATATATATAAATATAAATATAAATTAAAGATGAACACGACTTGTAAATGGAAACTTGACTGAAACATGGTATATAAAAGCCTTTGATTTTGTTACACTTGATTTCACACCTAGACCTAGTGTGCGATACGTTTGTTTGTCTGATGTTTGCACTTTTATATTGTTGTTATACGTGCACTTTCTTTGTAAATGTATTGCATTGACAATTATAATTGATGTTCTGAATTGTCTTGTGCATATGTACTGCATTTAGCTGGTAAGTTGTTGCGTCAAAGTAACAAATGTAAGCGAGGTACGATATACGTCCACACAGGTAAGATCTACAATGAAAACTTAGTCAGTTCCTTATGTACGCGCTGTGGGGAGAGAGATGAACAGCAAGAACTATGGCTATTTACGAGTCGTCTTCAGCACTTTAAATAACACTACTCTATGTTTTTTTTTAATTTAATATGCAGCTACTGGCACTGTTAAAGGTTATTTTGCAACATCGCTAAATGGCTACTTACCATAGCTAAACTCTCAACAAGAACATTTTGTTAAAATAAAACAGTTCTTAAAAACATATGTAATAAAAATTACCGACGGTGTCACAGTGAAAAAAAAAAATTGCATTTAATAATAAAAAAGATGAAAAAAGGTTACGTTTACAAAACAAACCCACGCTATATTTCGGCGTTGTTCAATGTATTCCTTCGCAGTAATATTACAGAACTACGAATTCGCTAAATAAAATATGTAAATGTCACATATTCGATTTTTTAAAAATTATTTTATATTAGTTTTTGACATTTTCTTGCAAAGAATCGATTTGATTTTTCTACATTTCAGCTTCTGTATACGCAATATATTTCATCATCACTGCGTAGCAACCCCTGCAATGATGTACGTAAGCCATACACGTTAGATTCACAATAGCCCGTGCAATTATGTGCGTAAACCCCTGAAACTGGTTCCCTAACCAGTTTAAATGATGTATTTTTCTGCTCATAGGGGGCGGTTATTTGAAACTGGTTCCCTAACCAGTTTAAATGATGTATTTTTCTGCTCATAGGGGGCGGTTATTTGATGCACCGGAAGTACAAGTCTAACGACGATAAAGCGCTGAACTATGCTTAGCGCTTCAAAAAAGACGTACGTGCCCTTGTCACATGTTTTCTTTTGCTTCGCTCAGCTGAACATCATTTATTTCCTATTCTAATCATACAATTAAAGAACCCATGATTGGAAGAAGGAGACAACGTTAGCCTTATTTATTGACAGTTTGTTAATATATAAAACTAGTCCGTTAACTTTTATGTACTAGGCAGCCCGGAATGGTAGACATCTTTTTTCTAGGTACATCACTTTGTACCCTGTGCTTAGTTATTGAAGATCCATTAAAAATTTGATACTTCAAGGTAATAATAATATGAAACTGGATGTTGTCATTAGACAGCAATACCCGCACCAAGAGTTTGCCCCTGAATAATACTCTCTTGTAACAGTTTTGGTCAAAAAGAAGGCCACAAGCTATTTCTGAATTATGATATTCATAAAGAATGAGATACACATTATCGGCCGTGTATGTACAATCTGAAGTTGAACCGTTTGCATGTGAATTTTAAATTTATCAATAATCTTCACATTTCATGTCATAGAAAGTATGGTCTATATAATTATTACAAACTCTGCGCTAGATATGCTTTTGCGCGTCAACATCATGGGGTACTAGATGGGTTTCACATGGTGTACATGTACACCATGTATGTGCTTTTGATATGCAGAATAGGATTAATTAACATGCATAAACTTTAAGTTTCTTTTGTGGTGATCAGCTAATGGAATTCATATTGTGCTCTAATTGGATTATCATTATGATTTTGACCAATACAGTTAAGCATAATACATGTACTTTTGAGATCCCCTTCCTTAAACCAAATTTATTCTTGCTCTTTGTGTCATTGCGCATCAAATGGTATATAGGTTATGTCTCCTTGGAGACATCCAGACTTTCCAGAACTGGAAATAAAAAGTATTTTATTTTATTCATATGTAGTGTTTGACTCATGTGGGTAATTCCTAGCATAATGATGACCCTGCTTTGTTTAGGAGACTTTACAATTGCCCCGATTACATATAACATTTTGTTTATCTTAAAAATTAAAAAAGCAATTTCCAAAATCTTAATGTGTATCTAAAGAAAATCAAGAAATGATATAAAATCTGCTACTGTACACGTGTAAGAATTAACATGATTAAGATAATCGCAATCTTTAGAATCAGGTTTGATGGGGGTGGTGGATGTGGAGGAAAAACATTTGATTTTAATCATTTATTGTTATCAAGTTTAATTTGCAACTGAAAATTAGTTATTAAATTAGGTAGAAAATAAGACGTCTGATCATATCTCAACAGATCATTTGTCAATTATGCAAAGTGTAATGTGATTTTTGTTTAGAATTTTTTTTCCCCAGTTTATAAAACTTTTTATACCCCAAATAATATTTTGATTTTAATAGACCACTCCACAACTAAGAAGAGTGTAAATGTAAGGTTTTATAATTTTAAGCAAAACTAAATGAAAGGTTTTTTTTTTAATTTCGAGAAAAACTGTCATTTTATTTAGAGTTTAAGGAAGCTTAGGATAAATGTTAATTTTCTACTACTTTCTACTACCAGGATAACATTTAAATTTTTAAAACCTTATTGCATATCTATAGGTCAGCCCTTCCAAGATATGATGTGTCTATTCATTAAATCATAAGAGGAGTTTTGGGATCTAGGTTTTTAGGGGTGATAAACGTCAACTTTCTGCTACTATTTGACTCTCTGGATGAAATTTAAATTTTGAAAACCTTATTGCACATCTATAGGACAGCCCCTATCATATCCCAAGAGATGACCTCCATGCAATCATATTCTAGTAGATCATTTGGCTATGTTGACGTTTTTGAAACCAGACTTTTTGTAAGAAAAAAAACCTCATTTTTTCAGCCAATAATTGACCCCCATGACAAAATTAAAATCAAAATTAAAGTTTCCGAAACCTTATTGCGCATCTAAATATATTCCAAGAGATGATTTGTCTACTGTTGAAGATGTAGGAGGATTTCGAGGAAGCAGGTTTTTTGTGAAAAAACGTCATTTTTTACAATTATTTGACCCCCAGGACTACTAGAGAATCTTTGAGACCTTTTTACAAAACAACATGACACCCCTAATCAAACTCCAAGAGTTCAGTTTGCTGGTTTATAAGATGTTAGAGCATTTTGAGAAAGTAAAACGTGACAGACGGACGGACGGACAGGGGTAACAACAATATACCCGAACTTTTTTTATAATAGAAAGATTGCATAATTAATTTATGTAACTTCATTTTTAATACCAGGTTTGGGATAAATTGGTCGTACATGTACCAAACTTGAATGACAAAATAACTCAACTCATGAATTTAAATACCCCTAAAACCGAATAACCACGACCAAGAAAATAGATCCTGACTATAGTTTAAGGTGGTATGGGATATCTCCATATTATGACGTATCTCCTATTGAAATAAACACTAAAAATTAAAGTATAAATTTTTAATGTCTTTTCTTTACTAAATTATAACTAACAGTGTTAGCTACGAATCTGCTGGGGCTTTTGTGATTTTTACCTTTCCATACATTTTTAAAACTTTTTTTGTCCAGATATTGTAGAATTTGAAAATTCTAAACCGGAAAAAGTATATTGTAATGTACTTTAATCCACTTCAATAGCGACGGGTTTCCCATAAACTACCTTATATCCCTGAGTAAGAAAACTTGCTGGATAAGTTTAAAACAATATTACACATGACAGTTATATAGAAAGATAATAATTTCGGCCTGGGCGTGTTCAAATCTATCATAAAGCCCTTCGGGCTTTATTGGATTTGATCACGACCCGACCAAAATTATCACCTCATAATACTCAAAGAATGATTCATTATTCCTTGATTATTAATTCAGAAAAAACGCAACCGTCCACCTAGCAAAATGTACCGGAATCGAAACCAGTTAAGACCAAACCTCATCAATACTTTTTTATGAAAACCGAAAATTGTGTTCTCTTTCGATTCGCTCTGCCAAACAAATCATTTCCTATTCTAACAAATAAAAAGCACATATTTTGAAAGAGGCGACAACGTTAGCCATATTCGAGAAAAAAAAACCGCCAGAGTAGTAGAATAAATAATGTACTGTTAAACTGAACACTTAAGATATTAAAACAACTGTAATAAGTTGGATTATTTCACTGTTGTTTCATCTACATGTGAATGTTGCGCGATGCACCCTTAAAGGAAGTTTTACAAGTTTATCATTGCAAGGATTTGAAATAAGCTTTTTTCATGATACCACTACACATCGTAGAACACATAACATAGCGTCGTTAGTTACGAAGTTACAACTTAAAGACAAAGTTAATTGTGTCCAGGACAATTAATTTGCTCTGAACAAGGTGAGAGATGAAGAGAGACACTGTTGCAGGCATAGTAAATAGTAAATAATAAATTATATTTTAGACACAAACTTTCAAATTTTGATAAGTGCGTGTTTTATTAAAGGCGATTGGATCGGATTTGGAAGCTTCTATTAAGCATGGAATATTTCTACCCGATACTTAGTCCGAAATATCTGACGTTTTCCTGGCTTTTTTAACGATTTTGATATTTTACGTGCCAGGAGAACGTCAGAACCGACGCCATTACGAAAACTGGAAATTCACCGCCTCCAACTGGAAGCGGCATTCTAGGCTCGGAGGTGAAGCTGTGTTGGGTAGAATTTTACAGTAGGATCTGCACGCTAAAGGCTCTTTTTCTCTTTTCTCACCTTTCATTTGTTGAACAATGGATGAGTGCAGCATCAACCCGATCGTAAATAAGAGTCACATTAAACAAATTTTAAAATTAATTACACAGATAACTGTTGATTGAAAATAATAAAAACAATTATCTGTTGGGCATTATTTTAAAGATACATAGAGAGTTAAAATCAATTTGCCAAACCATAGTGGGAAAATGAAAAAAATGAAGTAGGGACAGACTAATTGACAAACTGCGATAAAGACTATAGCCACACCGGTTTCACCAGTAGAGGACTAAAAAAATTGAACTGTTAAACAATTTTGAAGTTTTATTTTAATTTATTCATTTTTTAGAGCCGGGAAGACAATTGGATTCATCAAAAGATTTAGACATTTCTTTAATGTACAGCGTTATTAAAAAGGTATATCATCAAAAACCAAAAAAAGGGTGGGGAAATCGTCCAGGCGAACATGACATAGGTATTGCTGATGACATCGAACGAATTCGTCAATGCAGAAATCGTATTTGTCATACAGATGCTTCAGGAATGGAAACAAACTTATTCAACGAGTCCGTCTTGGACCTATTAGGGGTAATATGTATTTGTTTTTACATTGTATCTTTCATGGATAAATTCAAGCAAAAAATTTAATAAAATATGCATACTGAAGTCATACATGTATACCGATATGTTAAACTGGAGTCTGCTTACTATCTACTTATTATATCAATATCCTTATCTTTATTAATAATAAATGTGGCAAAGTATTGCTTTTTTAACATGTAATATGTATACTGTAAAAGGGAAGTATTCGCCCCCGTTTTATTTTCGCTCATTTCGCTCTTTTTTGTCAGTTAGCAGATAAAGACTTGGCGAATTCCAATGTCTCATATTAACTCTCTTTTACCACAACAATGTTGTGGCGATTTCAAGACGAGGCAAAACTGTAAGTAGAAGCGAAAATATCACGGGGCGAAAATAACCCTGTATCCAATATATACTAGTGGCAAAGCATGGAAACTGAAACCGATAAATCTTGCAATGACAGTAAAACGTTGCAAGATTACATGGGACACGTTGAGCAACAGTCTCATGGTCGCACAACACACGCATAAACAGTTGCGATTTATCTTACGATCTTTAAAGATCATGCATCGCTCTTGCGAGTACACAAACCGTTGCATTGCAATAATTTGGATCACATTCGGTCGCGTGTCGACTATTTTTAGAAGACTTGATGCGACCACAAAAACGCATGCAACGAATGCGAGAGCTCGTGCAACGTATACGATAGCTCACGCGAAGCCAAAAAATTCTGATCGCAAAGTGTTGTAAAGTGCTCGTGTGCCAATTGTGAAAGGGGCTTTAGCTACTGTAACATTGTACATTGCTTTATAGCGTATTAATTACACTATACTCATATTGACCGGAAAACGAGAAAATAATGCAAAACGTTCTAGCATTGCTTTAAGATTACGAACCGTGAAGAGGATTAAATAAGTTGTTTTTTTCTCGAAAAAGGCCTTATCATGCATATCAGTGTGCCAAATGGCAAACCAGTCACAGGTTATACCCATAAAAATGTTGTTATTAAAAAACTGAAGAAATATTATGAAAGTCGTCGGCTCAAAACGATAATGAAATATCTCCAAAGTTTACATGACAATGCGCAAGCACACAAAGCACGTATTGTGACCTAGTACATGTATTTGGAGGCGGGAAAGTGTACTGTCCTACCCCGCCCAACCCCATCCCCATCTCCACCCCACCCCGTCTTCTCCAGATCTGCGAATTCTTTCTGTTTCCCAAACTAGGGAACCACCTATCTGAAAAAAAAACCACAAATCCCGAAATGTCCTTGGTCTGCAATTAATCAGTGTATAATGGGTGTCCCTAATGAGGTATATGAAAAATGTTTCCAGAAGTGGATCGTCTAAAAAAGTGTATCCAGGCCAAGGGTGAGTACTTTGAAGGGTATGGGCGAATAAAAGGATCAAAGATTAATGAATATGGGTGAAAACATCCAAGTGTCATTAGTTTTTGAACATCCCTCGTACATTTTACTGGATCGGTACTAATTATAACCGCACTTTCTAAAATTAGTTCGGTTAATTTGTGTGTGTTATCCTGTTCCGTCCGTTAAAACACAATGTAATATTTTACATGTGTACTTAGTTTTTTCAACGTTACTTACTATATAAAGTCCACGTTATAAACATGAACTGAAAACATTTTCTACTGAACGAGGGATTTTAAAACAACGAGCGTATATCAATCAAGAAAGTTGGTGAAATTTGTTGAGGAAAATATGCCGTTTTTAGAGATACATGTACACATATGCCATTTTAAAGATACATGTACAGGTTTTAAGCAAAAAGTCATAAAAAAGTATAAATCAGCGGTGAAGCTATAGGTAGATAAAATATGTACGGATAAGTTTGTTCCACGTGTTTGTCTTGAATAAAATTTTATTTTGAACTATTGAAATGATTAAATAACAACGAAAGCGTATTGCTGCCAGTTTAAATAAATTTTAACAAAGTCATACGTACGAGATATTAAGTCGTTATAACGAGATAATATGTCCTATGAACGAGATAATAAGTCGTACGTACGAGATAATAAGTCGTACATACGAGATAATAAGTCGCACGTACGAGATAATAAGTCGTACATACGAGATAATAAGTCGCACGTACGAGATAATAAGTGGTACAAACGACATAAACTAAGGCGTACAAACGACATTAACTAAGTCTTACGTACAAATTACTAAGTCGGTATAATGAGATGATAGAGAAGTTTAGCAGGCCAACGGGTACGCGTACTGGTACGTGTAGGTTACAAGTTAGAACTTCAAGTACCAATTCACATAACTTTTTTTGTTAAGCAGTTGTAACGTGTACCTGTACGTGTAAATGTTTTAAATGTAAATTTAGATATTCTCTCCTACTAATCAGATACTTTTTAGTCACAGTCAAAAATTGAGAATTGCATGTGTTAATTTTATTGAACATCATTTTTATATATGTATATTCTTATTTATCACAGATGAATAAAATAAGAGCCATCGCATATTTTGGAGGAAGAGATACGTGTATTAAAACTCCAATAACATACTGAATTTTAATGAAAATTTATGTTTGTTTGGTATCAGTATTTGCATTAAATATTCAGCCTTAAAAAAACCCACTTTGTTGAAATAAATAGCCAACAGGGAAACAGAAGCAACAAGTTCGACCTTACGGGTACTTTGCAATTTACACGTATGTTTATTCGGGTACATACGTGTAGAAATTCGTCATTACACAAACTGATGACGTAATGCACATATTTCCCTTTCTACAAGTACGCGTACACGTTGGTTTGCTAAACCTCTCTAATATGTCGTACCTACGAGATACTATACGTTTAAGATTATATTTAAGTGAAAATATCGCATTTTAACGCAACATCACAAGGCGGTTATACGTTTCCGTAGTACATACGTTTCTACAAATATCTTAATATCTCGTACGTACGACATCTCGTTATAACGACTTATCATCTCGTTCGTACGACATATTATCTCGATATAACGACTTAGTATCATATCATAACGACTTAGTTTCTCGTTATTACTACTTTATTGTCTGGACGTACGAAATATTATCTTATACGTGTAACCGTAGGTTTGTTTGTTCCAATAAACAAAACATAGTCGTTGTAGGTTCAGTTTGTGATATTATATATTTATTTATCACCCTGTAAAATATATACAACATAATCAATATTAAATAACAATAACACATACTTTATCACATTTGCAATCAATATATACGGACGTATTTATTATCAAGCATAAAATCTTAAATATTACACTGATAGCCAACATACATGAATTGTACTCTTAAAAGGGAAATAACTCTTATTACCCAAATTATAAATAGTTGAATATATACCAAATCCCTATAAACACAAAATATACAATAGTTACCGAATTGTGGATTCAAGTGTCGATTACTATCTATTAGATAATCAGCAATCTATATAGCATTGGCTCTGACCTGTATAATACAAATAAGGCACTTGTTCAATCTATGTGTACAATGATATATATAAATATATATCGGTCAGATTTACATTAAATCTATATAACACTTAATTATTAATTGCTATAGCTCAGTGTAATTATATATTATTAAAACAACTTGATATTCTTTATATCATCATTTGCTTATTTACTTCTCACATACTTTTAAATATCTATACTTCATAAATGATAAATCAATCACTTGCACACAACCTTTCATTCTCTCACTAGCAAATGTTAATGGAAATATTAATAAAAGAACTTACTTTCCAAGGTCATCATAGTCCCCAATGAAATAAATTCAAATATATCAAACCAAGACCTTCACTCTCTGAATGCTAGAGTTGAATTTAATTATATAAAAATACAGACTGAACTCTCTAGGAATTTGACCCTAGAATTGCCAATAGAAATCAAGAATACTTGTTATGACCAATAGAATGTCACTGACCTCTAAACTAGTTCTTATCTAAAACTGGTCCTAATGAATATTAAAATAAGCTAAGAAAGATAACTCTAATAATCAATTAGTAACTTCATGCTTAGTGAAATTAGTAGTATGTACATGTACTACATGTATAGTGTATAGTTTAACTTTTAAATTGTTTTATTTATTTCCAACTATTTACCCGATATTAAAATATTTTATTTCTTAAGTTTATAACTAGTAAAATAACACATTATCACAAACGTACGATACGGAAACGTATAACCGCCTCGTGATGTTGCGTTAAAATGCGATATTTTCACTTAAATATATTGTCATATATGATTGTTTCAAAGTTTAGCAATTTAATCATGACAACAAACTCTATTTAGTAACACTATTTTGACATGATTTTGACGACTTAAGCACTTCAATCTATTAAAATCGAATTCCGCAATGTCGTACTAAAATAAAGCACATAAACTATGCCGCCAAAATTAAATGTCGCAGAACTTATTGCAACATGTACATGGCGAATTCACGAAGGCGACTTATCTAAATCCGAGAGGATTATTTACTAAAATTTGAACGACTAGAATAATTAGTTTACTTAGAGAATGCTATGATATGGAGAGGGGAGAGTAAACTCCCGAGTTGCTTTGGTGCTTAAGCAATTTGCGTGTGGGGAGATACCTTTAAATTTAGTGAACAATCAAAGCTCCAGTTAAGACCAGCTACACAGACTGAAATTAACCTAATTGACTAAAAAAAATCATATTCCAGGTATTATACATTTAACCTTTCAGTAACAGCATTCTTTGTGATTTCTTTTAATAAATAAACTGTTTCGTTGCCATAAAAAATCAATTTTTCCCAACCCATAGGTTCAGCCTTTCTTTTTTACTTTTAAATTGAAGTTTAAGAAATATTAAAAGCATTCAGGAATGTATATTTCTCTCAGTAATTTTATATTTAATCTTTCAAAAGCACTTCAAATGTAGAATCACCATTAATTGTGTTCAGATAAAACTCTTTATGTATACATTCATGTATGTATGATTTGGAACTTAATTAAAATAATGGGGTTATAAATAATAACTTAAGAATGAGTTTTAGTCATATCGAGAAAAAAATGTTGACATAGAACAATGAAAATGTATACATTATAGGTATATCGACATATCTATGTTTCATTTCTTGGGAAAATATTGCAAAAATATTGTTATCGTATGAATTTCGCGGGGGGCGGGAGTTCTGATGGTACGACACTAAGTGACTCTAAGTCTGAGAAACACATGTAGACTGACATTTGTGGACTCATTGGAATTCGTATGCTAAATTTTCATGGATTTCGATTATCCTTTCATCAATGAATTTAAATCCACAACGAATTATGAGTAATAGTATTGATATATTTATTCTACAAATTATTCCACGAAATATAGTACCCATTAACCTATAAAAAAAATAAGTAATCTACGAATATTGGCTCCACTCAATTTTTCAAATTTGAAAAAAAAAATTCAATCCAAAATAAAGTAAATAAATTTACACTCTAAAAATCAGATACTTCTTTTATTGTCAACCAATTAACAAAATATCTGCATTTGTTATCGTTGTTAGGGGCGGTAGATGTGAGCAGCCCTACATATGTACCCCGAAATTATGATCATGTTTCAATAATCATATTTTTACAACGGTCTCCCATCGAAGAGGCTTGTTTCACACATCTGTCTTGAAGCAATTTGATTGGATGATAACCCACCCTCTCAACTACAATGTAATCTAACTACGATATCAACTACTATTATGCATGAACAAACTGAATAAGCGTTGCATTTTCTCATTACCATGATCTAATGTGAGTCTTTTCTTTATTCGCGTGGTGAAAAGACTCGTATCAAATCATGATAGTGAGAAAAATGCAACGCTCATGCGATCAGTTCATGCATACTATTATTTTAAAGAAAATACACTAATTTTATCATTTTTTTCGACGCTTTGGTAAATGAAACATTTTTTTTAAAAAGGGGGGAGGGGGGGGGTATAATGCGTGAAAGTAAATGGGTGCACGTACTCTAAATGTTCTACCATGTTTTTAAAAATTACATCACATGTTTAATTGAGAGTAACCCAAACATAGAAGATCATAACTACAATATCAAATACTAATATGAATTGCAATTAATATAAAGTTATTACTGTTCTTTGTTTTTGAATTATATCAAACTGTAAATGTCAGTCTACATGTGCTGTCTACAGCTAGATTCAAAGTGAGATGACGTACATGTACACGTACCATCAGAACTCCCGCACCGGCGAAGTTCATTTAATAGTAACATTTTCGCAATAGGTTCCCCAGAAATGAAAGCATATTGATATCGACATGACTACAAAGCATTTATTTTATTGTTCTTTGTCTAAATTTCTATCTCAATATAATTGAATCACATTCTTAAATCAACATTTCAAACTCTATATTTTGTGAAGTCGATAACGCAGATAGCAATAAAACTTGTAAAATTCAAATAAGGTGAATCAAATTATATAGAAATCACAAGATACAATTCAACACATTTGCATAAATAAGAGGTCATAATGCTTTATATATTGACCATACAATAAAAAGAAGGACATTTTATTAGTTGAAACACAATAAGTGTAGGCCCCGATACGCTTCCGTACGAAAGCCTAGCAAATTGTGCCACTTATACGTTTCCTTATATAAAAACCGTGCCTCGTGATATTGTGTTATTTTTTCAAATGACAAATTAAATTTTAGTTTTATTTGCCTAAAAAATTTATGTTAAGTCAAAATTTTATGTCTACTTGTAAAAGAAGAACACGTCGATATACTTTTGCTGATTAAACGCTCATTTCAAGCTTTGTTGACGTTGATCAAATCATAATAATTATTTTGCGAAATAAATTTGGCGCAATAAAACAAATGCATAGAAATATTCTCACAATTCTTCATACATGTAACTACCTGCAAACATTATGAGCGTAGCTGCCTATACGCCACCCTGCCATGGCATGCACATTATTTGATGAAATAAGTTTGAAAGAGGAAATTAAAGAATGCAAAAACAAAACAAAAATGGTGCAACCAAGATTTAAACAGTTTTTGACTGAATTAGTAAATACTTTAATCAATTAATGATATTTTCTTTTTTAACTTGGAATCAAATTATGTGTATACATGAAACGTTTTATCTGAGCAGCATTCATGATGATTCTAAAACAAATAATAAGATGTAACAGTCAATGAATATCCAGACTTTATCTTGGATATGTTCTGTCAAATTTAAGTGGTAAAAGTTTGAGTTTAAAATATTGTTAAAGTAACATTCAACTGCTACCAGCCTAAAATTCTATCTAGGAAATTAAAATGGAGTTGATTCGGAAAGTTATTTAAGCATTAATTATAGAATTACTGGAAAAAAAACATTCTCAAATGGTTTTAATATCTATTAAACTTCAATTTGCAGACTATGGAAAAATTGAACGAGGGAATGGGAAAGTAGAACCTCTATGTTGGGTACCATTTTAACTTACATAATTTGATGGCAACAAAGGGGTGTATTAGAATTCACAAAGAATGCAGTTACTGAAATTTTAAATAGCTAATACCTGAAATGATTTTTTCTCCAAAGTTCACATTCATCTAAACCTCTGAGAGAAAAAATATCATAAGGTACATGTAACTGTAATAATGATAATATGCATTTTATATTAATTTCACTCTGTAACAATGATCTTAACTAGAGCTTTGATTGTTCACTTAAATCCGGAAGCATCTGGGGGCTTATCCCCTCCTCCTCCCACATGCACAAGTCCTTAATCCTGAAACTACTATAGAAACCATAAAGTGGCTCCAGATGATTAGGATGATCAAGATATACAGAATTCTAAACAAATTATTCTACTCGTACAAATTTGGGTGAGGGTGACGTATCTTCTATGATTTCGATAAGTCGCCTGCGTAAGCAGGCACGTATTATCTCGTACGCACGACACATTATCTTGTACGTTCTATATATTACCTCGTTTTAACGACTAAGTTTCTCGTACGTACGACATACTTTCTCGTTATAACGACTTGGTATCTCGTACGTTCGACTTATTATCTCGTACGTACGACATAGTTAAATTTTATTTTAACTGGCAGCAATACGCTTCCATAAATAACAAGATTCAGAATCAGATTTATTCATTGAGTACCAAAAGTTATAATTCAAACACGCTGCCAATTTGTTTTGTGTATAACATCAAATTAGAGAAATTTTAGTCATCTTCCTTAAGATCGATTGCCGGATACCGCGTTCAATAAAAAAGCGCGTAAATTGTTGCGCATTTTGCATTCATACAGTGCATACCCGCAATGTAAATATAGTCGTCTACGTATTTGTGTGTATATTTCTTTATGTTTATTTGTTTTTTAATCTTCCAAATCGACTGCAATAACTGAACAAATTAAAATTATTGCAGACAATGATTATCTAAAGTTTAGATCATCAAATCCTCATGATTAACAACTTCCTCCTCCTCATCATCTCTCTCTCTCTCTTTCTCTTTCTCCTCTCTCTTTCTCTCTCTCCTCTCTCTTTCTCTCTCCTCTCTCTCTCTCTCTTCTCTCTCTCTCTCATTTTGTTTGTAAATCTATATCTATTGTAATAAAAAATTACAATAACAAACTGTCAACCATCTCAAAAATCCATAAAACGAAATACAAATTTAAAGCAGAGCAGCACAGACCTCTAAAAAACACAGAGGTAGGGTCAGGTGCCTAGGAGAAGTGAGCATCCTCTGCTGACCGGTCACACCCGCCGTGTGCTCTTTGTCGTAATCGGGAAAAAACGGAAAAGTCCGTAGACAATTAGGTGATTAATTATGGTCTAACAATTAGTATGAAAAACGTCAGTCAGCTTGCGACCCAGTGGAAGATTGTATTTGCTGACAAGGTCGTTGTATTGACCATAAAACTTACGAAAAGATGACTTAAACGAGACTGTTGATAGTCCTGTTTTATCAACTTTAGTAAAAATGTAAAAATGTAAAAATCATTAATGCATGTATATTTTTGATATATATTTCTTTCACAGCAAATGAGCAGTTAACCCGTGACAAGTTTTCAGATATTGCATGATATTTTCATTAAGCTGTTAACAATGTATCTGCTTTTCTTTATTTAAGGAATGAATTAAATTTCTACCATGTTATAGGATATAACGACAGTTCACGCTTTATAAATCAACATATGTAAGCGGTTTATAAAGAGAAAAAATTAAACTCTCTAAGATTATGTTATTCTCGTATAACATAGGTAGAAATTAGATTATTATTTCTTATAATTTAATTTTCTGCAAATTAAATCAGAAAATAAGGCACACTTTTTTTAAATGACGTTGATTGTGCATTTTTAAATTTCAAGTCAAGCGGACTAATACGTTTTGCACGTGCGTCGTATTTTGACGTAGACAAGTTATGTTATACGATATTTAAATAAATGTTTAGCCAATCAATTGAGGCGTTACAACCAGAATTAAATTATTTCATAATTAAAAAAGTTATAAATTTGTAAATTTAGGTTGTTTTTCAATGTAGTTGCAATGTAGTGAAAAACTTATATATCAATAGTTTTAAAAAGTAGTTATTATTTAATACAATTGTAAGTGGTTGCAGCATCTGATACTTTAAACTACAATTACTATGATACTTGAAACACAATGTTTTTGTTTATGATATATTTGTTTTTAATATCATCTTAATCTTCTGGCTTCAGGCTATTCGAAGATTAAGTAACGGTGATCGTAAACTGTTAGAAACCAGCTGTGAATTCTTTAACCGAGCTTTCACTAAAGAGGAAGAAATAGAGATGATAGGAAAATTGGAAGATTTCAAACAAAAACAGGAAAAATGGAATCAAAGTCTTCAAAGAGAAGGTATAAAAGTGTGTTACTAGACAAGCGGACCGACGTTTGGACCGATAGACAGACGAACAAACATACAGATAGATAGACAAATAGATGTATTGTAATTTACATTTGTTTTTATTACAGAATGTCGTGATAAATCTTATGAAATGATAAAATTTCATAATGTTTGTGATTCATCCATTATTATTTGGGATAATAACTCATCAGCATCACAAAGACTGTTACATGCAGGTGGTGTTTGTTTTATGAATCGACCTTTAAACCTTGGAGAGGAAGTGCACATACGCGGATCGCCTCATCACCTGTCCTTTGAAAATCAAATAAGCATTGGTCTGACGAACCAAGATCCCAAGACAATTCTTGGAACGGAAAATAAAAAGGAAGCCAGTAAATGCGAACTTAAAGTTTTTAATTATTGTACATGCAGTGAAAGAAAACATACTTACAAAAAGAATTGTTCAAAAGAATTTCATATTTACATTTCTTTATGCGAAAATGCCACACTTTTGATGTGTTTCAATGGCACTAAGGAGGAATGTCACAGTTACACAGATGTTTCATCCCTTCGTCCCTTGTGGCTGGTGATTGAACCTGATAGAACGGAAACAATTTGGATATCAAACATCTAGGATATCTTATACCGGTCGCCAGGAGACTGTTGATTATATGATATGATATAAACGTGTGTTTCCGCGATCACAATTATTACGAGTTAGCCTCGTCCAATCAGATATTTTGTCAACGCAAAAATGTCAATAATGTAAGGGGAGATCATTACAGTCGGTACGGGATTTATCATAAAACCCGCCTAGCTTTAATGGATTTAATCCCTTGCACGACTGTAATGATCTTCCAAAAAAAAGTAAAAAAAAAAATGATTGTTTATTCCTTTCATAGATTTGGTGTTTTTTATGCATTTTCAAACATTTTCAAATACATAAAAATGAAATAATTGTTTAGTGTGATGACTAGTTTCTCGGAATCATCTTAAACAAATTATGTATTATACACGAGTGTGATGCGTTTCATGTTGTTATATTTGATTTATTATAATTAAATATTAATTTTATCCTTTTTATGTTGTTCTTTTCAAAATCATGTTTAGTTTGACACGACAAGAGTGCAAGGAAATGTGTCGAATGCTGGACGCCTCGCATTTTCCCGCCATGTACCAAAGAAGCGCTGCAGTCGCGCCCTTAATGATAGAAGGATTAAAGTTTTTTATGAAATAACGCCTTGTCATTTCCCCGAATTTGCTTAACATTGGTACATTGCACTGGGTTTTTTAAGACGGGCGGACAAACAGACAGACGAACGGGTCGATAGATAGATAGATAGATAGATAGATAGATAGATAGATAGATAGATAGATAGATACCATCTCGACTACTCTTTTCCAAAGAGCAGTTCTCCATACGATGGTAGATTAAAAAGGGAGCAGACAAAAAATCGTCTACTAGTATCGAAGCCAAACGAAAGAAGGAAGATCTCGCGAGATCTATAACTTTAAATAGCTTGGGCTTACCGGAAGCCAAGGAGAATACATTGTTGGACACAGACCACAATTATTTTCCGTCTAATTCCTTTATGCAACAAAAAATCATATAAAAAATTTCACCAGCTCAAATTAATTAAAATTAATTTGAATATGGGACACATAAAATGACATTAGTCCAAAAACATATCCAAACTACAGGACAAGAGAAAAGTTGTCAATATGACAGCAAACTGGGTTTTAGTTTGTGTGAACAGTATCCATAATCCATTTATTAACCCTGAATTGATAAACACTACCTATCAAGAGAAATGGGGTACTCTATATACAATATTATGCAAAAAAAAATGACTAAGTTCCACAGCTGGTATTTTTTTCACAAATTATCAAAAATCAAAATCCAAGTAAAATGCACATCTCTGATATATGAACAAGTACAATTCATTTGCAAAACAACAAATTCTTATCTTGAAATCGGTAGAAGGAGTTATCCATACAATTGGGGTGCCCTTTTAGAAGCCGCCTGTGCGACCTCCCACCGTTTTCACCATTTCAATAAACGGAGTTTTCCCTTGGAAAACCCTTTTAAAAATCAATCGAGAGGGGACTAAGATATGGCCCCTTCAATTACCCCTACCCAGAAAATTTCACATTCACTTTAAAATATGTGTAAACATTGGCCTATTTACATTTCTTCCTTTTGCGCCTTCAATTAATTTTAATGTATTGCTTATATTTGGATCTGAAGTTTGAAGCAACTGGAGTGCAAGTCGGATTTACCACGTTAGCAATGCCTTCGGATGTATAATGAGGGGTCCCTCAACACACACACACACACACACACACACACACACACACACACACACACACACACACACACACACACACACACACACACACATATATATATATATATATATATATATATATATATATATATATATATATATATATATATATATAATATATATATACATATTTATATATATATAATATATATATTTTAAAGTTCACCCAATGTCACGAATTATCAAAGGTGGATGTCCCTATATAAAATCTCCATCGATCCTTCCTATCGTGAAAATAGAAATGGGTGAAGTCACAATGATATCAAAGAGATATCACAGAGAGACACATTCTCTGAGAGCAGAGGATGCTCACTCCTTATGGCACCTGATCCTACCTCTATTTTATTTTTAAAGAGGTCCGTGTTTGCTCTGCTCCTGTGTTGTAATTTTCCTTTGGACTTTTAAATTTGAACACTTTTCGTTATCACCACATGTCGCATCATACCTCAGATTTCCATATGACTTGTACTTCTATATCATGCACTTCATTTTGTCATCATTATAAAATCAAATGTGTTTGTTAAGTTAATACATGTAGTATGAATATCTAAGAGCTGCTATTTAAAAAAAACTCAACTGTATTTAGTTAATATGTTTCTTGGAGAGTGAAATTTAAAAAAAGAGCTGCCATTGGAAAACATGTAGCAAAACTACCTTTTATTTTATCGTTGACCAAAACTTGATCAAATTAAAACGTAATGTTTAGCATAAATTCATTCGGTATTACCTTTTAATCAAAATATAATGTGAGTAACAAGCACTGTGCCTTTAGTGTAGATCACGTAGTTACCTGCAGTCAAACACCAAGGACTTGTGTGACCTAGGCTATTAGCCTATACCTAACTACCTTTTTTATGTAAAACATGTTGGTAGAAATACCTGAAATCGCGTAGAGTACACAATATTGGGTAACGTTGATTCGAGAAATCGGGGGTATATTCGATGTAATCATTGATTAAAATGGGTTATACTGATGAAGTATTTCTTCTTGAAACAATTTAGACAAACATTGCAATAGTTGATATTTTCCATACGTTTTATATAAAATTTTATTTTCACTCTACGATCGATCATTTGTGTTTTATTATTTTCATCTTTTATGTATAATGTATCATTTGTATTGAAAAGCTTTCAATTTGATTGTATTAAGTTTAGTTTCTATTGTATTAAATTCATTAATAAAAATTAATGAATACGTTTTTAAGTTATATATGAACAGAACTTTTCGCAAAGTTGCGCTTGTGGCTATTATTTAACATTGCTAATTTCAAGATGTTTAAAGTATATTTAACAAGAACCTGATTTGACTCCGACGTTAGTCACGTTACCTTTTATCTGATTTATAGATATATTTCATATTTTATTTGATAACATTGTGATAATGAAACAAAAGGAATCATAAATGTCATTACATTTTTTTCTCTCTAATATCAGTTAATATGGAACAAATAAAACCAAATGCTGCATTATGTACTGACTTACATAGAGCAAGTGGTTCGCAGACATGTTTTAACTTAAAATTGAATTACTCCTTGCACGATTCCACTGCTGAAGGCGGTTCCCCATAAATGATATCACCTTTATCAAATTTTGGTTGGCTGTTAAAAATGCATTACTGAAGCATTGTAAACATTAAAATCGGAAAAATAATTTTTGACCAAAAGAGTGACCATGCCCCTTTAAATCCACTCCCTGTCCGACTGTCTTTTGTTTGTTTTATCTCTGTCTGAATGCATTTTCCACAACTAACAGGTCGACCACGCTTCCGCGTCAACATCTTCTACATCGTACGTACTATATGTGATATTAGCGGCACGCAACAATGAATATTTCAAACTCGGGCGATCATTGACCATACGTCTTAAACAGTATAAAAAAAATCAGCAAATGCATTTGAGTGAATATGAAAATTAATTTACAGTATTATTTTCTAACTTATGTAGCTTAATGAAAAAAAAACCCCACGAGCATTTCTTTCTTTAAAACATTCATTAAATACAGCACATTTTGCTGTAATGATCGATCAAGGGTCCCAGAGTGCATTTTGGCAAACATATATTTTAGCTCACAACATAACATATAACCTAAAACAATAATACACTATTAATTAAATAATTTATGCCAAATTTCAATGTATAGTCGTATTTTTATTTTTCTTCTGTTACAATACTTTCCAAAATTTTCAATCAAATGTATCAAGATAGTTAAGTTTGGAATTTATTTCAATAAAGATGCAATTGATAAAATTAAACAATGCAAAATATCTTACAGATCTTCTATTGCAAATAGCCTTAAATCAGTCGTATGTCAACATACATGTAATTTATTCTAAGTGTATGAAAAACTGCATGTTGGGCATAACGATGTGAAATTTCAAGCCCTATTTCAATACTCATTATTGACATTATCACGGGCTTTGGACAATGTCAAGTCACAAAGAGACATTCATTTAAACAATAAGTATCATTCCTCACAAAGAGACATTCATTTAAACAATAAGTATCATTCCAAAGCCTCATTCTAATCAAACTACAAAGGTATTTAATGCTATATATTGTCAATTTGATCAAAATCAATTCCTAGGTCCCGATTAATGATATGACGCTATGAGATATCATTATTCAGGAGCATTGAGACCTGATTTGAATCAGATCGACTATATCATCAAGTTTAATATACCTGAAATCTCGGGATTTCAAAGGGCGTCAGTGCGTACCAAAAGTTTAGATTTTTTATTTTCCTAAATAAAACACTATGTATTCGTGTTTAATTTTAATGTTCTGCTTATATGTGGATATGTGGATCTAAAGATTGTAACAAGATTGGGATGCAAGTTGGATTTACCATATCAGCAATGCCTTCGGGTGTATACCCCCCCCCCCTCCCACATTTCGCAGTTCACCCAATGTCACGAATTATCACAGGTGGATGTCTCTTTAATCTCCATCTATCATCCATGTCGTGACCATGGAAGATCAGCTAATATGTTCTCAGAGCCAAGTAGCATGGTGGAGCTGCAGAATGATAAGTCCAGTTTAATTCACGTGAACATAGAAATGGGTGAAGTCACAGTGAGATCGCAGAGATATCAGTGCTTTGGCATTCGTAGACAGTCTCTGAGACATCAAACCCATGATATTTGGTACTTCTACATCATGCACTTCATTTTGTCATCATTATAAAAATGAGATGAATTTGTTAGGTTGATAGTATGAATATCTAAGAGCTGCTATGAACACATTTAGAAGAATTACCCTTCATTTTATAATTGAAGAAACTTGATCAAATTAAAAAATAATGTTTGGCATAAATTCATGTGTTACTTATTCTTTGAAAATATGATTACAGAGAGTGACATATGATGTCCTGTCACTGGATATACAAATGTTCAAAGCAGGCAAAACTGCAGCATATTTTACAGTCACTGGGCTTGAATAATTAAGTCTCAATAACAGCTTGTGATGTTCCAAAATCTATGTTATAAGAAAACGGAAGTAAATTGACGTCTATCAATAGTTTCGGAACATTTTGTTGCAGAATTTTGATTAATATCTCTTAAATCGCCAATTGAAATATTTTGTATGTGTAACAAATATTTTTAATCCATATTCTGAATATATCAAGGATTCAAATTATTTCAATATACATCAAATTATAAATTATATATATTAGCAGTCTCATCAAGTACATTTGTCAGACTAGTTTATCGAGGATCACATTCATATTCATTTATACTATATATGTAATTCAATTATATTTACATCAACTATAACAACTAGTATCAATATCACAGTGAAAGCACTTTAAAAATGGCTAAAATAAGGAGAGTTATAGTTCTTACCTCTCACAAATTTTTCACTAAACTATGCTGTAGTTCGTTTTGTTTAATTTGTTTCACTTCAATTTATGTGTACAATTAAAAATAATTAAAATGTTCAATATCTCAGGGTTTCAAAGAACGTCAGTACGTTCTCCAAAATTAGATTTTTATTTTCCTAAATAAAACATCATATATTCTTGTTTAATTTCAATGTATTGCTTATAAATGGATCTGAAGATTGAAGCAACTGGAGTGCAAGTCGGATTTACCACGTCAGCAATGCCTTCGGATGTATAATGAGGGATCCCTCAACACTCACATACACACACACATACACACACATGTATATTTCAAAGATCACCCAATGTCACGAACTATCACAGGTGGCTGTCTTCTAAATCTCCATCGATCCTTCCTATCGTGGCCATGGAAGATGAGCATAATATGGTATATATATGCATGGTGGGGCTGCAGAATGATAAGTCAGCGTCTAATTCACGTGAAAATAGAAATGGGTGAAGTCACAATGATATCACAGAGATATCAGTGAATTGGCATTCGTAGACACATTCTCTGAGACATCAACCCAAAGATCTCCATATGACTGGTACTTCTACATCATGCACTTCATTTTGTCATTATTTAAAAATGAGATGCGTTTGTTTAGTTAATACATGTAGTATGAATATCTAATATTGTTAGAGACCAGTGACTGCTGCAGTTTTGTCTTCTTTGAACATTAGTTTATTCAGTAACAGGACATTATTTGCCGCTCTAAAATCGGGGTTTTTTTTTTACAAACAAGAAAAAAAAACCAAAAACAGTAAGTTTTAATTTGATCAAGTTTTAGTCAACGATAAAATAAAAGGTAGTTTTGTTACATGTTTTTCAATGGCAGATCTTTAAAAGTCTCAAAAACTGTTCGTGGTGTTCCAAGTCTATATTATAAGAAAACGAAAGTAAATCGACGTCTATCAATAGTTTTGGAACAGTTATCGTTCTTATCTGTAGCAGAATTTTAATAAATCTCTCTTAAATCACCATTTGAAATACTCTGTTGGGTTTCGTTCATGTGTAACAAACATTTTTAATCCATTTTCTGAATAAATCAAGGATTCAAAATATTTCAATATATATCAAACTGCTAAATTGATCATTTAATTTCTAGAACACTACAAACTCAAATTCAGTTCTAAAGTTTTTCTTACATAGGATCAGAAGATGAAAGGTATATGGAGTGCATGTTGGAGTTACCTTGTCAATACATCCGAAGGCAGCCATATATCACCCCCTGGCCATTCATTTGAGACTTGCTTTGGTCGAGGTTTCTTAATTAATTCCAACGACAGGGTCACGGCGGCAATATTTCGCGATAAAGCCCCGGATCATTGCACTGGAGCTGCAGAGTGAGAGATCCGAATCTGATTCACGTGATCGTAGACTTGGGGGAGTCTATAGTCACAGTGGTATCACAGAGATACATGTATGCAATGAATTAGTATTCATGGACCCATTCTGATACCCGACTGGACTGACATATCAAATAAATAATAAATAGACAGGTACTTCTACATCACGCACTTCATTTTGTTTTGTTTGTTTATTTCTAATTAATTTTTTTATTTTTACATGACTCATAACTAAAGTTTTAACGTAAACAGAATTATTGAATATATGGTACACAGTTTCAACTGCTGTAAGTTATACAAACTGATAAATCTATGGAATTTACCAAAATCAATATCGCAAAAAATTAAATAAGCGGAAAAAAATTATCAGTAATCGATCAAGCAACATATGTATAGAAGAAAATATGTCCTATAAACCGACCACTGTTGTGAACCATTTCTATAATTTATGTGTAGCTGACCAATGTGAAATGTTTTTATTATGTGTAGCTGACCACTGTGGAACTTTTCTATAATTTATGTGTAGTTGACCACTGTAGAACGTTTCTATAATTTGTGTGTAGTTGACCACATTGTTGAACGTTTCTATAATTTATGTGTAGCTGACCAATGTTGAATGTTTCTATAATTATTGTTTAACTGACCACATTGTTTAATTTAACGTTTCTATAATTTATGTGTAGCTGACCACTGTGAAACGTTTCTATTATATGTAGCTGACTAATGTTGAACGTTTCTTTAATTTATGTGTAGCTGACCACACTGTGGAACGTTTCTATAATTTTTGTGTAGTTGACCAATGTTGAATGTTTCAATAATTTATGTGTAGCTCATCAATGTTGAACTTTTCTATAATTTATGTGTAGCTGACCACACTTTGAAACATGTATATAATTTATGTGTAGCTGACCAATGTTGAACCTTTCCATAATTTATGTGTAGCTGACCACATTGTTGAACGTTTCTATAATTTATGTGTAGCTGACCAATGTTGAATATTTCTATAATTAATTTTTAACTGACCACTTTGTGGAACGTTTCTATAATTTATGTGTAGCTGACCACTGTGAAACGTTTCTATTATATGTAGCTGACTAATGTTGAACGTTTCTTCAATTCATGTGTAGCTGACCACCCTGTGGAACGTTTCTATAATTTATGAGTAGCTAACCACTGTGGAACCTTTCTATAGTTTATGTCTAACTGACCACGGCTTAATGATCCTTTTATTCATTTATTGTGAAGCATTTCAAATCGTGACTGACAATGTTTAAAGTTAAAAATCGTCGAAGCAATAACTTGCAATAGACTATTTCTCTTTTCTCATACCAGTTTTCACTTAGAACTTCTTTTTTCAATTAAAAGTTTTACAAGCAAAAACATTTTTAAATCATAATTTTTTTAAAAAATTAATTTATTTTAAGAAATTCATTTCACAATTATCTTTTTGCGTTAGATATGTTTGAATTTTTTTTTTGGATGAAAATAATGTAGTCTAAATGTAATTCCAATGTGCATGCTTCAAAGGTCTAACGCAAGCTTCAAAATTTTACTTTAATTAATTTTGATAAACCATACCAAAAGCAAACGTTATTTCCTTTCATATTTCGCTTTAATTAATTTTCTATTTTGAGAACATATTGGGGTTGGTTTTTTTTTTTGGGGGGGGGGGGTGTAGTTCAGACTTCTTTCGCCATTATTTACCATGAGTGTCGTCAGCAACAAGAAAATATTCTTAGGTTTTAAGAGTTACGCCTCTTGATTTTCAGGTGCATTGTGGGTCAATTTTTCCGGAAACAAACTTCAGGAAGTAATGTTACTGCCCAAAAAAGAAAGTCTGCACGTTTTGAACATATTGATGAAGTAATTATGTATCCATGTTTTAAATTCAATTACTGGTAAGTAGAATAGATTAGTCATTTCCTTGTTATGACGTATTATTATCAGTATTCCACAACAGAGAAAAACGATACAAATGACTTTTTAAAGCGAAACAAGTTGCTAACAATTTTGGGAAAGAAACCAAGCAAACAAAACCTCAAAATGATGGTATTTCTCTTAAAGCAAATTATTGAAGCTATTATTTATGAACATAGTTGAACATAAAAGCATTGTCTTAGTACGAGATTGTTCTATTTTTGTGCAGATGCTGTGAACATTACGCGCAAGTCTCGAATAAGGAAGTTACACGGTCATAAATACAGGAACTGGAAAATTTTGTGATTAGGTATTGTATTCTGTACTGTCATATTCACCATTCATGTCCTGTTGATAATCACCCATACATGTTGGACAGTATATTACTTCTTTTTCATCATGGAGACTACTATGTCCAAAGTGAAGAGAAGGGCTAGCTTTGTGGTAATGAATTATTCTAAGTCCTATCAAATTCTCTCATGTTAAACGACCCATGTATATTTTTGGATGTTGATTGAGCTAGTGGTTAGGTATATAGATAGAGGTGTCGGATATGTGTATGCAGCTGCTCTAGTGTTGCCATTATTAATACACCATCATCGCCATTGTTATTGTGTTTACAGATTTGGAGGTGCTGTTTCAATTTTATTTTTTATGTTCACTTGCATTTCTTTACCATTAAGCATATGCATAAAAAATGATTGTCATTTGTAATTGCATGATTTTATAAGCTGTTGTCTTTCAAGTGAATGTGTCAAATGTCAATTTAGATGTTGATGTAGTTCAAAAGTTTACACACTTAAGTATTCTGAACTGTAGTATTTTCTTTATACAGGAATGTTTGTAGTTAAACACATATCTAGACTTATACCTCTAACATTAAAGTCAGTCACTGAAACTTCACGATTTCAACTTTTGTCAAACCTCATTATAGTGAACATTTTAAGTGTCCGTTCAAACAATAGCAATTAAAATTCAAAGGTCATAGTATCATATGTTTTGCTCACACAATTAATGTGTCTTATGACACTCATGCATGTATTAATATGTACCAGAAATTCCACTTTTCAATCTGTGCATTTATCATGTTTATCCCAGCAAATTGTTTGAAAAATGCAGTAACAGTGAATCCAACTTTCACTGATTCGTTTGTTTATGTTGAAACATACAGTACCGTTAGTTTTATCAGAGTTTGGGGTCAGGTTAACAATTTTTGTCTGTTTTTTCAACAAGTTTAAAAAAGAAAATCATTGTTATATTGAAGATTTTTTTAATGGCTGAAAAAAAAAAGATTCTTGATGATATTAATTGTTTCCTGTACTTAAAAGAATTCCTATTGCTCGAAGTCTGGATCAGCCCATGATAGCAAGACCAATAGGCATCAATTCCAGTGTTATTGTTAAAGTTCTTCAGTTATATTATGTTGATCTGTATGAAAACTTCAAACAGAATATCTATCAATAGTTGATTTATAAAGATGGCCCACTATTACTCATACTATAAAAAACATGGTTTTTAACTGTACTCTAGTTTTTTTTTTAATGTTCTCACATGATTTTTTCTTCTCTAAAAATAAAAGTTTTCTGTAAGTATAATAAACAAATAATGCAAATCCCTGTCCATGTTCATGTACACACTGTACAAATCCAACAGTTCCATTCTGATATCATTGATAAATAATGGCCTGATGACTCAAGTGTATCAAAACTGTGTGCTGTCTAGGAAGATTTAAAGAATTTGGAGCTGTCTTCATTTGATATGTTAGCAATGCTCCTGATAGGTTTATTTATCACTGTTGGATTAGCCATAACCTGTATCTCCTGAAAGGGACAGTGGTCCCTATTAAATAATTTTTAATTCCTCATTTATCATGGTTACCAAAAATTATGTGCCAAATTTTAACATCGATGACTTTGTAAATATGACCAGTCAACTTGTACATGTATGGCCGTAGTTTCAATGGATTACATTTTAACTGATTTCTGTTGCACAGAAATCTTGTGATTTGATGTTCTTGGGAGGAGGGGAGGTGTTATTTAGAAAGGTCAAAGTTCACTGTCATGTCAAACCCAATTATTCAGGGTCAAGGTCAGATGAAGGTCAACAGCTTTGCAAACATCAGAAATTGGTGGCTTCCATTTGGGTTACCATAGTCCTATGATACAAACCCATCATGATGAAAATGAAGCTAAAAGACATGATAACATGTATAAGCTGAATTAAAACTTTCAATTGAGGAAAAGAAAAAAAAATTCCAACAATGTTGCTTGATAGTAAACACTTAAAATGCAGTTTAACTGTAGGAAATAGGCGATGCATCAGAAAATCTTGTAGGCCAGCTGGAAGTGTTGATGGTATAGATGTAAGAGGTTGAACATGTTGAATCCTGGTATTAGTTAAGAGGATGTAAGGCCCAGTGTATCTTCACTAAAATCCTGTCCAATGGGATTTCATGATAAACAGTAGTATTACAAATATGCTAGTTCAGATAAGTACTCCTAGCAGTTTATAATGCAACAATATACTTCCATATACCAGGTTCACAATACCACCCGTCATGTAGTAAATGAATTCTAATATTTCAAGTACAGCCAGGTACATATCGTATGGGGTTTCATAATATGAAGTGTCTTTCATTGTTGTGTGCATTCATTTCATTCAGGGGAATTTTAAAGGAATTTGACCCGAGATCATCCGTATCTTGACCTTTGGATAATTCTGAGATGTGCTCAGTCTGATGCTGTCCCTTATAAAGAATCCAGGTCTTGGGACTGGGAATTCCCTGGAATTTCTTGGGATAAATTGCAGGATATTCCCAAGATTTTTTTAACACCATAACAATTCTATTGTACAGTACTCTTTTCAGTTCTCTGTTGATTCTTAGGTTAGGGGGAGTAAATTTTCTTATCTTTAAACTCATTGGCCTTTTAAATATGAAAGCCAAAGGCATTTCAGTGTTTGTACAAGTTGTTAGAAACTGCTTAACCCGGAGAGGAATAATTTTGTTACTATAAGGGAAATACTTTACAAAAGTATAAAGTTATAAAGGAAAGTATAGTAGGTGTAGTATTTATTTGGTTTGTTGCTGACTTCTATGGAAATTTTGTCCGAGTTGTCATTTTAGGTTAATGCAGAGCAATTGTCTCTGTTGTCAAAGGACTATATGTATATGTATTTATAGATGACTCTATGTTGAGTTCAGTGGATTCTATATTAGAATTTCAGCACCTAAGTATTTTGGTACACGTAGAATTTGCTTTTAAATTCTTGAGTGATTCGAACAATATATATATATATCACCAAGCTCTCTCACATGTATTGTAAAGAGTATATATACACTCTAATAGTAGTACATATATATATAGTAGGTAGATAGATATTCTCAATTTCCTGATTACATGATGATATCATGAGTGGGTTTATGACAATGATGACGGTATACAGATTGTTTATATGAAAACTTGGTTTTGTTTCCCATTAGTTTTAATGCCCTGCCAGTTGCTTAGTGCTCCACGTGCTTATATGAATAGTACTAGACATTTTATTAC
This sequence comes from Magallana nippona, assembly GCA_033439105.1. NCBI lineage: Eukaryota > Metazoa > Mollusca > Bivalvia > Ostreida > Ostreidae > Magallana > Magallana nippona. The sequence continues at coordinate 31,225,813 of CM065921.1, read as the reverse complement.
CATATCTAACTTACAACTAGATATATGAACACTTCATCATTGTGATCAATTCTCCTTCTCTGTTTACAAGTAACAATATAGGTTGAAAAAATTTTAAAAAAAAATTTTTTTAAAAAAAGGGGGGGGTAGGGGATAGGCAGGAGTGGGGGACACTAAAGTGGATTAAAAAATGTTGGGGTATGTATCGATTGCTTTCTGTTAGGGATATTTGGTATTATAGATAAGAACTTGCTTTCCGGTCAAAGAGATCTTAAGATAATCTTACTACCGGTATAAACGTTACTACAGGTAGACTTTGTTTTACCTGGAGGGATTGAGACACAACTGCCACCATTACCTAGTACCTGTAGTAATGATGGCCTGTCATTAGGCCGGCAATTATCACTGTCTGATGGAATGGGGCAAATCATGTGCACATATGATCATTCTTGTACATTGAAGTTTTTGACTGTGTACAAATAGGGCAGTACTTTATAAATTTAAAGATGGTGGGGGAAATATAATGTTTTACCATATTTTGCAGATGATGGTACTTTTTTAATAGAAATTTCATTAACTTGTCTGATGGAATGAGGCATCTGTGGACATTTGATGGAAATCATTTTTTATACTAAGGACTTCTACTGGAAATGGTTTGCAGTTAACTATAACTTGTAGAACCCTGGAATACCTAGATGCAGATCTAGGATATATCGAGCCCTGGAATAGGAAGGAAACATGTTTTTATATTTAAAAAAAACTTGAGAATCATTTAATTGTCTTTAGTTTCTGATATGGATTTAGGGATGAGCTTGACAATTAAATCACTTTAGTTTTGGAACCAAGGGGTCCTTTGCTAGAGAGCAATCTCCATAATAATATTGTTAGAATTTTGATATTGTGGATACTTAAAAGAATAATTTTGGGAAATATATCACTTTTAACTGAATTGTTTTAAAATGATGCACATCTCACAAAGTGAAGTCGATTAAGATATGTATTTTCTATTTATTAAGAAAATTCCAACAAATTTTACACTGACCTGCAGTACATTTAGCTTTCTGATGGTACATGTACTAAGGGTATTCACTTCTGATGTTTCCAGGCTGCAGCTGTTAATTTTTTTTTAATATATATGCATGAACACGACAACAAAAACCAGTATTTATAGGGACTTACAGGTACTATGCCGAGACAAAGAAAGAGAAGCTTGCCAACTGACTAATTGCTACACAAGGCCTGATTGCCACATCTTTGAACTCATCTAATAAAACATTACCACTCACCTAGCGGGCTTGACACGTGACACTCGAACTCGCTGTACAGTAATGCATCATCGCGATTAAACGATAGCGTGTTAGTCATGGGATATGTAACAATGAATCTGAAGTAGGGTTTCGATTTGGTTGAGGAGTTCAGTTTTTTTGGATGCATCAGCTAGGGTATATTTTTTTTTTTTTTGGGTGTTTGGCTGAGGCTTGAGAAGATATGAGAAGTGACTGTTTGTATTTTTGACAGGGAAACAAAGGGACTATTTTTAAACAGGAAGAATCTGACTGATATATATATATAAAAACATACACAAACTACAGGACATTTAACAGAACTTGGGCAAAAATCTCCACTCAACCACAAGGAAGCAATGCGAATTTCATAGAAGACAGAGTGGTATTTAATGCACCGTTATTCTGAGGCAGATATCGTGAGCTGCTTTTTGATATGTGCGTTTAATTAGATCATTGTCAACTACATGGATATATACAACTGTGCATGGGCTCAAGTTACTGTATGACGATAGGATAAGTACAATGTACAGGGATTTTTAAAAAAAAAATTTGTGAAGTACTTTGTCGAATGGGTTGAGGAAGTTAGCGTTGGAAAGGAACTAGCTGACAAATTAGAATTTACACACAGAATGTGGCCCCTTATTTTGTGACAAAACTCTTATACTGTGATTCTTCTCAAGGAATGTGACTTAATACATTTTCAAGTTTTTTAAAATCTTGTGTGACATAGTTACATCAGGAAGGAAACTAAATCCTTTTATGAGAATTTGACTGCGAAGCTCTGAATACCTGTAATTACATGTAGGTTTGTTTCACATATATACCACAATATTTTTATTCAGGAAGGAGCTTTTTTTGTCCTTATATGGTTCATGAGACAGAAAAGTGGAGCAATCTAGATGTTTTAACCACATTTGAATTAATGTATTTTGATGGATCCTAGGATTTTATTTTGTTTTTCCTTAAAGAAGAAGAAAGTTGATCTTCTTTAGTTCCATGAATAATCTTCACATGGGCATTGATTTTATGGTACATGGATTTTATTAAAAGTTCAGTTTTGAGGTTATAAGTATAAATTCTTGGTCTGTGATCATGCTAATATAAAATAATTCTAAAAGTTTCTTATTTTTCTTCCTTTAATTTTGAGGATCAACTCATTGTAACAATGAACTCTACGTGAATTAGTGATGAGCCAATCATGAAAAAAAAATATACAGTATATAATACAAGTATATTCTCAACTTTGAATTCAATGAACAATGGATAGAAATTACAGCATACCCCTGTTTCAGATTAATCTTAGATCAAACATATAGTAATGTATGTACAAATAAGGCATTCAAATCACTTTATGTCCTGGTGCGTTATTGAAATAGTGGGCGGAGGAGATCATCCAAGTGCTGTGATTATTAAGAAGATCTATATTTGATATTTTGCATGTCGTGTGTTGTGATTTTCTTGACAATGTTGTTTCATTCATGTGTTGAGTGGTACGTGTTTATGATAAGTAATAAAAATCAAATACAGCACATGAACAGTACTTTAAATTGATATGATTAATCAGTATGACCAGGTGATGGTCACGAATGGTAATTGCACTAGAAGCTTTATTGCTATGATATCAGACTTAAATTTTTTAAAAGCCACCTTTTTAAGCATTGCGTAAATGTGAATACGTTTTTCTTCTTTCTTGTCATGAGGGTTTATAAAGTGCAGTTTAATAAGTTTTTTCCCCCCAAGATGATTTTCTTTTCACACATTTAACTGTGAGCTGAAGTTTCTTCAGTTGATTTATAAGCCAGATTTTGATATATTAGATAGGAATTAAGTAGACTAAATTGAAACATAAATCACAGGATTCCAATCCACATTTACACATGAACATTTGTGTACAATATACAATGTATATACAAACTTCTGAAGTTCGAAAAATTAATGTTTTTCATTGAATTAATTATAATTTCTGTTCATGCAAAAAAAAAAATCTCGAGTTGCATGGATACTTTTATACAATTTTTTTAAAGGTGGCACAAGAAAAATTTAAAGTTGCATGAAATTCCAGCATTTTTTAAATTTTTTATTGTGGAGTGTGTTACTCATGCAGTGTCATGAATGTTTGTGAATTTTCAAGTTTTAAAGCAATTAAAACCCCTTCCTGTAGTTATTAAAGTTCATTAAGGAAGTCAAAGGCTTTTAATTAGAAGATATCTCTGCATGGCAAAAACATTAATTTATATTTTTTTTAATTTTATATAGATCTTCATTGTTTGCAGCTGGACTTGGTGAAGAAATATTGCTTTCATCGAAAATCATCTTAATGCTAATTATTACTAGTTCTTAATCCTGATATTCTTATTTATTCTTATTTTTAGTTCATGAGGAACACGATATTTTTTTTTTTTTTTTAATTGTTAACTTGAACATGTTTTAGTATTAGCTAGCTAGGTTGCATTTTGAGGAAACATGCCCACAGTTACTGCTTTGAACCTTGTATATGTGTGTAGGTACTGACTGATTCGGAAGGTTTAAAAGCTAGACTTCATGAGGAAATCATGAACTTGCATGCATTTGATCTCATCGCTGTACAACATTTAAGTTCAAGATAGGCTACTGGAAGATTGTTAAATATATTTCAGTATGTGGCATATTGTGTTTGGTATTAAAAAGCAGGAGGTGATCGTAGATAGTTTAAGAACCAAATGATATAAATAAGATTTCATTGTTCGTTTGCTATATAATCCATTGAGGGTGTTGACTTTGACTCGTTTTTTGATACAGCAACTCTAGACAGTAGAGAGTGTTGAACATGAGTTTCATAAAAAAGTTCCGCAAAAGCCGCATGGGAGCGAGCAGCGAGAAAGATCCCTCGGCTTCCGGGATTCACGAGATAAGCTCACCAACGGGAGTGAAACACAACCTGCATATAAATATTGACATGGTCACCGGAGATTTAATACTCTCTGAGACGTGGAAAAAACTGCTGAAATCGGCAGACATTACGTAAGTAGATCATCGCCATACCCCCACCCATGGAACTTTTGGATCCGCCTCTTCTTCTCTGCTGTGTTGGATTTGCCCCTACGTTACTCCTCTAGCTATGAATGAGACTGTGATCACCTCCTCCTCATTATTTTATTAATCCTCCAAGAGTTATGCTGCGTTTTATGCTTCACATTGGGAAGTGTGATGAACCTATGGATGACTTACCATGCTGTGTGTTATGTTGTACATGTATACTCATTGTGTTACAGTGTTATATATACACCTCTACTATGTATTTTGTAGCGAGACGTAACAAGATATTGCTCAGTAACCTTATTGTTACTGTACAGCATGGAGATGTACCCGAGCCTCAAAACCATGATTGCTTTTCTCTGTCAATATACACACCTTTATAATGGTAACTGTAAAGGTCAATGCTGCGATATACTCCATGCCATTGAGGACAAATTAAATTTAGAAGCATTGATTCATAAGCATTATTCTGCATATAAAACAAAAAGGTGCATGTTGACAGGGAAAAAAATTTGGTTGAGACTAAGGATAATGTATTCCTATGTATTATATACCATATTTATGATATTACACAGTTCTGGCTTTGTAATCGTATATACAATCGTTGCCTATTTTCTTTTTCTGCTTCAGTTAAGCATGCCTTTCAAGATTGGTGGTAAGAAGCGGCCCTCGGGGTCGTCTTCCTCCGATAACGCCCCGGCCATGAACATTGGTCCCCCCACGGCCGTCAAACACAACTTTCACGTAGGTTTTAATCAGGAGACTGGGGATTTCGAGGGACTCCCTCCAGCATGGACTGCTTTACTCCAGTCCTCCAATATATCGTAAGTCTTCCTTTATATCGTAAGTCTTCCTTTATATCGTAAGTCTTTCTTTATATTGTAAGTGTCTTCCATTATATCAAATCTTCCATCATATCATGCATATTCCTTTATATCATGAGTCTTCCTTTATATCAATTAAGACATTTAACTTATATCAGAAGTTTTCCTTTATATCAAGAGTTTTCTACCATATCATAATACTTATTCCTATTTAATATCATTAAGTCTTCCTTTATATCAAGACTCATTGTTTGTATTGGGTGTTTTTCTTTACACCATTGTTGGTAAGTTGACTTTTATGTTGTAAGTCCTGCATTATATTGCAAGCTTTCCTGTATGACAGAAGTGTCAATTCAATCTTCCCTTTCATGACAAGAGAGCCTTTATATATTGAGTAATCTTGGATATCCTTTGCCAAGTTGCTCTCAACTAGTATATTATCCGACATATTCTTTCATAGGTTGTCAGTATGAAATACTGATAAGGATGTAAGACACCTGTTACCTTGTGAGCTTTATTCTATTTAGGTTTTTTTAATTATAGATCTTCCCATTTGTAGTCCAAGTAAATCAGAGTTATGTTAAAACTTCCTTACCATTTACCTTATTTATTGACATAAAAACATGCAAAATAATCTTATGAACCATATTGTTAGCACCATATTCTATTATATCTGTACAAATCAACTGTAAAAATTACTTCACATGAGACATGTAGACAATATCATTCTATTTGGATATATGCATATTTTCGTATAAGTTTGTTTATCACATAATTCAATTACATATTTTACTATTACTGGACCCGACCTGTCCCATTTAAATGCTTTATTGATGAAATTGAGTTTTTCTTTTTCGAAATTATACCCACCCCCACCCCCACCCCAACCAATCACTCAATCCCAGAATTTTTTTATTTCTTTTTTTGGGGTGGGGGGGGGGGGGGGTGGGGGGTTAAGAGGAGGAAGACATCTAAGCCCACTGGATACAATTTATTATGCAATTCATTTCCTTAATACCATTGTTTTTATTGTGTCATAATAATATTTATGCTCATTTTTCCTGTTGATGAATTAAAGAGGCATTTTTGATAAAGGTCAATGATTGATATAAATTTTATGATCAACTTGTAAATAAAGTCAGGGGAAAAGATTTTCATAGTGGGTTACTGTGGAGTCAATTTCATTTGTGGGGGGGGAGGGGGGGTCATTTTTCATGAATTTGTTAATTTTTCAGTGATATGGATTCTGAAATTAGTTCCTGGATTAGCTAGTATGAATAATGAATGATTGTATAATTTTTTTGAGGATGTAAATTTGTGTTGCCCATGAAATCCATGAAAATGGAACCTCCACAAATTCTAACGATTTCACAGTAACTGTCTTCTTAGAATAAATCAGTTTTCACCCAAACATCAATTATTTAATAATTTTGAAAAAGCATGCAATAAATAACATGGAAAGCAGAGTTTCAGTGAATTCACTGATCTTGAGATTCTGATTTCATTTTTGATTGGACAATTTTAAAGGAAAGCTGACCAGGCAGCCAATCCAGAGGCTGTTATTAATTCACTGCGAACCTTCACCAAGTCTGTCAAGAAAAAACCTGGGGAGGGCAAGTTTATCAACGTTCAGCGGTCCATCGCCGAATCTGATGATGAACTCGATTACAGCGATGAGGAAAAACGCAACAGCAAAAAGTCAGATGAAGAAAAACTACCCGCCCCACACAATGTGGAGTCCCCAGTTTTTGAGAGGACACCATCAGAAGCTGAGGTAGGTGTATCAATGAAAGAGGAAACCATTCAGTATCACATTGATCACTATTGGTACAATCTATTTTTATCTTCAAATTATAAAATTGCTTTTTTAAATTAAACTCATGCTGTAAATAATTATTTTAGAGATTTTAAAAAATTTTAATTGATACATGTTGCAGTGGATGATTTTTTGATAATTTTATCTGCATATGAAGTGCAGATTTCAGTCGATATCACAGGCTGAAATGAATGTTGCAAAATGTTTTTGATCAATTATCAGAGGGTCAAAAAATGATATAAAACACAATTTCCCAAGTTTTGAGATGTATTTGAAACTATTTAATGACATTTAATTGACTGCGTCCATTTTCTCTTGAGCAGCATAAGACTGATATTGTTGATGGAATGAACAAAGTTACGATTGACAATGACAATGAACCTCCAGCAGAAGCCATCCAGAGGCGACCCAAATCTCAAAAGAAAAACATGACAGACGAAGAAATCAACGAGGGCCTTCGTGAGTTCAACTGCTTCTTTGAAAAGAAATAAACAAAACTTGATTATATCATTTCAATTTGGTTCAATCAAAATCTTTTTGTTTGAACCTTTGCTTCCTGAGTACTAATTGTCCCTATTGTATATGCTTCGTTCTGATCAGTATTTATTTAAAAACTCAAATGAATACAAGGAAATCACCTTTTTGTTACAGAATTATGCAAACTTTATTTCTTTGAAAAAAGGGAATGCAGTGATAAGTTTTTGAATTCTCTAAAAATTGCTTCCCTTTATCAAAGCTCTTGTGTGAATGAGGCATTAAAGGTATTGTTTATATGATATATAATAAAAATGAACAAACATGACTGAGCAGCCCCAACAATTACGTTAAGTTTTATCTTTTCAATAAGATTGTATTCTGCTTCGTACATGTATTTGTATATCAAGTAATACATGTATCAAGTCATAAGGATAATTACTACTTTGTGTTTTGTTCATTTGATTACTGATTTTTTCTTTGGTTTTTTAACAGGGACACTTGCATCACCTGGAGACCCCACCTCTAAGTACACCACTCAAAAGAAACTGGGAGCTGGGTAAGAAGTCTATAATATAACAAATGTACCTAGGTTGAGACATACTTACTTAGTATGTAACAAGCTACAGATGTTATATGTTGAATACAAGTTAGTTTGGAACAATTCCAATTGTTTTGTGAAATGATTTTTAAAGATATATGATAGATTTACCCAAGATTTAGAAATCTATTATTATTATTTACAGCATTTCAATTCAGATCTTGGATTAGTTTGTAAATGCCTTATTCTCTTTTACAACGATCTATTTTATTCCTGATTTGATTTTATAACAAATGAAATAAAATGAAGAATGATTGACTCATGGATTTTAGAAACAGCCCCTTATGGAATGTAAACTTTTGTTAACATGTTTGAAAATGATATTTCAGAGCATCAGGTTGTGTGTACATGGCAAAGCCAAACAAAGAAGGAGATACAGTGGTGGCCATTAAATCGATGGATTTAACCAACCAGCCCAAGAAAGAGCTCCTCATAACAGAAATTGAAGTAATGAAAACCTACCGACATCAGAACATCGTCAACTTCTTAGATTGTTACTTCCTGTCAGAGAAAAATGAATTGTGGGTAGTAATGGAGTACCTGGACGGAGGTGCACTGACCGACGTCGTCACGGAAACCATTATGAACGAAGGACAGATCGCTGCGGTAACCCGCGAGTGCTTACAAGCTTTGAACTATTTGCACTCCAAGGGTATTATACATAGGGATATTAAAAGTGACAATGTACTATTAGGAATGAACGGGTCCGTCAAGCTCACCGATTTCGGGTTCTGTGCCCAGTTGAGCGGGGATAACTCCAAACGGCAGACCATGGTGGGAACTCCATATTGGATGGCTCCCGAAGTTGTATCAAGGTTTGTACAAATGACACTGTCCCATTTAGATTTTGTGGTGGGATATGATGTTTCATCCAACAAGTTTTGGTTTTTTCCTGAGCACACAGCCCTTTGGAGGATAATCATGTCCCATCAGAAACAATGGAAGACCTTTTTTATCACATGTTTTGATTGTTTGGGTTTTTTTGATAACTTTAAAATGTATTAAAAAATTTAATTTCCACAGTATTGTGTAGAATTGTTTGTGCTGTCATCACAGAGTTGATATCAAAGTAAACATCAACTTGTCAAAAGTTGATATATCCACTGGAGACACACATTACAAAATGGATTTTTCTTCTTTATCAAGGAAATAATCACTGTATGATTCTTTTGCAGGAAACATTATGGCAAGAAGGTGGACGTTTGGTCAATGGGGATCATGATAATCGAAATGTTAGAAGGCGAACCTCCATATCTCAATGAAACCCCACTGAAGGCTATTTATAGAATTGCCACCAAGGGAAAACCTGAAATTAAGAATTTCGAAAAGCTCTCTAAACTACTTCAGAATTTTATTGACCGGACATTAGAAGTTGACGTGGAGGATCGGGCAGATACTGACGAACTTCTGGTGCACGATTTCCTGAAATGTGCTAAAGACCTCAAAACCCTCCGGCCCTTAATCGTGGCAGCAAAGCAAGCCACAGGACGCTAGTTCATCATAAGTGTATATATATAGTTAAAAGCGTTTCCAATTTTTTTGTTTTTTGTGTCATAACGCACAGCTGAGGAAGATTTTTTTCAAGTACACAAATTGGCACGTACCTTCGCGCATGTGTACTGAGTGTATGATGCTATCATATGGAAACATTATGCTCTTGATGAGTATTTTCTTCCAATTCTCTTTGTATATTTTCAATTCAACTAGGCAATATTTTGTGAAAAATGATATCTCAATTGCATTTTAGCTCTCTGTACGTGTAATTTGTGTTTAACATTTTTACAAGTGTAATGCATTCCTTCAGACTATTCCCACCACTTCATCAACTCCTTAAACATCAAAAACTTGTCGCAAGCCATGTCGTTTCGGTGAAAGGGACCCTGCAGAAAGTAAATTCATTAGTGATGAAAGAAGGTGTTCATTTAATGTACCATCGATTAAATGGTATGAAATGCACAATTTTCACAAAAATTGATTTCGTGATATATATATATATATTTGCATTTCTTTTTTTATCTTTTTTTTTTTTTTTTTTTCGAAGTCTATATAATAAAATTCTACAGCGTAATTGCAAAAATATTAAAATAACAATAATACCGGTATCTATGTCCAATTAAAATCGAATGAAGGTAAGGAATTTTTGTTTACTTCTGGTTAAAAGCAGTTTTTAAAGATTGATATTCATTGGCTTGGTTTTATTTGACCTAATCTTTGAACTGTGTATGAATTTTGTATGAATGTTTGATTGACAAGGAAAATGTTCATGTATGGTGGAATTGGTGTATAGTTCATGTATGCTTGCTCAGAACACCGAGACATTTAACTTAATTCAACATTCCATGAATGATCTCTCAATATTTTTTTCAATAAAAGATGTATATTGATATTTGCAGCCATCATATTTTATTTTTCTCTTGTTTGTTTGTACTTTTAATTTTTTTTTTATTGAGAAAAAATACAATTTGTAGGATTGAGGATAAAAATTCTCAGCTTCGTTTTTTTTTTTTTTTTTTAAGATTCGGATAAACTTTTCATACATGTGATGTGAATGGCTTGATGAGGGAATTTCTTTTGATCATGTGACTCGTGTGATGTGTTTTTGCTTCTAACAAAGCTGTGTTGCTATCTTCCATGTATATTTTTTTGTATCTCTGTTGATAAATTTTTTTTATCGATTGTATTTTTTATACATTATTATTATATGTCTGTCGCAAACCATTCCTGTTAATTTTCTATAGTATTTATCCTCTTTTTGTTAAATGAACAAATGATATAAAAAAAAAATAAAAAATTCTTATGTGCTATATATGTGAAAATAAGAACTTTGCTGGTGAACCTGCTATTTGTAAACATTGGCAATTTATTTCTGTTGCTTGCTTTATGGAAATCATGGAATATCTAATATATGTGAAGATCACGCCTGTGTGTGGGTTTGACAACAGTAAATAATTTGACCACATATGAAATGATTTTTGTCCATTCTTCCAAGTGGAAATATGCTCCGAGTTTTATCTGGCTTTAAAAATGTGTATATGCTATTTGGATGGTGGGAGGAAAAAATAAAAATACCAGTATTACATATATGTGTATTGTAAACAAACAATCCTTTCATTGAGATATCAGATAAGACTACAGTCATATGTTCACAGTGACCGTACAGCAGGAAATCATAATTTCCTTCGACCGGAAGTACATTTGTGTTGATTTTAGTTGAGTTTTTTTTTCAATGCACTTGTCACAAAGAAAGAAATCAAGGGTTATCTTCTCTTTGTAAGGGGAGGAGATACCATAATGTAATTTATAGTGATATATGTAATAAACGAATTTAATCAATTTTTTTAATTTGTTTTATTTTTATGCCCCCATTGAAGAGGGGAGGGCATATTGCTTTGCTGCTGTCCGTCTGTTTCTGTCTGTCAGTTGGTCGGTCGGTCGGTCAGTCCACCAACAGTTTCAGTCCATTTTCTACACAGGGGTTGCACATATTGAAATGAAATTTGATATAAAGATTAATCATAACATCTAGGTCAAGTTAGATTATGGATTTGTTTGAGGCATTTTCGAAGGAGTTATGCCCCTTGGACGTTGAAAAATTCCAATTATTTGCAGTTTCCGTTCATATTCTTTGCAGAGGTTGAACATATTGAAATGAAATATGGTATACAGATTAATCGTAATAATATCTAGGTCAAATTCGATTTTGGGTACGATCGAGCCACTTTCGACAGAGTTATGCCCCTTGGACGTTGAAAAATTCCAATTATTTGCAGTTTCCGTTCATATTTTCTTTGCAGAGGTTGCACATATTGAAATGAAATTTGGTATAAAGATTTATCATAATATCTAGGTCAAGTTCGATTTTGGGTACGATCAAGCCATTTTCGACAATTTTATGCCCCATGGACGTTGAAAAATTCCAATTATTTGCAGTTTTCGTTCATTGTCTTCGCAGATGTTTCCACGGGAGAGGGGCATTAGTTGTAAACATCTTGTTTATTTAGTCATGATGTATTTTTGCAAGGGAAATGAAGGACAAATTGAAAAAAAAACAACAGAATTTACATGATTGATGATTAAACCCTGCTCTGCATTATCATTGATGAATTGATATCACTGAATATTACATGCACGAAACTTTTGTTTTACTTTATACTTTTAATATTTAATTTTGTTATGAGTGTTGTGGAAACATAAGGGATTTCATTTCTATTGAATCCAATTACCTGTAATTCATATTACATTATATTTTCAAAGACAATGTGTAAAAAAAATGAACAATTAATTAAGAATAAGCTGATAACGATGGATCATTAAAAATGCAAGTAAACAAAAGTATCTGCCGTGTTTGAACTCGAACTGTGGAGAATATTTAATGCTTTTTATGTAATTTCTCCCAAATCTGCTGACACCTCAAGAATATAAAAAAAAAGAAATTTGGAAATAGACTTCAAAACAAAAATAACGACTATGTGCACGATCAGTTTATAAGTAGGCGCATAATACTGCGGAAGTAATGGATCGTGGATTACATGGGTACACAGAATTTAACCCACGAATTTTAGTCTACAAAATTTTTAATTTGATCATCTTAGCTAGCCAAGGGTTTTCGATTCAATCCGTTCCTCATTTGACTAGCGAAGATGACATTTTATTCAATAATATTTATTGTTTGTACAACTTGATCCACGAAATTACAACTCAACGAACTCATTTCATGAGTAATCCGCGAAAATATTGCATGGCCAGAATTTGTGATTCCACACCACTGTTGTATTACACATGTATATATGGCGCTGTGGTTTTATAATTATTCATTGAACACAATTTTTAGTGGATTTTTTTGATTTGCATTTGTTTTTATAATATTGATACAGGTAGTTTTGATGAACGAAATTAAACTTTGTATACAGCTGCAGCAGTACTGTCAACTACACGGTATTTGTTACTATCGACTACTAGTACTTTCCACCCTGTGTAATGTATCAGGGTTTTTGTTGTTTTTGAGAGAGAGAGAGAGAGAGAGAGAGAGAGAGAGAGAGAGAGAGAGAGAGAGAGAGAGAGAAAACGTCCACAACATTCGGTCTCAGTTTTTGACCATTGTTCGAAGCTAGTGCATTACGCGCTTTTTGTCGAACATGCATTAGTCTACATTCAAACCAGTTTCTGCCCTTTACTTCCCACTATTTGGAGTTAGGAACCCAGTGACTATACCAATATAGAACACATGCACAGGTCAAAATATTTGCAGTTGTTAGAGAAAATGGTTACATTGTAATCTAATTGAAATTATAACTTCCATCCGCTCGCCGGTTTTCGATAAATTAATTAGTAGGTAATGTGTCCCACGAAATCCACAAAAAAAGATCCATTACTTCCTCAGTACTTATGATTAGCGCCCCGAGTGCTTGAATTGATTATGTGCGACATATTTCGCGACCTATCCAAAACCGTGGAAGCTCTAATTTTAATTAGATTGATTGTATTTATGTCATATATTCCATGCATGACGATATCGATGTAATAACAAATATTATTTCTACATGTCTTTATTAAGACTTTTTAACCGGAATTAAGGAAAAATCCGGTTGTTAAAATGGTGAAAATGGCGGGCGAGCGGGCAGGTGGACAGGTGCCTGCCAAATGTTACCCCTATTGTACGGATAACTCCTACTACAGTTTTCAAGATATGATAGAAGTTGTTGTTTTGCAGATCAGTTGTACATATATCAGAAACTGAGTGAAATTGGACTTGAAATACCATGTAATTTGCCTGTTGCTAAGGAATTTCATTGTTACTATGGAAACACTTAATAAAACTTTAAGTAAATTTTTGAATAATATTATTGGCCTTCTTATATTATTTATTTAGATGGAATGCCAAGTTTTAGTATTAGGAACTTATAGGTATAAAATGAAAATTATTGGTTTTCTTATACCAATTTTAGACAGAAGTCGTTGTCATGTTTGATGTGTTGCTAGGCAACTATACTGGAGGGTACCAAGGGAAATCTATTCTCAGATTTAGTGTTGAGGTCAATAGTACTCATGGTAGAAAAATTAATGGATTTGCAGAGGGGGCCAAATATGACCCTTATCATATCTAGTTCTTTGGATTTTTGATAATTTATGAAGAAAAAAAACCCACATGTTGAACTTGGTCATTTTTTTGTATAATATTGGATAATAGAGTACCCGAATTGTACTGATAACTCCTCAAATACAGTTTTCAAGATAGGAAGTCGTTGTATTGCTGATCAATTGTATATATATCAGAAATGTGCATATTACTTGGGTTTTGATTTTTAATAGTTTATTTTAAAAAATACCACCTGTTGACTTAGTTATTTTTGGGAAACATTTTGCATATAGAGTGCCCCATTTCTCTGGATATGTAGTGTTTATCAGTTCAGGGTTGACAAATATATGGATATTGGTCACACAAAAGAAAATCCGGTTTTTTGTCACATTGACAGCTTTTCTCTTCTTTAATTTCTTTCTCTCGTTATTTAATAGATTGATCAATATTAAATTATATAATTTTAACCGTGTCATTTGGAATTTTTCTTTGTGTGACCGTTTGGCACAAATTGTTTTTGTGTCGAGAGATAAAAAAGATTACATACTTAATGTATATGTTATTTTCCGCAACAATATGCAAATAATAATAATAAAAATAAATAACAAAAAAAAAAAAAAAAAAAAAAAAACCCAGAAAACCATTGTTTTCGGTCGCCCTTAATTTTATTGCTGACGGTATAATTTTCATTAAATGTCAAAGAATGGCTAGAGTTATTTCTCTTTCGTCAAGATCATGTTCATATGTTATTGATATATAATTAAAAAATTCCCTGTCAAACTTAATGCATTTTACTGAAAGCAGACGGCGAGAATTAGTTACTTACAATATCAAATTAATTTTTAGCATGACTATTTCGACTGAAATATTCGATCAGTTAAATAAATTAATATAATATAATCTGAATATACGAAAATATGATATCAGAAACATAAAAAAAATTGCAGAAAAAATGCTTATTGTATATTTAGTGACAACAATGAAATTCCAACTTAGATATCAAGCGCAAACTACACAAATCATATTTTATACTCTATCAAAATAATAAGCGCACCGAAATTTGGCGGGAATGTTTATTTCGGCAGTCACGTGAGAGGAAGTTACCATAGTTGAGCACGTGACAAACACTTTTCTTTGGCAAGGTGCCCCGGAGAAGACCTCCGTTTATCTATTTATCATGCTTCAAAGATAAAATGGTGTATAAACTATCAACATAAATTAAAAATGAAAACAGCCGACCACTTATCCAGCAGTCTACCAGCAGTTTTAAAGCAGTATCTTCCGGAGTACGAGCCCACTGTACCCGTGTAAGTTATGTCGTCCGTCGTGTTTACATTAGAGATCAATATTGATAAGGTTTTTATCGCTCATTTATGATATATTTCCTTCCTATTGGTGATTTTGGTTTAAATATAAGAGGACATTTAGATTGTATATCATACATGCACCATTTCATTGAGAAATTGCAATGTTTTATGATTGATAGTACTTTCTGTACGTCGCCGCTCGAATTTCCTCATCTGCTATCTGTCAATAACTATACGTTTGCAGTTAATATAGTTTATAGCCTTTTGTCGAGGGCATTTTTCATTTAAAATTCACACTAGAACTTTACATGTTCGATTAGTGTTCAACAGGCTTCAACTTTCATCATACATACGAATTTATGATGTATAAATTGGCTTTAGTTTGGACAGTTTTTGTTTTAAAAAATTATATTATGTACTTTATACAGGGTAATATTCACCCATGTTTTATTTTTGCCCCTTTCACCCTCGTTGTCAGGGGACAAATTTAAGATTGGGCAAATCAAAGACAATTTTTTAATTTAAGCAATATATATATATTAATTGATTAACTTGGAATTTTCAAAATTCAGACAGAAGGTAAAGTAAACTCTTTTTGTTTTTATCATGAAATTTTTAATTAATTATGGTTCTCTAACACAATGCAATCCATTATAATGACAGAACACCTATTTTGTATCATACAATTTCACTTATATATACATATAAGTTCATAAATTATATACCTTTAACATATATGTTGAAGCTTAGGGAGTCTGACTCAAAAACTATTGTTTTACAGATCCTTGTAGTCCAAAGGTGTCAGGTACTTCATCATTTGACAATGTGAATGCTAATTTTGTTGATTTGAGAACATGTTGATTACTTATGAACACTATTATAACATTTTGTTGATGTTATTAACCATACTGACCAATTAACAGTGTTTACTTCACCCCCTGATTGTGTTATTTTGTACATTGGTTTTGTTCAGAAGAAATGAAAACTAATGTAATGCATGAAATTGTACAGGTACACGAGGGCTGTTCGGAAATTATTGAGACATTCACTCTTGCTCCCTTGGAAAAAAAGATAAACTATTGAAATTTAACAAAAATATAAACCAGGATAATAGCCTATAAATGTGAAAATTTTCCATGCAGTCAATGACGTCTTTATATCATTCCTGGTAAGCTGACAAACTTGCTTACCTCTAGTGACACGGAGCAACCCCAAACTCATTGCAAGGTCATTTTTTATGCGTTTTTTTTTTTCTCCTTTCTTTTAAACGTCTACAAACTACCGGAAAACATGAATTATTCCTCATATCTCATCTTTTGTTTTCATTTTATGATTCAAACATTTACATATTCTCTCCATTCTTCATTTTTTTTGTGAATAAATCGAGTTATTTCTACCCAAAAGTCAACATTTAGTGAGAGGTCTTTTACAGTCATTATGTGCATATTTTTTAATTGGTTCATCAAGTATTGTGGAAGAAGTAGTAGAAATTTAGTCCCTTTGTTTTAATTCTAGTTTAACAATAAGTAAAAAAAAAAAACAACGATGAAATGAAGCTCTTGAACCCTTACCATTGGTTAGTTTTTGTTTAAGCAATTGCTTGGCCTAAAAAGGTCTTTTTACGAGATTTCCACCAATTTGATGTATATTCGCTGCGCTGCCTTGGCGTCAAAATTCAATAAACCGTCGTGGTCAGATTTCTATTGCTTGGTAAATATATTTGTACTATTATTTCAACTCGAACAGTAGTGAAAATTGCACAAAATTAATCGCAATAAATAGCAAAATGAACCTATATAATTTTATGTTTATGTACCATCGTAAACAAAATATTACGGTAAATATTTTTTTTTATATTGTACAACTATTTGTTTAGGTTTTTTCAATGTTTATGCCAATTTTCACCAATATTCATCACTTAGAAAGGGAAATATTTGTGTTGTCTCAATAATTTCCAAACAACCCTTGTACATATATACATGACAATTGAGTATTGATAATCGGCTGTTTGTTTGCTTGTTTCTGAAAAAAAAAACATGACTAATCAGCCTCAACACAAAAAAGTTTTTTACTTAATGAAAACACCTGTAAAAGTATACTGACATACAACAGGCATTGCATTATAGAATCTCTTTTTTGTTGTTGAAAATTCTATTTATAATGAATTATCACTGAGATCAGCTTTGGAACTTTTGGAATCTGTGGTGTATCACATGTTATTGTTTCTGGCTTGGAGGTTTTTATTGAGGGGGGGAGGGGGGGGGGGGGGGGTTAGGAGGAATGTGTGTTCTCTTTTGTTAGGGGAGACAACATCTTTGTAAGATATCATACAGTGATTTATATTATGTAAATGATTGAATCAAAATGTATTCATTTGGTGCATAATTTAGCACATGGTATTGGTTATACATTGTATGAAGCTAAAAATAAATCACACAGCTTAAAAATGAATTTTTTTAAGGGGGGGGGGGGGGGTGGCAAGAGAGCTAGAGTACTTTGTTAATGGAGGTATAAGGTGTTAAGATCCCAGGGTAACTCAGCAGTTGACCTAGAAAGAAATGGTTGCAGTGGAACAATTATGAAGCCACAGTGTACAATAAATTACAATGAAATATTCATGTCTTGACACCATTCGGAGTATCTTTCCCTCCATTATTGATGATCTTGTCAACTTGTACCTAGATGATGGTAATTGCTTTCAATGCTGCGTCTTCATTGTATTTGTTTTACTTACAAGTTTATTGCATTCACTCAGCATCCACAGAGTTTTTCAAGTTTTGTTGCTGTTTTTTTTCTTTCATCAATTCAAATTGTAGATCAGCCGGGGCACAAATTTGATTGATAAGATCTTTGAAAATTACAAGAAAAGTGATAATTAATCTAATGGTTATTCAAAAAAAGAAAATAAGTCAATTTTCTGTTCGATATTTTTATTGCTGGAATGTGGTAACTATGATAGTAGTGTGAGTATACATATATTTGGTACATCATGCAAAAGTATGTAGAATATGATTTTATTGTACCATTTTTACCATTGTCATTTGCAGGAAAGCGGAAGATTCGCTCTCCCCACGGAACACTTCATCTCAAAAGTCCAGTAGGAGCAGCAGGTCCCCCGGAAGGAAGGCCAATTCCGCCCGGAACAGCAGCCGGAACGAGGACAACCTGCTCCTAGGATCCGAGCCCTCAGACAATGGGCAGAACAAGAGGAGACAATCAAGTGAAGCAGAGGTAAAGGGTCTTGGCAGAGTTATTTCCCCTGATCATTTATAAAAGACGTGGATATATTTTGGACAACTGATACAGAAGACATAGTTATAAAACAGATCAGTATTTTGGAAGCCTTATTTATTAGTGATGCAACATCTTTGTCAATTATTCTTAGTTCTACTGAATTTAATATGTGGAGTTTTCAAATAAAATATATCCCTTTGCCCTAATTTATGTATTCTATTTAGCATCTTTGGCGGAAAGCAGCATCTGTTTAAACAAGTGCATTGCAAAATGTCTTACATTTTAAGCTTATAAATCTAAAAATAAACATTCAGAAATGCTCTGAATCAAATCTACACAAATTCAATTCTTGCCAAATATCATACTAAATGCTTAAACAGTATTTGTATTATATTTGGATTGTACATGTACATATATAACAGCAGAATTCCTCTTCTTAATTATGATAGTCTGTGTATAGGTTTTCTCAAATGGCTTACATGAAGATGATACAAAGGGTTGAAGAATCAATGATAAGTATCTTTAGACAAAGAGTTTAATTATTTAGTGAGGGTTACATTGACTTTCAACTCTGATTACTATTTATAGTCTAACAGATCCTTTTTTACCCCTCCCCCCCCCCCCCCCCCCCCCCCCCCTCAAATTTCTCTCATCTCTGCGTTTCTATTGATTAGGTACATGTGTACATTTGTTATTGAGAGACAGAATGGGGGAAATTGATTCTACACTGGGTAATGAATTAACTATTTGTTCAGGGAATTTCCAAATGCTTGGGTGATTTGTAGTACTGTGGTAGGTGGGAAATTGAATTAGGGGAGCCCTGCTCAGTTTGGTTTGCGGTATTGCTGGGGTTTGTTGCTCCAGGGACCTCCATAATCAACACGATAAGTTTATTATAAATTCCATAGGTACATTTTGTCATATATATAGTTTTATCAAAGTCCATGTTTGGTGCAGGGAAAATCTTTGCGTTAAACTCTGTTTTGTTTTTTTTTGTTTCACAGAGATCTGCCTGCCATGTTTGGCCGCCTTCAAACATCTAATTTTGGGTCAAATATTGACATTTTATCAGCAGGCTAATGCAATTTACACACAATTTGTGTAATTAAAGTCTGTTTGTTTTTCAGAACAACTAACTCTCTCAAGTAAATTGATTTATTCCCCTAAAAGTACAGGTTAATGAAACAGAGGTTGATGCGAGGTGTACACCTATTTCTATGTTATTAAATACCATACTAATAATTTTGATAATAATAGATTTTTCTTTGTGTTTTCCAATAACAAAAATAAGACATTCATTCTATTTTTGTTTGAACTTTTCTTAGTTGCCGTATTTCAAAGCAAGATTATCTGAAATTTGTGTTCTATATTGGCTTGTACCTACAGCAACTTGTTACTGGTACATGACTTATTTCCCTTTGGCAGTAATAGATTGCTATATATGAAATGATAAGTTTTATAGAAATCTTGAATTTTATATGCCCTGTAATTTCTAGATTTTCATCTGCACTTTTAAATCATTAATTTGTTTTGCTACAAATTGATGTATGGTATTTTTTAAATGATTTGTTTTTCCCCAAATTGCCATCTGCATTCAGTAAATACAATATCAAACTATTTTTGAAAAGTAAACCTTTTATTAGGATAGAAACTATGATTTCATGTGAGAAAAATAAGGTTAATTTTGTGAATATTCATGTAGTGAATTTTCTACTCGGGTGGAGAAATAGCATTATGATTTTAAAATGACGGAAAAGCAGAAAAGAAAACAATGAGTTAAAAACATGTCTAAACAGCTTGTCCTGCAGCCAAATAATTGATTGTCCCACGAAACATGAGTATATTCCTCTTTTTTTTAAAAACTAAACGCTTAGTCGATTTAGCTTGGGTTTCTCTCTTTTCCCCCTTCTCCTCTCCCTGTATCTTGCGTCAGCGGCTGAATTGTTATCGAACTTTGCAGAGTGTGTATGAATATTGTGTCGAGTCACCAGTCGGTATTGATATCCATTTCAGCGGTGTTTAATAGTTTGTTTAGGTAATCGTGAAACACTATCTGTTCAATAAGTCATCGAAGCATGACGGCTAGAAGTTGTGTTTGCTTAAAATGAGTTACCTTGTTGCCCTGGTAACCTTTTCATCAATAATTGAGTCAAATCAAGCTTGTACAAGTTTCGGGGGCTTTGTTTAGATAATAGATTTTTTTTTCTTTTCTTTTGAATGAGTTGCAATTATGACTGAATTTTCTGTGTTTGTGTAATGGTTTAAAGGTTTAAACTATTGGTAAGAATTGTTGAAGCTCATACAAAGGCTATCAAAATGAGGCCTCTTAAAGGAAAATGCAGTGCATATTGTTAATGAGGATCTTTAAAGGGACATAAAAGTGGTATATACAATTTTACAATTTAATACTTGTACTAATTTTGCCAAAACAAGTTTATTAAGTTGTTCATTTAGAAATTCAAATTTAGAGGATTGATGATAAAAAATCTTGATATATGCCAAATGAAAGGGTGTTTGATTAATTATTGATAAACCCTTTCCAAAATAAATACATGGAAAGATTTCAAAATAATAAAAAGAAAGGAAAATGGCCATTTAGGTTAGTACTGTTCATATACCAGTAAGTAAATTTTCCAAGAACAAATTATAGAGACAATGGGAATTGAGATGAGCTGAGGGCATGACAGGATGGGAAAAAAGGGCTTTTCATGCAAAAATGGGTACCAGTCATGAAATAAAATCATGCAAGCTGACTTTTATTCGGTAGATGTATTGGTCTATCTCCTTTTTTTCACCGCTCGCTCCACTTTGATGTCGGTGAAATTTGCCCGATCCCGGTAGAACGCCGCAATGAAACATTCATAATTACTGGTCCCAGTGGTGTCAGAGAAGGTGGAGGATGCTGAAACATTGATATATCTGGTTCCCCCGAGTAGGTATTCCCCCACCTCTCTCTCTCTCTCTCTCTCTCTCTCTCTCTCTCTCTCTCTCTCTCTCTCTCTCTCTCTCTCTCAACAGAGGGCCGTATAATGTCTACTTCTATTGTTTCTGCAGCGGGAAGATCAACAGCTGTGGGGTATATGTGCTGTTGTAAGTGTGCGTGTGTACACAGAAATTGCTGCGCGGTATACAGAGGCCTCATCCTGGTCAATAATTCAGTTTACTGCATGTACGGGAATTCCTCTCATTTTTGTTGCCGACAATATTTTTTGGGGACCGATACCCAGCTTCAGTTAAAGAGAAAGAGGAATCAAATGGTGACAGTTTGGTCGGTAATTTTGTTTTCCCCTCCTCCTCCAGTGTGGGTGGATTGTAGGAAATTTGGAACTGAGTTATGCCTGATCAACTTTCAGATATGTTTTGCCGTTGCGCTACAGTGCCCCGGTTTTGAGAAGCAGTGAGGAGTAGGGTCTTTTAAATGAAGGGTAATGGGAAAGGTCGTTAGTGCCACGAGTTCGTAGCAATTCACCCGTTCTAAACGCATGGTCACAGTCCTAGGTAAGTTGTCGGTTTTTTTTTATAAATAGCTCATTATTATTTGGTGAGTCCGGAATTTCTAATTAGCTGTTGCCACTGATTTATCGGTCAGTCACTTCTCGAAGGTTTGATATTCAACCCTGGGTATGGATTGTAGTCCTCATAAACAGAGGGGTCTTATTCTAATTTGTAATATGAAAAATCATATCTAATATTGGGTGGAATGATAGTAAGAATGCTAGGCAACAAATCCTTTGTTCCATATACTATATTTATAATGAGATGTACTGAAGTGTAGTATTTTTTTTGTACCTATTGAGGGGATTTATGATATATGCATGTGCTAGCTTAAAGTGTTGCAATACTATGTATAATTACTTTGCAACAAATTAACATAAAGTCATTGCATTACTATTTAGCGACAGATTTCATTTATTGTCAATGATTTACTGGAGTCTTCTCGTTTGTAGAAAAAAAGGAGGACATTAATTTTTTAATTTAGATACTTAAAGAATATTTGTTTTCTTGTTAGTTTCATTATTTTGTATTGTTGATGTCAAATGTGGCATTATTTTGAAGATATATGTATGTGTTTTAATAAGGCCCAGTTCTTGAGGTATTCATTGTTAGTGGGACTTAATAGGGCAAATTTACAGGAATTGTGGTTGGAAAATCTTGAACCTCAATCATGCCATGACGGAGATTGGTTTTAGTAGAGTATTTATAATTACAGAAGCATCTCTTTAATCTCAGGTATAATGTACTGATAAATGTCCACCTGTATGCTGACTGACCAATCGTTTGTCTTCGTGAATTTTTTCTAGAGACCAAAATTTTCAGCATGTCTTGTAATAATTAAATATGTCTTTACATTATATTATGAGGAAAAAAATTATATCAGGCCATGGCATGCATAATTTGAATCTATAGTAAAGTATGAATGGAGATGATCAGATCAAAAGTATCTTAATGCCTGATCAGTTGATTTATATCTCAACATTTTCGCCCATATTTGATACAAGGGATTTTATCATATTGCTTTTAGGTAAATGAACTACTCTGATTACTGGTCTGAAAATTGTCAAGAGAGAAGTTGTTAAATTCTGCTGTTTGTTTATTATTTTATTTTGAACTGCACTGTTAGCCATTAGTTTTCTCCGATGTGTTCCCATGTTAATCTGGTTCATAATTTCCTGTTTTTCCTTTTGAAACAAACACCTTATGCCAAACACTGCATCAAGCTCCCTGTGGGATCTTGAGTGAAACTAGTTCTTTCCTTTTTTCTACAGTAATTGGTTTAGTTTTATGATTATGAATATCTGCCACAAGACAGTTTCTGCACCAAGGCTTGCACAGTCCTCTTATGTATTGCCATGCAAACTTTTCCAAGATATATGCAGTTTTTGCACAAGGTTGTGCTAATAAAATTTCTCTAATATCACCCTGGAATTTTTTTTTTCAAAATCCATGCAGTTTCTGCACTAAGTCTTGCACTAAATTTTAAATTTTATTTTAGTATCGCCCTGCAAGTTTTTTCAGTATGGCCCAGTATTACCGCCCTCATGCATACAAATGCTCCACTCCTGGCCTGACAGTGGGTCAGCCTGCTACCTAACACAACAGGTTTTATATTGATTGGTTCGCCCCACAGGCATTTTTTGTGGTCAATCTTCTTCTCTCGGAATATATGTTAACATGTTACCTTATACATACCACCTAGAGCTGGACAGAATCTGTGTGGATGTTTCTAATAGTGGATAGATGATGTGGCGGCCGGTGGAACTATATAATTGTGTGTCAGTGTACACCTATTCATTGGAAAATTGATCTTCGTAGGTGTTTGGGAGAAAGAAAAAAAGATATTTGGGAAAGGTTGGTTTCCTGTTTTAAAATGTTATTTACGGTGGATGGGTAAAATGATTGAGTGTTTATACTAGTAATTACATTGCAATGGTATAAATGCTTCATGAATTTTAGAGCTGTATTGCTATTTTATGAAATCTTTGAATTGCTTTCATACAGCTTTGACCTCAAGGGTTACTTGAAATAAGTTGACAATTCTTCTGATTCATGGCTTTTATGAGAGAGAGAGAGAGAGAGAGAGAGAGAGAGAGAGAGAGAGAGAGAGAGAGAGAGAGAGAGAGAGAGAGAGAGAGAGAGAGAGAGAGAGAGAGAATTTGAAAAAGGAAGGCTAATTAATTTTAACTACCAGGTATTAATTCCAATTACTTTAGAGAAGCTTGTCATTTTGATGATATAGGTGTTACATGGAAAGAGATTGGAGGATGGTCGTACCAAATTTACCTGTTCACAGTTTACTCTATAGAAGTAAGTTTTTTGTGCATGTTGACACATTTTACGATTCCTTGTTTGGAGAATCTGACAGGTAGTATGCCAAGCTACACAGATTGCGTTTTATAGAGTCGTAAACATCAGCCATATGTGTCCCTATACATGTCCCTATACAACCCATGTAGCAGAAACCATGTAGGGAAGGTGTTTTATTATTTATCAGCCACAATTAGGGGGGTGTGTCACTAGAAGTGGTCAGTGAAAAGAGGAGGAGGGGCTAAGGAATTTTGCGACCTGAAAATTACCTGCCAATTTTTCAGTGTCAATAACATGGGTGAAATTACAGCTCAATATGAGGCCCTTTTGCCAGGTATATAACCACAGATGTTTTGTTTTTGTTTGCAACGAAAATCCATACTTGATGTGAAATCTGGCCAAGTCTGCATGATTAGAAGCTTTGATTTCAAGAAGTATAAATTTTTTTTTTTATCAATTATGCTGTATAAAATGATCCCTAAATTTTGTTGGTTTAATCAATGGGGAAATTTAAGCTTTGTGGTTACCCTAAACCCAAAACTAGATCGCAAACTTGAGGTAAAAAATATCATTGGGTTTCGATGCATACTCAAGGTGACTGCCTGTTATGATAATTACACGGAAAAGGAAGTTTGTTGGGGAAAAATACAAAGACAGGAAGTGCCTCGTTTTATGGAGTATGGTTAAGCAGAAATCTTAAATATATTATTAACCAAAAAACCTTTAGAAACAGAGAGGAAGGGGAATTTTATAGCACTAGGGTAAAAATGAGGAAAACATAATTGATTTTCTCTTTTTCTGTGTAGATAGAACCATATGATAGAGCAGGTTTCAAGAAATGCCTCATAAAGACAGAACTGCCGGTAGAAAGAGTTAATTGAAAACTAAGGAAAATTAATAGCCGTAGTTCTGGCTTTTTACAGAAATTGCTAGATCCCAAGTGCTAATTTTTCATAGCGCAAAAGAAATAAACATTAAAAATGCTGAATTTAGCAGGTAGTAGTTATGCATATTGTCAAGCACCCATAAATGGGGGTGAAATAGCATTTTTATTGCTTGTTTATTGCAATTGCTCTATATTTAAAATCCTTTGATTGTTAATTTAAAACATATCAAGTAAGCATAATTATCTTATTTGATCTGAAATTGGAGTCACAGAATATTTATCATTTTTTTCCCCTCACTCTGTTATACCAAGTCCAGGATTTTAAAGCATTTAGAATGGATGATTCTTCTGCAAGAATTAATATTTGCATATACACCTATATGTGTCTTCATTACAGCAGGTTTGTAAAGGAATGGCTATTTTTGTAGAACACAGGACGTTAATGGGGACAGGAAGTGTAATCACTTAGTGAGTTCACTGCCAAGTTCCTGCTCTGAAACGTCTTCTGCGAAATCCCTGATCGTTCATGTCGTAGCATATACCTGTATTAATTACAGAATCCATGATCAAACCTTGTGACAGCGTCACAGGCGTTACATGTCTCATATATTGGCTAGCTGATAACAATTTGATAACTTGAGGAATTGAAAAAACGAATGATGATTTTGTTGTCGATTACCAAGCGGTATCCATTGATGCTAATATAAGATAACAGTAGTATCTAGATATAAGATTGATATGAACGGTATACAGTTTTAAACAATGCATTACAGAAGGTAGAGATGTTGTATCCTTGCAATTATTAGTTGTTTCATGTCTTGGATTTTTTCCCAGGATCCACACCATCTGCAATAATAAATTTTATCCTATTAGTATATAGACCAGTACTTAATGTGCATCTAGACATCATGCCCGGGAAAGGTTGTTCCAAGTTGTCAGAGCACCGAGTTTGATTGGTTCATTCATTGTTTTTCATGGGGTCGGTATTGATTGAACATCATAAACAATAGAAATGATATGTGCAGCTTCAACCCCAGTATCTACCAGTCAACTCTGCCTCTTGTTGGTGTCCCTCTCCATTAATTAGTTTAATTGATTGCATTTATCTGGAATTCACTTGTCTCCGTGAATTGGTCTGATGTAATCGGAAGAGAGTTTTTCGTGATCAGAGATTGTCGTTAATGTACAACTGCCATGTTTTATTCTTTTGATAATTGTCACATTAGCTCGCTGTGCCCTGGTCTATTTTTGAAAAAGGTGTTCAAACTGTATTGTTCGATACTGCGCTATTATTCTTATACCTTGATGATATTTCAAGATGGAGGAAAGGTTTGTCACCGTTTGTGAAATGTGTGATGTTTCCTTCAATAAGAATGTTTAAATGGTTGCAGGAAATCTATCACATGGTTTTTGGCAATACAAGAGCAAGATTTTTAAATAATCTTGGAATAGTAGGTTTTTATGTTAAAATTACATGTACCGTAATATCCAACTGTTCAGGAGTTGTTGTTTTTTTAAATTACCTGGTAAACTTGGAATAGTGGTTCTTTAAGTTAGATTTGATCCTTTCAAGTTATTCTCTCCTTTGTGGTTTATCTATATATTTAAATATATTTTGAGACATTGAAACTTAAGACATGGCTGCAATTATGCAACAGACTCACTCCATGTTTTTATACCATAACCTGGACTATGAAAAATGATACCACTTTAAACTTACATATGTGTTCTCTGGAAGATGTTGGTTAAATGCCCACTGTAGCTTTGGAGACAGTGGGTTTCTGGTTATATAACTGAAAAATTGACATTTTGATTTGTTTCATGAACAAATCGCAAGATCCCGAGATTGCAAAAGGACTCATGGAGATGCACTAAGCTGGTTTTGTCTGGAGATACTGTTTCATTCAAGTACAGTCAAACCTTGTTATCTCAAACTAGATGGGCTTGGTTAAAAACTTCGGGATATCCCAGTATTCGAGATATAAATGGTAAAATACTTAAAGTATAAGTTGTTGGGACTTACAAATCACTTCAACTTATCCATTGTATTTGAGATATCAGTGTTCGAGATACCAAAGTTCAGCTGTGTTTTGTTTGTGGACATTCTGATGCAAAGTAGTCAGGTGGAATAATTAGCACACTGTTATGCAATTTTGTAATTTAGAATATTGGAAAAACCTGAATATGATCCATCATGGTTTTTGTTTATGATTGAATTTATTTTTTTTTTATGAATTTGCTTTGCGAAATGACCTGTCCTAATTTAACCATTGGAAGGAAATTAGTTTCTTTTGCATGGGAGAAAAGGAGTTTTATGTAGAAATTCAGAGCAAATGAAATGAATATGGTTAGTTAAGTGGTGGAAATTGATTGAGTTAAAATGCCCAATTGTTTGGTATTGATGTTTTTGGGGGAAGGTTTTTCGCTGGTTCCCCAGTCTCTAATGGACGGCATCCAACAGCGAGGAATCCAGAACTAGAAACAGGAAAGCACCACAGGTCCTTTTGTGTGCCTGGAAAGAATCCGCGGTTGGTTGTGGGTCAATACAGCAAAAACCAAATTGTATACATGTAGCCCTGAAATTACAGGGCCCGTGTTTTGTTAGGCATCAATATTTATGGATTTTTGTTTTTAACCAAATGATGTTTATGAAGTGTGTCTTGTATGGAAATTTTCATCCGTGATAATAATGGCTAGCACAGATTGTAGAGAAGTATAAATGGATATAGGTCCATACTACAATTTGGCTTGAGTTAGATTGATATTTATCCATAAAGATTATACATTGAAGCAAGATTGACCCTTTATGACTTCATGTCATTGGAAAGAATTTACCATATTAGCTTTTCTTTAAACATCTCATGATGGAAAATAAAATTATAAGGTTCTGTCATAATGGAGCAGAAATTTTCAGTCATTGCATTCATCAGAAAAAGTTGTGTGGGTTTTTTTTATTTTTACCTCAGGCTCAAATGTACAGCAATTTAAGATGATGGAACTGTAACAACAGCTACAAACTAGCCAAGTTTTTGATCATATGAAAAAAAAAATTATTTTTGGACAAATGGGGAGAGAAAGTGTGTTTGATGTCTGTGATGTAATAACCAATAATAACCAGGAGCCAATGAAAATCAATTAATTCAATTACAGCATGTACCAAAATAGTTCGATCCCCTCCTGTATTGTCCTGTGATCTACCACCATCTGTTGTGACAGAATCGCTGATGACTTGTGTGAAATCAATTGTAATGAGGTAAAAGCCAAATATTTGCCAACTTGAGAGAGAACAGGGTCAATTGATAGCTTACAAAGGAAACATGAAGTCAATAGGCCCTTTCTCTGAAGTCCCTTCTGTATGTTCACACTTGTTCTTTGTGGGGAAGACCTGGCTTCTGGGGGAAAAAACTGGTATGCTTGCATAAGGGCTAGCTGTCTGAGACGTACAGTTTCTTTGTAACAGGATTCAAAAGGGGAGAACAATTCCTCTCAGAAACACTCTTTGAAAAGTTATGAAATAAAGGTATTTGCAGCATATCATCTTCAATATTTTTTTTTCCTTATGATAATTATTAACATGGAAGGTGTTTCTGCCTTTAACAACTGATTATTTTTCTTTGAACATGCAGAGTTTCAAGGTAATTTTTAAACATGCACAGCTTATATTCATGATAAAGAAAGGGGGGCGGGGGAAGAGATATTCTAAGTTGATGCTTCAAGGAATAAAAATAGGTTGCCAATTTTTGCTTGCTCTGCAAAAAGCAAAATTTTCAGTAATAGATTGTTTGCAGCAGGACTTTTTTCTTGGCTGCATTGGAGGCAATAAAACATCAGCTGGGGCTGCTGAGCCTGTACTTTAGGTGTTGGAAATTTGCTGTAAAATTACGACAGCCTGCATTTTTATATATATCACAGCTACAGAAAGAAGTCCCATATAATGATTTCAGTGACAGCTAAAGAATGGGTGCTCATTAACATAGAGATGGGGTCAGAAAGCAAAAGTATTACTGTGGCATTATGACTTGGTTTTTGTGTACGACCAAAATCGTTAGACAATTACTGTTGAAAGTTAGAGAAGGATTTAGGGGGTTTAAGGTACTGGATGAATATGGCATGAAGAGGGAAAAAAGAGCTGATTAGCAGAGCGGTCTTGGACTGTGTCATGTAATGTCCAGTTAACGGTATTGTGACAGGGGTGTTGATCTCAGAGAGAGAGTGTAATCGGACAAGTTCGTTTTAGCGTCATTGAAGTAGCACTAGGCAAAAGCTTTAAACTGTTTGCTCAATAAGCATTACCTTGGGGGAAAGAGAATTTGTTTAAATACAGAATTATAAGCTTTTGTTAGAATGAAATAATTCCGCATTGGGGTTTATTGTGGTCAATAGTTGGTAAGAGGGGCACAGAAAAGGGGGAATAGGTTATGGCCTTTTTTCCTTTTTTTTTTTTTTTTGGAAATCAGAATTGAAAAAAATTAATTTATATTGTAGATCTCTGACGACAATTTCTTGAAATATGAGAACTTGTAAGGAACTTGAGACCTGATGATCAAAAATCTAATACATTATCTATCAATATTTCTTCTCTTTCTTTTTGTTCTTTTCTTATCAATTGGATTTTTCATTACAATGATAAAAAGATCAATGCATATTAAAGTTCAGTAGGAAACTCAATTCTTTTTTAGTCAGGGTCGTCATAACGAATCTATTTTACCTTGTTTACTAGTACTGCAGTTGTTATTTTTGGCATTCTGGTGGGATAATAAAAAGTAGTTTCATGTACTTAAAAAAATTTCTAAGAAGAAACCTGCTTGAACCTCGTGGGCTTAACCATAGATAATTCTCTATTTTCCATCTAGGTAATCCCCTACTTTTTTTTTTAATTCACTGGGCCAGTAAAAGCAAAGACAGATTAGGGTCAGTGAACTGTAAACTGTATTTTTGGACCCATTCTTTACTGACCATGCTTTCGGCAGTAGTACTAGTAGACTCCAGAAGCAAGCAAATTCCTCTGACCCCTTCCTCTGACCAGCAGCGTGGCTACCGGTATTTAAACTTGTACAGTGTGCATCTGAAATGAGGCTCTGTTTCAACAAGTCGCATTTTTTAATTTTTTTTTGTTTTATGGTAAAGACATAGAATATGACTTTAAGAGCTGATGAATGAGAGATTTTGTCAGCTTGACCTGTGCGTTATATAGAATGGTGATAGAATTTTCACCTTAATGGTGCCATCCAGTCCCCAAGCATATGATTTCACAGGATATGAACAAACCAATTACACACCTTTGCTAGAAAAAGGGGGAAAAACCTAGGGGTAGGTATTTGTTCATTTTATTCTTTTTTACCTTTGAAGGCAGCAGATTCTCTTTAATTAAAGACAAGATCTCTTTTCTTTTTTTTCTCTATACCCCTTCTGTTTCTCCCCTGTTGCGATCCCCTTTTATTGTTGCTTTAATTATTGATTTGTTAATTGGATGTTACTAGAAATTGCTTACAGAAATATTGAGCTTTTGACCAGTGTGCAGGACTCTTTACCATATACTACACACACTCCCTGTCTCTCTCTCTCTCTCTCTCTCTGCAATTCTCGGTATCTCTTAGTCTGTCAGGGTTGGATGAGGTTGAAACAGGTGCTTGCGCTCTTTTTCTTGTTTCTCTTTAACGGGGAGGTGTCAGCTGACCTTGAGAGAGTGAAACTTCCGCATGTTGACTACGATGTGTTACAGGGATTTACCTGTGTATTTGTTTTTCACCTGTAAAACTCCAGGTATGTGTAAAATCAATCAGGTCATAAATTACAAACGGTTTGCAAACATGTTAACTGTTTCTTGGTCAAGTACTTTTGACCATGGGCCTGTGTCTTTTTTGTGAAGGTATAATTTCTTGTATATATATATATTCCCCTCTTATCTTGATCAATAGTTATTGTATAAGTACATGTATAATAGTGTTGTATAGTAAACTAGATTATTTTGGCTTGTATGTCATGAGAAAATTAATGATATTTAAACTGAAGTCAAATTGTTAATTGTAAATGAACTGGGGAAAAAAAATTTGAAAGTTTCTGCAAAGTTATGTGTTGTACTCATGCAAGCCCGTACCCATTGTGGAGTTAGGAATGTGCTTGCTAGCTCTCTGGGGAGATTGTACCCGGCCATATCTAGGATGATCAAACAACGGGGCTAATTCATCGAATAATGGATCGAGGGGAAGGGGAGATTAAATATTGATGTTTATGACATAAAATACATGTGAAGGTATGTCATCTGAGCTGGTCCCCATAGACCATTGTTTGGTCGTCGGGAGTCTCGCATTCCAGGATTAGTGTTCTAGTATCATATGCAGGGTACGTTTCAATCATGCTATTGCTATGATATGTATCATGTATTGCTTAAAACCGATGCAGTCCATATGTGATGGCTGCAGCTACCAGTCATGCTGATGGTGCTGGCTATAGTGTAACTTGATCTCTCCATTGCTTGGACCGAGTGTACACCAGATGCATTAACCCTTTTATTTTTCTCTCTTAGTATTGCTTCTTGAGCTAAGTTGACAGGAGATGTAGGCCTGTTACTTTGGTTTACTTGAAGGCCATGATTTGTCATATCTTCCTCATGTTGTATCACAGACAAAATGAGATATTGCAGCTTGGTCTATTGGATTGAGATGCATGGCAGTCTCAGTGTAATAGAAACTGTTTCATTCTAGTTAATCAATTGATAATCTTTTTTCTTTCACTAGGGTACAACATTACACTGGTTAGCAACTTGAATGTACCCTTTCTTCCTTTTATACTCCTACATTTATACCCCATTTTAGTGAAGACATATTCGATACTGTGGTTAATTTTTTCTAGAAAATAAATGTTGGCGATATTTTATGTGAGATTTGAAGGAGAGTGCCTCATTTGAGGGAAAAGGATTGAAAAAAGATCAATGGGCATTTTAATCTGTTAATTAATTTAGTCAAAACATGTCAGTTAAAACTTCGCGATTGCTCATCAACGCTGGATAATGTTTGTGCATCGGCAAATGAATCGCATAAAAAATCGGACTTTGTAATGGTTCAGGCATCAGCATGGTGTGAAGTCCCTGTCATTTTTTAGCTGCATCTTGTGAATTTTAAAGCCTTTTTGTGAGGTAATTATGTTATGGCAGAGAATGAAACATGGCATTATTGACTCTTGTGCTATTGTCATTGGGTGATTATAGCAGTTTGTTTTTTATCGTGTGACAAAAAAAGGAAATTAGAAAAAAAAGGTTTTGTAATCGTAACCCTTCTTTTGCTCGTATCTGCCAAGAAAACATGGATCTGACAAGTACTGGGTTTGGATTCCTTGGCAGAAATAAGGTTTTAAATGTGACACGTGGGACCTTGATATTGTGAAAGCGATAATTCGTACTCTTTTTCCTTCTTTTTTTCTTTTCGATTGGGTAATAGAAATTGAGAGACTTTGCAGAAACATGAGCAAAAATGGAAAAGACTTGTAGACTTGATTGTATTATAGCTGTGAGCCACAAGAGAAGAAATCTGTCATGGGAGATATTAAGGGGAATCCTTTTACAGAGTTTGTAAAATAGAATTCAAAAAGATGTTCCAAAACAGTTTTTTGGGGGGGGGGGGGTTTTTGAAGGGGGGGATATTTAACAAAGGGACGAGGAAGATATGCTAATTCAAGGTTGCAAAAAGATATGCAAAGGGGAAGTTTGCAATCGAAGCCTACATAGGTCTGTATTAGATGCATGGTTTTTTTTCATTGTGTGACCAAAAAAGATTATTTTTGGTCATGATCAGCAATCTGTCAAGAAAATGATCAAAATTAAAAAGAAATAGTTGAAAGTTTACACATTTCAGTTGAAGGACAAGAAGATATTTTGTTGTTGTTTGCTGAATTTTAGATCATGTATATGAGTCAGATTGAGTACCTTTACTGTATTAGGTAGGAGTAAAATGAAATACAATCCCTCCAGCTAATTCCAGTGGTCAAGGTGGATTTTTTTTTTTCACTGATCATGTATCGGCAAGTAAAGTGTGAAAGTATAGACCTGGGTACATATTTATATAGAGAATTAGTTTTTCAGTGTCCCGGGGAAAGGAAGAGAGTTAATTGTTTTTATTCTGTTTCTGGTTAGCAAAACACCATTAACCTTGTGCAAAATCTTGGTGTAGCAGGTGTCTTTCTGTGTTGTAAGAACTATTTAATATATACATATAGTAGGTTCTCCAAGTTTTTTTTTATTGAACATGTACGATAAAAAGGGATTGTTTTTGGTTAAAATTATTACATATTTGTATATCTTACCAGAGGTAACATGTATACAATTAAAACAACTTACTTAACATTTATTTGACCTTTTTAAGGATAAAAGTTTGTTTACAGTATATGTTGTTATAACATGTTATATATGTTACCTTGGACATTTTAACTGAAACTGTGCAATTCAATTTTAATTTTTTTTTTTTTTTTTTAAATTTGATTATCTTTAAATTTACTTTTCTTTCAACAATTCCTTTTGCAAGTTCATTGTCTTTTTCTTTTTTTTTTCCTTTTTGAAAAGCATTGAAGCATTTAAGTGTCTATTTTGGTACCTGTATATATATATATATCCAACAATTGTTTTTATTTCGGACACAGCAGCTTTATATAAGGTAACATCTACTGCTAAATATAGATGGCAAAAATATTTTTTGTTATTGAAAGGGAGCAACATTTGTGCAAGAAGACAGTGTTTAAACTATATTGGCTTAACCTTTAAATTGGAGGTCATTGCACATATTGAATAATTTTCTCAGTTTAACCTCAAAAAATCAATGACAAGCATTCTTAAGGGTAATTTAGATTGGGACAAAAAGAAAATTATACAGGCAAATGAGCAATGTGAAGGAACCCAGCTAAAGACTTATGCAGTAAGTGGGCTAGCTAGCTTGTATGGTTGCTCTCTGTATTGTGTGTCTTAGATCTTGATGTCTTTCTGGAGCATGCTCAGACTATCAGGCAAGCTTAAAATTTACCCCCACCCTGCACACTACATTAATTTCAGAGCATTGTCTCAGTCATGGGGTCCCGATGCTCTCGTATATTTGATCTCTGAATGGCTCTGTCTTGCGGTATAGAAGGAATTTAGGGGTAACTGGGGTAGATAATATTGTATTTTGTTAGTTGCTTCATGGGGCACATAATCCAAGATTTGAATGAGTTAAAGATTTGCTAAGTGATATTGAAGTCATTTATATTTTTAGAAGTGACAAAGGCACAGTAATAGCTGAGAGCACTATTAAGATATTATTAAATGTAATTTATCCTAAAGAAAGTGTTGTGTATATTGCACTAAAATAATACCATTTACTCTGTATAAAGTTTCTGTTCATTCATAGTATTTTTCACAGTCTCTAATTTCAATATGTTCTAAATTTAACAGGTATTTTATTTGGAGTACACACTGTGTTGAGGGCATTGTAAACATTTAAGCCTTTTCAGTATTTAAAGCAATTTCGCAAGACCTGCGTAAAACTGGAACTCCAATTATTTTTTTTGTGGGAGGAATACAGACTGTAGAAAATTGTTCAGGCTTATGTTTTTAAAAATGATATAATGGAGGATTTGGGACAAGATATGTATGGTATTCCTGCCTGGTGACTTCCTTACAAGGACAATTCTGCCATAGATACCTGACCCTGTCCATTGTGAATGCTGTAATCAGAACCTTTAATCAGTTCCACGCAGGCAAACTCTTCTGTCAGAAGTCGTAACCGAATTCTCAGTCCACATACAGGACTCGCCTGAGTGCACTCATAGAAATTCGTTTTGCAGTCCTGTATGTGTATACATGTGTGTTAAACTTTTGTTCTTTTTTTCCCCTTCTGTTCTCATTGATTGAGTGTGTTACAAGTCTTCACGTGAACGAGGGAGGGTGAAATGCATGCATTGGCGGTTCTATAGGTATATATAGTTTCATGCTCTCAGTATGGCTGAGTTTTTCATGATTGTGCATGGAATTACAGAGAATCAGTTGAGAAGAACATTAAAAACTGTCTGATCTTTGCTATTCTGACAGTAATATAGCATAGAGGTAAGATAGCAGGGATATAGAGATATAGTTTTAATATGATAATTTTTGTTGGAAGGAGAGAGGTCAGTTATAATTGAATATGAACATTGTTATATATTCATAAGGACATAATGTTTTTCAATGATAATAATCTCTTTAGTTTATAAATATGGTGTAGAATTTTTGAAGAATTTTCGCATTGGGCAATATTTTGTCTCCCTCGGGGGCTAACATAATCAATGTTGCACTCAACCCCTCAATTTCAACATTTATATAATAAATGTATAGAGTTTACAACTGGAATAGTGTTTTCGTATAACAGGTTTTTGGAAAATTACCATTACAGATGTCGTCTGAGCTAAAAAGAAATGCAGACTTGCGACAAATAAGGGTTATCATCAGACTAAGTAGTGCATTTGGTAATAAAACTTGGGCCCATATTGATACTTGCTACAAATAACTGAGTAAGCCCCAGACAATTATCATTCTTGCTTTCAATTTGTCATCTTGCATGCAGTTGATGAGCTCTGAGAACCATATTGCAGAATTTTTGCAAATGAGATCAAAAGAAGCTTATAGACCAAGCTTTCATTCATTAAGGAACATCCAAGTTAGTGTGTGGTGTTGTGGGTCCTTTGTTTTTCCATTGTTGCCTCCATTGGCATGCAAAGACAGGGTTTAATGCAACAAGATGATTAAAGTCTGTCTGTCGAAAATTGGTGCATAGAGCTCACATTTTGACCCAGTTTTTTCTAAGAGGGAAAAAAAAATTATTGCCAGCATTATAACACGCTTATTTGGCATATAGGAACCTTTATGACTATCTCCTGTCTGCGGAGCCGTATTTCTACATGCAGGACTGTTGAAATGCTTTGGAAATAATCAATAGATCTGCTTTCACTGGATTTTCCCGATGAAAAAATTTTCTGGATAGGTTGTTAATGATCATAAACTTAAAGGAAATACATGCAATTAGTGAATGTAGGATAATGACTTAAGTGACTTAAGGGGTCTTTAACACAAAGGTCATCAAACTGGAAACAAAAGAAGAAAATATCTTATGATCTTCTATTCTTTTTTTTAAAAAGTAGTATTGTTTTTTAAGGTAGGAGATTAAGAATCGGTCATTTTGTGATTACTCTTGTATTTTGGAACATTCTGACGTGTTTATGTGTAGCTCTGTTTTGGTTGATTTCTCAATCCATTATGTGCTGCGCCAATATCATTATAAATGAATTGCCTTGTTGATGTTAATTTCTCCAATTTTTTACAATACATTTTTTGGGTTCCATTGACAATAGATAATTATAATGATATTTTTCAACTTCTGATGGTCAACTAGGCATGAAATCAAGAAAATCAGTCAAGCACCATGAACATTAAAATGTGCCAATGGTTGTAATTAACACGGTACAGAAAGAAATGGAGAAGTCAATTTATAACTTTGGCAGAACATTCAGAATTTGATGATTTCAAACTAAACCACAAAACTATATGTGTTGTTGGCTGGAATTTATGGTAGAAAATTTGTAAATGGATAAGATTTTCAGAAAAAGGAGGGAAGGTTTTGAGGAGGGGGGTTGTCAAAGCCGATAAAATAAATCTATCATATTTGAAATGAATAAGAGGTGATTCAAAAGTAGGTCCCTCACCAGAGCGTTAAACTTGGGCTGTGATGTTTTTTAGTCACAGAGTGCATTCATTGCTTTGGCTTATTGATTTCAGTCGATCTGTTGTCGGCCTATTAATAGAGAAATGGAGTAGAGGAACTTTTCGTAATGTAACTGGGTCTTTGATGCATATGATCAGTGCTGCAGTTTTATTAAAGTTATTAGTAATCTTTGACCCCTAAACCAATAAGTGATCAATCAACAAGTAGCTAGGCCTCAGTAACTTAATGGCTGCAATGTGCACTAATTGTTGCACTATTTCCTACTTTCTTCTCTTGATTTATATATATTTCTTATTTAAATTCAGTGAGTGATATTTCTTACTAAAAATCTTTCCTTTCCTACACATATTTAGTATCAACCACCCACCAACCAACCATGTTTTTTTATTCTTTTATCATTTCAATTGAAGGTCCATGCATGATCTGGGAATAAGTCAAAGGTTATAAGGACGTACAGATATAAGAGAACCTCCACTCCGTTAATGGTATCATTCAAGTGTGGCATTTTCTCTCTCTGTTGAACTTGTGGTCTGTGGGAAGGGAGTTAATGGTTTGTTGTCACCTCACATGGGGAAAAAAAAAGGAAGCTAAGTTGTAGTAGGAAATAGGATTAGAATACAATGAGTCATTCAGAAAAATGTGCCACTCGGAATGGCAGCTTGGGACTATGTTATGTATATAAAATAATTTGATTAGAGAATTTAAAGTTTTCATTGTACTAGAATTACACACTGATTAAGAGAAAACTATTGCCATTCAGGTCTGTTGGTACTTGCACCGAGAGAGTGCGGAGTGTAAATTCTCCATTAATTTGGAGGTATTTGTCAAGATGATCAGTGCCAATTAACAAATGTCTCATCAATTGCAGTCCGTACAATTTGATTATTTGTGTGAGCCTGATAAACAAATGCAACAGTTCTTCCTTAAGTTTCTTGTATTGTAAAATTATGATATCACATCATGCATCTAATGGGTTACAAAGAGAGTTTAAAATTTATGGGTTGTTTACAGAGACTAGAGAAGTTGTCATTGAAGTGGGACATTGCCAAAAATGATGTCAAGCAGGACCAGCATCAGATGCTCAAGGACAAAGTCCTGTTACAGCAGCAGCTCATTAAGAAACAGGACGCCCTTGCACAGGCCAAGCGGACAGATGCTGAGAACGAATCCCGAAAGGTAGGCAAAATTTATCTGGGTTATATACAGTAAGACTCACTAATATAAAACTCAGATTGAAGATATACACAAATCTTATCTGGGTTACATGTATACAGTAAAACTTGCTTATGAAGAACTGCCAGAAGAGAATTTTGGGTAAATAGGAAGTCATGTCTTTTCCCATCCCTCAAATCTTAATTATTTCTGGTATGGAGTCAAGGAATCTTTTATATACAAACTAAGAATTTATGTTTCACAGGACTTTGTTACAAGTAAGTTTTACTGTAGGTACAAATTGGGATGGATTTAGAGGGGGTTTTGATTGCAGGTCATGTGAGCTGTTTCCATGGAAACGAGAATCTGCTGTAGGTCCCTGGTTTCAAGTGGTGAATAGATTTTGGAGTGAAAATACTGTCTAGCACCATTTGAAATCAGTGCATCTTTTAGTGGAATGACAAAGCATGGACTTGGACATTAAAATGTGGCCTTGAGATATTTGTGTTTAGTAGTTGTTTTATGATTGGTTGAGCTAACTAATCTGTATAATATT
Organism: Magallana nippona; assembly: GCA_033439105.1. Lineage (NCBI taxonomy): Eukaryota > Metazoa > Mollusca > Bivalvia > Ostreida > Ostreidae > Magallana > Magallana nippona. Next base: position 31,187,085 of record CM065921.1, on the reverse strand, counting down.
TTTGTAGACATCAATGGCATATGCTCTGGCAGGTTTTCGGAATAAAATATACCAAGATCTTGGTTTTCATTGAAGTTAACTTTGTCTTTTAGTTAAAAAGGAGATTTCTAAAAATAATGAAAATTTAATCTTATCTGCTTTTATTAGAATTTCTTTTTAATTCTTTAGATTATAACGTATATCCCGTAATTTTTGCGATTATCTAATTTTTACTTTTTTCGCGTATCTCTTTTACATCGCAAATAATAGAATATGCAGAAATTATATCCTGTATTTTTTTCTATAAGAAACTTTTCAAATTGTAAAAAATAATTGACGCATATTAAAAATGGTACACATTTTTCCCATTTTTGCACATTTTGTGACATGCTAAAAAAACCCCAGATATATGGCAGTTTCTCATGTTTTGACAGCCCTACTGGACTTTGAATTAAGCTCCTTACATCAAATGCAAGGACCTCCCAAAATTGGAGAGACTGTTGGTTGCTTGTAAGACAAAACAGTTTTGGCAAAATGTATCTGGTTTTTAGTTTTTACTTTATTTGGAATAAAATCCTGTTGCCAATAAGACTTTAAAACTTTGACCTCACTTTGAGTTTCTCAACTTCATTTCAACTTTTTAAAGGACTTCAAATTTTACACCCAATCCAGTGGTTTGTCTAGATTTTCCCAGAGTGGGGTTTAGAGATTTTCAATGTTTTGAATTAAAATGTTACTGTCTGATATAGATGATAGTGAGAGGATGTGTTTGGGGGACCATTATTTTGTTTTATTTCTTGCAATGCCTGGGGTCAACAACCTTGGTGGCTGGGATTCCTGGTGAAAGTTCAAAAGCACTGCATCGATCTTGCCCGCTGTAATTGGGTGTTCTCCTTGGTCATTACCCAGCTTCAGGGAAAGATAACTCTGGTTTTATTGCTTGGTATGGTCCTTAATTGTTCCAAGTGTGTAGATGAGATTGTTGGTAGTTGATAACAATTGTTCCTGATGAAAATTTTGTACCTTTTTTTTTTAACAGAATAATTAGATCAAGTGTTACAAAATGTTTCTTAAATCCCAAATTCAAGCCTCATTGAATATTTTGTTCATGAATTTTGAAACATGAAAGCAACACAAATTGCTAATTTATAGACTTTGGATGGATTTGTCATTATCCTTTTATGAGAAATCCATTAGTTGGTAGATGCATCTATACTTGAAGCATTGATCTTTTTGGAATATTTTTTGTTCAAGTTCCTTTGTGTAAAACGTGATGAATAGAACATGGAAGGCGATGCCTGAATAATTGTTTAAATTATTAATGCTTCCCAGATGCTCCTGATAAAAGGACCAATATAGGATATATATATATTTCAGTGGTTCTAGCATTTAAATCATTCATATCAAAGATAATGCTCCACTGAGGCCTTTGTTTTTGAAAAGCATGCAGTACTAGGAGATGGATATTGCAGAATTCAAGATCTTGCGTGTTAACAAGGCATTGGATTGTTGTGAAGGCTGCAGTTTGCTGTAGATTTGGAATGCTAGAGACGACTCTGCAAAAATAGGATTGAATTGTTCCATGGAGAGTTTGACATCTTGAATTGGAATCGTCTGCCCCAACGTGGTAGTTAGAAGTACACAAGTTGATGTAATTTTGGCCTGTTGGAACCTAGAGACTATTGAATCACCCTAATATAGTATATATGTATATATATGGTGGCTAGAGCTGAAAAAGATGATTGAGGGAGCAATAGAGATAGATAATACCTCTATCATTATGCCCATTGTGAGCGATGGTCACCAAGACTGCATATTGTGAGCAGGAAGCGTGGTCAATCAATTGGAATTCAAGAGAGACTGGGTCAGTGCAGGAGTGATTGACAATCAAGTCTTCCGTGGTCTATGTCCAGTCTACGCAAATTATTGATGCTATTTTGAGCCATTGGATTGTACACAAGTACATGAAAGTCTGGATTGATGCTAATATAATTTTCTTTCTGCTGCAAATTTGAGAGGCAGGAATCTGTGAATGAACAAAGCGGCTACTTTTTTGGGGTAGATTTATCGGTAGAACGGTACCTGTGTATTCTCCTCCTTGGGACGCCTACCTTGGATGAATGGAAGTTGTGAATGCTAGAGTCTCACTGCTTTCTCCTGTACATTAACAATTTATTGGGCTGGGAGCTACATCTATATATTGATTCACATTGCTTGTTTTTTATCGATCTCGAAGAGGACTGATTCTCCTTCTAAACATAGATACCAGGCTCATTAAATTTGGACCGCATGCCTCCGAAAATCAACTGTCTGGTGAGGAACTGACAGTTCGTTCATCGGCTCTTCTTCCAAGGGTGCAGAAATTTAGGATCCCTATCTCGATGAAATCAAGAGCTACAAATTATTGGCAGAAAAATTAAGGCCTCATGATGTTGCAGGTATTTGCTTTGAAATCTTTGTTCAGGTTTTGATGGCAATGTCGCTTTTGTTTAATGTGTAATGGGGAAATGGGATCTGCGCATTGAGTATATGTAACACAGTATGCATTTCATATTAACTTGTTGTTGAATATTTTCTGAAATTAATCAATTATGAAGTAGATTCACAGAGACTTGGGGATTCTGCAGCGGGCCCCGGCATTGATTCCATCATTGAGTGCATCCATTGATTCAGTCACTTGGCTAGGTTTAATTCGGATAAACTCAACTTCTTCAGGTAATAAAAAAAGGTGTCCCATGTGGAGATACAGCAAGTGGGAATATGAATGAATTAAAACCAGTTGGTCATGTTCTTTATGGAATCAGGTTCTGTGTTGTGTGGTTTTTCCGGTGCTTTCATTTCCTGCAATTCCTGGTTTTGGGTTTTCCTGGTTTAGGGATTTCCTGGTCCAGAAAAAGTAGTGCCTGATGCCAATGGGCTTAATTGTATATTTGTAGCTGTATGTGCACATGTTGAGGGAAAGGAATTGCAGAACAACACAATGTATGCAGACTGATTCATTGATTGCATTATGTTTGATGTCCCAGAGAGAATCTTAATTAGATTCCAAGACAAATGTCTATACAACTACGAAGGACATGTTGCTTATCAATTATGTCTGTAATGGTTTTGTCTCTGCATGGACCACTGTTTTCTGAAGTTTATCCATTTGAATTTGATTATGCTAATTTGAAGAATATTGCAATGTAAACTTGAGTTTAAAATTTTGTCAATTTGCAAATACTAGAAAAAGACAACATTTTTTGACGTTGGAAGTTTGATTTTTAAGCATTTGAATTATTTTATCATAAAACAGTTTTTGTTTTTTTTTAAGAAAGATGTTTGGTTTTTTTTAAAAGTGCATAAATGGAGAAATGAAATCATGCCTCCACTGGTTAGAAACTGTAGTTTGGAGAATGGGCAAGTAAGACCTGTTTCTTACAATAGCCCTTTGATGTACAAATGTTTTTTTCCACGAATCAATAGGACATTAACTGTGGGGAAGAGAGAAAACAATAAAAAATTGATCAAACCTAGCTCTGATATGGCCAGAAGATAGCATTCCTTCATGTGTGATTACCAAGTAGTCATCATCTAATGGTCTGTTTCACTGAAGTTGAGGGGGTTATCCATTCCAGGGCCAATGGACCTTGATGGGCTGTACAACACAGGCCTTGTCTTTACAGTAGAACAGTCAAAGTACATTGTATGATGAATAGTGGAGGTGGAATTCCTCTTGAACTAGCTTGTAAGGAAACTAGAGGTAAAATAATTGTGTCAATTCTATCCGAAAAATGAGGTTTCGCTGTTTTTATTCATGGTTTGGTTTTTTTTAATTTGATCTATAAAAGGAAATACAAAGTTGACTTAATTGTTACTTATTATGGAAACACTTTTGAATCTAGCTGCTTCAGAAGAAACTTTCCTATTAAATTGATTATGCCTGAGAAAAATTATTTTAGATGGCCAAGGGAGATAAATAATGGAACAAGGAAAGAAACTACATGGGAAAACGACAGCAAAGGGAAACAACTGAGACACGCTACTGGCTGACAGCCTGGTCTCATGTGGTGAATAGATGGAAACAAGTTCTAGCACCATTTGAAATCAGTTTGTCTGAGTGGCACAGCATCAAAATGTTACCACAGGAAATGTGGGGGGAATAAAAAGAGGGAGATTCATCATGTAGAGAATAACAATCAATTCCTTTTTACCAATTTTTTTCTCTGATAGATGAAAAATGAGGAGAATGATTTTCATTTTTTTTTTTTTACATTTATCATTATACCATTATATGGAAGATATAGACATATTTGGTCAGAGCTCGGTTTTATTACTTGAAACATGGGATAGATGTTGTGTATTTTTCAAGCTTTGATTGTCAAAGGAATCTTCTTTCAATAGTCACCCTTCAAAGGAATAGGCATCGGTTGAAATTTATAGTTAAGTATACAGGTATATTGATTGCATTTTTGATGAGTTTGTTCAGACATGTACAAAAAAATGCTAGAAAAGCATCAAAGTGCCCCATTGCAAACCTTAAAAAAGATACATGCATATATAAGATATAATCAAGTAGTACATAGAAATTCTTTTGTATGAAGAAATGGATTTCATTACTCACCCAGTCCTATAGAGCAACATATCATGAAATTTAAATGATCTTTTTTTTTTAATTACAAGGAGCAATGCTTGGCGGTTATTGAACCTAATCATGCAGATCTGTCATTTTTTTGAATGGGTTTCTTCAACGTTTTTTTTCCATCAAAGTGCTCGGCTATGTTATATTTGTATATGAATACTGAGAAGTAAACATCTAGCTTATTTTTGAGTGTTAACAGAATCAAATGTCTGTGAAAACACTAGGACTTTAAATATTTTAATCAACACCCCCCCCCCCCCCCAAAAAAAAAAAAAAAAAAAAAAAAAGATTCCAAAGCCTTGCTGTACAGACTTGGAAGGATTTTTGAGGGAGGACAATTTTGGTGAGGGAATATAGTCCCCTGTATGAACAATCAGTGCTGAAAATCTTTGTCTTTGTCTCCAAGAAATGGATGAACATCTAGAAATTTGATCAGTGAATGGCTCATTGAAGAGGACAATATATCTACACAACAGAAGAAGGTTCAAAAAGAACCTCCATTGTTTCTCTGGAGAGGAATTTGTTAATTGTTCAATGCCATGCCTGTAAGTGCATTTAGCCGTTTTCCGGTTGGTGGCATACACACAAGTGTATACTCTGCTGTGTTAGTGATCCTCCATTGGTTACATTGTGTTGGATAGGCCTCAGTTTTAGTCACGCCAGGCAGGGTAGATTATTGTCATGTCCCCGAGATTTTCATAAATGTACGACTTCCCTTTGTCTAGTTGTGCGGCTCTTGTTTCGTGGGTAAAACCCCATAGAGATTTCAGATTAATTAAAACGGCAATTTTTTTTTTTTAAAAGTCATTATTCAGTTTTGAAATTATATCGAGTGGAACCAATTTTTGAAAAATTTTGTTCTTTGTTTAATGAGTTTGGTTTTTAATTTAGATTTGTTAACTGTTCCATGTGGATTGTATTGCTTTCTCCTTAATTCTTTCTCTCTGTCTATGATGTGGAACAATGAGTGTATGGCAATGATAAAATTTGATATTCCTTACATGCTAGCTAATGTTATGCTTAAAAAATGAAAACTGCAAAATATGAATTACAAAGGTTATGAGAATTGTTGAATAAATTATTGAAATTATTGAGTTTCATGTCGTAAGAAATACTAAAATTATTTTTGTGTTAGATGTTAGATAACAATGTATTGTTCATGTTTTAATAATTGTCCTTTCATGGACTAAACTTTTGTTAATTGTCCTTGTTTATCTTTTATATTTCTTTTATATTGTGTACAGACTTTTGGCTGCAGTCAGTCTAAATATTGAGGTTTTCTTTCAGCAAAAGGAGTTGGAGAAGGCAAAGAAACAGGCCAAAGAGGCAGCTCTACTTCGACAGTGTAGAAATTCTATAGGTAAGTCCAGAAACAAGACACACTTCAAGTGTTCTTGAGCTGAGACCAGTTCAGATGCCAGATGTTCATGGCAAGGTTCTTTTGACTTGGCCTCCTGTTCCATGTTAATATTGGAACTTAAATCAAGGCTCCTACTTTTAGGAGCGTTTTCAGGGAAGTTTTTTTTCCAAGCAGTATACAAATGCAAGAATTCTGTAATGACATATATAAGTTCTCTATTCACAAGCAAGAATTGTCAATGAGTTCTCAATTGACCAGCAAGATTAAGGCAAAATTTAGATGAATAAGATGGTGCAAGTTTTACAGGCAAGTTAAAGCATTGTGTTAGTGGTTATTTTGACAAGTCAGGGAAAATTACAATTTCTGTGAAGAAGCAGTGTTTTTGGCAAGTACCGTGGGCGAGAGTCAAAGCAGTGTTGCTTGTGGATATGCCGCTTTTCCCCTCACCTGTTTGTTTTTGTAACTGCAATGTCAAAGTTGCATGCTATTTTGAGTATTGCATACAAAATTTGTACGTTTTCCAAATGGAAAATTCCATTTTGTTCAGGGATTTTTTAATTGGTCCTTTTAAACCTATTTAAGACTAATTTTAGGCAAAAAGATGGTTAAGAAGCCTGTGCATATGTGTGTCACTAGACCATTATAACCTTGAATCACAGAAGAGTGTGTGGTGGACTCAAGCTAAAGGTTCATTGGGGCAGAAAATGCACCCTGTTAGGATTCACCAAGTTGCATTGTTGATGATTAAAGGCAATAAATGTTGTGAAATAATTGTTTAAATCTGTTCCCATTGATTTTTATTCTGTGGTTTGCAAACTTAACCTCTTTGATATGTACATGTATTTAGAATAGACCTCAAAATCAGAAAGCTTTATACAGAAAATATGTTTATTTTTATTTTTGAAAGACAGCTAATATTGTAAAAAAAAAAATTAAGTTGAAGAAAATTTGATATTACAAAAAAAATCTTTTTATAGTCTTTATTCTCGCATTTTCATGGTTGATAACTAAAGCTGAATGCTCGATTAAGGTACTCAAGGTAAATCAGATACTGAGAAAGAGTTGTTCCTCCTGAATTGTTTTAAAGTCCTGCGAATTTGAAGAATTCAGCGGATAATGTACTTCAGTTTTAATTCCTGGGTTGTTTTTGATTGACGTGTGTATACAGGTCTCTCTGTGGACATAAATAATTACAGGTGTATTTACAGAGTTTGCTGACACTGTTACTCCTTAAAATAAACAAGCCTACCTGTAGGAGGATCAATCTTGGTTAGAAAAGGCCCCCAGGTGTCCAGATTAAGCCGCGGGGTGGAAGTTTCAGGTGTTTCATCTTATACAATAGTTCACCTGAAGAATGGATGCAGAGATCATTAAAGCTACCACTCACATCAAAAAAAGTGGGGACATTATGTACTCTAATATTATGGGTGCAGGCACAAATGATTTTTTAAACGACATTTATACTCCTAATATCATAGGTACAGGTACCAATGATTTCTTAAACGATTCATTTACACCTGATGGAAAGGGGGGAGGGGGAGCAGTAGGGTAAATAATTAAATTTCTCTATAGTTAATTGCCGAAAGCTCGTTAACCTTTTTTTTTTTTTTAGATGTAAACTTCTTTATAATTATATATTCTGAAATTGGAGAGCTGGTTAAGATAATCTTTGTTATGGATTAGTTGAATGGGGTAATCTGCTAATCTTAATAATAAAGATTTAGTTGGATTCAATGTATCGGATGCATTCAAAAGGAATTAAATAGGACCGTAAATCTACCTGGATAATCCTAACTCAATATCACCATGCAATTGTAACCCATACCTGGTCATATACCTGTACCTCAACTGAACACGCTGTGGCAAGGTATATGCACGTATACCTGTGGTAGATGTGAAATCTTTACGGCGTGTATGAATATTATCTGTAGCTGCACTCAACCCGACTGATTCTGATCAAAATTTGGAACTCTACAATGACAATTTCAAGTTGTTGATTGAAGGATCGAGAGAGATATTTACACATGTGGTTTTGTCACTGGGGGAATGGAACTAAGAGATTTGGGACACATCTAAATCAACTCTGGGCTGAGATCTCTCTGGGTATAGTTTCTGTGAGCTAGTTTCTCCGTTTCTTGTCCACCATGTTTCCGTCTAGATCCCGACTTTCTAACTCCATTGGGTCATCGTCAAGCAGTCTGGAGGCAATCTCAGGTAAATGCGGCCTGATGTATGCTATTAACAGCATGTGTACATGCACTTCAATAGTAAATTAGCACATTTGGTTCTTCTGTAAGGTTGTCGTTTGAAACCATGTGTAATTGTTTTAGTAGTGGTGCAAAACTATGTCATTTTGTATATCTTAATGTTTATGATGTGTTTATATACATTTAGGTATTTAAAAGTTGTTTATATGCATATAAAAGCCTGGACCAATAGCACACTGAGATACCGTTTTTGCCAAATTCACATCCTCTTTATTGAAATATTCAATTCATTGGATGCGTCGAGTTCCATTTTGTGCTAGATGCGCGGTGTGGGGGTTATAATGTGAAGAAATTCAAAATATAAATCACGGCAGCAGACCGGCAAAGATCAATAGTGGGGTTTCTTATCCACATCAGACTCTACATAGGGGAGGCCTCAACAGATACTGAAACAGATTTATGGCCAAGTCAGGAGAAATTGTTCTCCTGCCAGGTCCCTCTGGGATCTGAGTGGTTGTCTAGGTCAGAGGTCAAAACAGCTGTAGGTCATCTGTTGTTCAGATTTAAAACCATGATTTACATCATAATTTCAAATAATAAGCATTTTTTTTGTTTTTTAGTTGTATGTTTTGTTTGTAAAATGGCGATAAGATTTTAGGTTTTGTTGCTGTTTTGTTTTTGAAGTGAAAGTGATGATGTGTGCAATTCATTTAATAAATTCAGTGGGTTTATTCCTTTCTTTCTTTTTAGAGGAAGACAGGAGGTCTGCCAGTAAAGAGAGAAAATCCAAGGCCAAAGCTTCCGTCACCACCCCACCCACCCCTTCATCCAATGTCCCCTCCAGTCCCATCAGAACGCCCTCCAAGTCACGGCGATTCCACCCCAACCTGTCGCCGGTCAGTCGCACCCCCACAAACACGGAGCTACTGGACCGTGACCCTTCCTGGAGCATGCCCGAGGGGGAGAAGCTTCAGTGGCACCAGAAGCAGCTGTACCAGGTGCTGGGTAAAGGAGCCGACTACTTCCTGCACCCCAAGATAGAGAAGAAGGCCGTCAAACCCATCAACAGCAAACTCAGGAAGGAAGGAGGTTGGTGAATGTGAATGCATTTCTACTTGGCTTTTGTATAATTTGTATGTATATACGTAAAGGTGTTTATACCTGCATGTATATATCAATTTGGATTAATGTTGTACGCAGATATTGCTTTGACTAAATAGCTTTCATTTTTATTTTTAGTATGTATTGGTCTGTTTGATATTGTTGATTAAACTTTCAGAAGTGTTTTCAGAATATGATAGATAAGGCTTAGGGAGAATGATAATGAAGGCTTATCTTTTGGAGTTCATGAGAAGATGCAAATAATTTTTGACTGTATTTTGAAAGTTTATGACAGAGTTATAATGTCCCTTTCGGATAGAGATATGATTGTAAAACAAAACTAGAATTACTTTTCATAGCTGAGCATTCTTGTATAAAATATTCAAAACAAAATTTGATTTGATCAGACAATACATTTTTCACTGCAACCTATTTTATCAAGATGTAAACAAACAGGTTTTTTTATACTCTTTTATTATCGTTTTTGTTTTTTTGCAATTCAAACAATGGACTACCCATGCTCACGCTATCAAATGTCTAGATTGCTGTACAAGTTATGTGCGCAATGCTGTAAACATTATGTCTTTATCTTGGCTTCCATCTTTAGATGTGTTATTTTAACTGTCCCTATTGCACTTAATATGTGCAGTGCATCTTCCTAATTGGTTGTTAGATCAGAAACACTAAAGTGATGCCTACATGTTGCTGGTTTTAAAATGGTCATAAATGGTACATGAATACCGCAGATTCTTTTCTGTTTTTAGCATTATTGTAAAATGATTATATCTTTATATGTACTGCAGAAGAAGAAAAGCTATTAGTTATTTTTCTCCGATAAAAACGGAGTTGCATCTTCCCTTAAATATTATTGAGAAAGTGGAGGGTGCTCACCATTACCCTTATTCAACAATATTATATTTGGCCATCAGATTTCATAGAAGAGGCTTATATGGTTACTTTTTTTTTCTATTTTTAATTTTATTTTGTAATACATGTATCAACTTAAATAACACATCTTTAATTTTAAGTCTATAGCTGTCGTGTATATCCCCAGCTTGCATCATGATATATCTAATTTCATTTCCGTTGCTTCGCCTGCATTTTGGTTAACAGACGTATATGACAAATGCTTGCCTTTCTCACAGGAAAACGCAGAAAGCGGGAGAGTTCTGAGATGTCCTTTGATTCCCTAGGTAATCGGTTGTCTCCCTTGATCCAGTGTTGACAATATTCCCTGTGTTGTTCTTCCTGCCCATCATAACTGGCAAATTGATAATTCCTGTGTAATAATGAGACATTTACCAATATTTCATTCATAATTTATATCATTGATAAAAGTTGTGTGCATGTTTTTCCTCTTATTGAACTGATTTAGTCTAGCTGTTATACTTAAATTACAGATTATAATACAGAGAAATTTTAATAATGCAAAGAAAGATAACTCTGATCTAACAAGATCATTTGCCAAGAGAGATAACTCATATATGAGAAGATCAATTTGCCAGTGTCTGCGGCTATTTTTTTTAACTGTCACAACATTTAAAAGTTTGTAGGTGCAGGAGGGAGAAAGGTCGAATCTTTAAACTTAAATTTGTGTACAATGTTTATTTTAATGGACAATGGAAATCATTTTAACATTTGTATGAATGCCAAAAAAAAAATCCAAATTAAATGAAATCTGATTATCAAAGATTAAAATTTAAATCACTTTGTTTTCATCACCATATTTGTTATTTGTCAATTAACAAGGTTTTTAATATACCAAATTTAAGTTTAATCAGACATCTACAAGATGGTTGAGTTTTAATGTCTCCATTTTTGTTTTATATTTCTGCTAGTACTTTATTTGAATTTTTTTTAAATTGAAAAATATTAATGTTATGCTATCCTACGATATTTATTACTGATTTCATCTTTTATTCATTTATTTAATGAGAAAACCATGAAATCGGTAACTGTGGCTATTTAATTTAAAACAAGGGAATAACCCATAATATATCAATTTCAAAAATGGAGACATAAAATTAACTGACTTAAAATAATTAATTACTGCTGTCATTTATGAATGTGATAGAGAGTTGTAATGTATTTTGTCCTGGTTGGATTTAGATTTGGTATAATGTGTTTCGATCCCTAACCGTATTTACCCAAAGTTGTGTGTGCATGCTTACCCCTGCAATATGTACTGGTACTTAGTCATTTGAATTAGGAGACAGATGTAGACAGATTATAACAAATCCATCAGGAATGGTATACATTTGTTTAAACAGAGGGTTTTATATCATATATTTCTGGGATCTATAAATATATACATATCATTTGAGGTGGTAAAAATCGTGTAATTTTTGAATGCTTCTTATTCTGTATAATTTGCAGTAGAAAAATTAATTGGTTTGTACTACATAACTTTCATTTTTGCTCTCATCTATCAGAACATCTATTGAATTTTCTTGAACAGGTATTTTTTTTTGTTTGGACAGGTCGAGCTGGGGTGGACAGATTGTTGAAGACCCTGAGGGATGAGTCCCAGATCAGACTGCTTAAGGCTGACGCCCACATACCCAAGGAGCTGAAGGTAAACAGAGAAGTAACACCAAACAATTAACAACTGTGTATATCTGGTTCAATCAAATCAGGCCAACCCCAGTAACAGTGATTATCAGCCAGTCAGCTGATGATTTATTCCATGCAATATTAATCAACAAATGTATGTATTTTTAATAGAAAGACAAAACAAATAAGATTAACAATGGCAGAACAAATGTAAACCTGCAGACTGCAGTTGACAAAATATTTAATGAATCAAACAGCTTTGTATCATAATCAAACATGCTTTTATGCAGAAATAAATATACCACTGACATAATGTACTACTGTAATAGTATGTTACCAGGTATATATAGATGGCATCTACATGTATTGCATGTCTTTAGTATATTAACCTTGACATATTGTCATGTAATGACCTTGACCTTAACAGGACACCTTTGGAGCCTTTGTGAGGGAGAGTGTCGGCAAGGACCGCCCACCAGTCAGAAGGTTTTTCTGTCCACAAGAAGATGTAAGCACTTTGTGGATGTAGTTGTACAAGAAACAGCACTGTGCTCAACTCTAAATAGCACTGTGCTGAGTGTGCTCTATTCAGTTTGTTGCACCATAAAGCATAATCTCAAAATTCATCTGAGATTCTTACAGTCATTAATAAATTTTATAAATGCATGTTCTAGTGTTTAATGAGATTAATCAGTCATAGATTTAAGAATTAATGTATACAAATACTGGTATACTAATACAGAAAAATTATAATAAGCATCTATAATAAAAAAAAATTATAAGTGTAATATTTAACAAATAGCTTCTTTTTTGCTTAGCAGAGATTGAATAAATTTTGATTATTTTTTTAAACATGTAGATTTATTGACTTGTAACAACACTGTTTCATAGGTTCCCGAGTTGGCTCGCCTTCAAGACCATTCCAAGACTGCTCGCGTGCGCCATTACAAGCACCGAGTGGACCTGATGTACCGAGCCTCCAGGAACAATGAAGATCGAACCAACATCCTGATCCATAACAACCCACCCCCAGAGGTGGCTTCACTTGATACTGACCAGGACGGGGTGGGGCGTTATCTCCCCTCATGGATGGACGATACAGTAAGTGACCGAGAAAAACCAGGGTAATCTCTCTAGATTCGCCACACTGAATGTAATGAGGAGGAATGTGGGGATTGAGATTGTTTTGTTAAATTTATGCTATTAAGTCAAGAATAAATTCATATCTCATAAACTACTGATTGGTCTCAGATTTACATCAAATTTAATCAGAAGTTATAACAGACAAATAACATGCCATGCCATGCGGTTTTGCCTAGAATTTTAAATTAATGTATCGGACATAAAAGAAAATAATCAACTTATCCAAGATCCACTCAATTTTTTATGAAGTTTTATTTTTTGTCTTTCAGGCAGAATCTGAGCTAGATTACATGAAATGGGTGAAGGACGGAAGGAACACCCACCGTGACCTGACCAGCCAGCCAATCAAAGAAGACGAGGAAGACATGCAGAAACCAGAGGAAGGCTTGGGCGGTGAGGGATTCACAGATGAAGTAATCCTGCAGATGAGTCGCCGGAAACACCGTCATCCACAGCCTAAGTACATCTTCATGAAGGAGGAAGACACGAACGTCAAGGGGACATTTACAGACAAATTCCGAGACATGTATGACAACGCAGACATCCCGCGACCCTTCAATGCGACCAAGCTGCCGACCCCTACCAAATCCAAATCTGTGCTGGGTCTGACAACAGAGGACTTGGTAGAGGACAGGACTTCTTGTCAGTCTGCCCCGATCCCAGAGAGGCATCGCCGTTACTACGACTACATTTCTCAGTGGGAGCCTCTCAGCATGAACGCACTGATCGAGTACACGCAGAAGAAAGAGGCGGAGGGAGTCGGGGAGTACAACCAGGGTCGACCAAAAATGTGGTCCACACAGGTCAAGGTCACATGACCCGTCTGAGCCAATGGTTGACGATTAAAGACTTGAGCTGTGATATGTAAAAGACTTGTGATATATTGATAATAATTGTGTGAAATTAGATTTTATACATATGATCATATAATTTGTTTTCATAGATATATCTTTACTGAGTATAATTCTCTATTCCGTTTGAAAAAAAAAAACATTCAATAGATCTTTTGGCAATATTTATATGATGAATATATGTAAACTATGGATCTGTATATTTAATGATCAAACTTGATTTGATTCAGTATTATTTTTAAGAGTGTTGATGAAATACTGAATGTAATATTTGTTGATTTAACAACTCTGTTTTTCTTGTCCGTCCAGGTGAATGGATTTTTACTGTTTATTTCTTGTGCTTTTACAAGATTCAATAAATTTTGTTACAATAAAGCTTTAAAACTGTTTTGTTGTAATAATTGATTGGCTTGGATTAACACTGAAACTCAGTCTTACTGAGAACAAATTCAAAGAGCCATCATATCATCTTGTGGAAATACAGTGCTGTGTTAAGATTAAATTGAAAAGTTAGAGTTCTCCAATCCTCAGGCTCAAAGTATGGCTATCATTCTGATATCCGGATGTTTTGTTTTGTTCTTCACACCTTACATATATGAAAGAAATATTTATTTTCATTGTGATATCCAGTCATTTACAAAGATATGGAAAATTTGTCAACCTGAGGCATTATGAAAAAAATGAAAGTCGAAGTTAATAGGTTTAAGAGAGGAACAAACCTATAATCTTCATTTCTAACATTTTGTTGGTCTAAGTGTGATACCATTGAGCCAAAGACCTTCTAAAAATAAGTATATGCAAAATGGAACACCTCAAACTTTTTAAAATATGTGATACATGTACCAATAAATAATTTATGAATATATAAGAGTTATGAACATTGCGGATTGTTAAAACATTTCAAATGTTTTCATTATAGCTTACTGTACAGGAAATTACAGTCGGAACTTTCATCAGAATTCTCACTTGATAATGTAGGCTCTTGACTTGAAGAATCAACAGCACACTAAAGAAGCATATTTTTGGACTTTAAGATAATTGCAATATATTAAGTTGTACATTTTGTGTACGTTTCTGCAAAAACATGAAAAATATCAAAGACAATGCACATGTGCTCAATTACTTTATCTTGGTCTGATATAAAGTTTAGGTTACAAAATTACGACATACACTGTATGTTATAAGCTAAACAACATTGAGATGGTGACCATCTCAAAGGGCCCCACTTTAATAATAGACAATAAGTGAAAAGCGTTTCAGAGAATTTTGCTTTGACTTTGTCCTATAACTTAGAAATTTCCCAGCTGCCATAGAACTCTTAATTCAATGACATTACCCCTTACATTCAGGCATTTTTGTTCAACTTGAGCAAGATCAATCAAATGAGAAATAATCTACGATCTAAACTTGATTAAAAAGAGATCTGCTATGACCTTTACATTGACTTGGTTCAAAGTCACTGCACACCATTAACCCAAAAGCTCTTTTAATGTGAAGTAAGATCCAAATAGGGCTAAGTGGAGAATATATATGCTCTTTGAAATAAAGGATTTTTGTGTAATCCGATATGACCTTGACGCTTGACCTTCAAACATCATTCAAGGTTACTGCATACCCCATGATCAAAGGCACCCTGGTGAAGTATGAGCCAGATTGGACCAAAAGAGGGAAAAGATATGCTCTGAACAAGGATTTGTAATGAAATTCTGCTACGACCTTAACATTTGACCTTGAAACTTGTTTAAAGATCACTGCACACCCTTTACTTAAAAGCTCTGTTTATGTGAAGTAGAAACCAAATAGGGCAAAGTGGAGAGTATATATGCTCTGAAATAAGAATTTTTGCGTGGTCTTGTATGACCTTGAACCTTGACCTACAAACTCTATTCAAGGTCACTGCACATCCTACGAATATAAGCTAACTGTGAGTGAAGTATGAACCAGATTGGGCCAAAGGGAGAGAAGATATGCTCCGGACAAGACTTTTTTCATAAAATTCTGCTATGACCTTCATAGTTGACCTTAAAACATGTTTCAAGGTCACTCTTACCCTTTACCCAAGGGCACTCTGTGGGTGAAGTATGAACCATATTGGGCCAAAGGAGAGAATATATGCTCCGGACAAGGATGTTTTCATGAAATTCTGCTATGACCTTCACATTTGACCTAGAAACATGATTTAAGGTCACTGCCTACTCTGTACCCAAGGGCAGTGTGAACCAGATTGGGCCAAAGGGAGAGAAGATTTGCTCCGGACAAGAGATCTAGGACGGACGGACGGACGGACGGACGGACAGACTGATCACTATAGGGCGCCCGCAGAGCGCGGCCCTAATTTTTTTTTTTTTTTTTTTTTTTTTAATGAAAAGGCAGATAACTCCAAGTGAACAAAAATATCGGAATCAGAACATTATTAAACGACCGTATGCAGCGCATAAAACGAAACATCAAAAAATTATTATCTCTGTCGTGTAATTCTATATCAGTTGAAACGATCAGAATAAAAGAATCTACACGTAGTTAATTATCCAGATGTTAGAAAAACTATGTTTATAGTATTGGTATGTGGGAAAAATGAAGATGTAAACTAATTAAGTTAACAGGGAAACAAAAGGTGCGCGCGAAAATTGAAGTAAGATTTCAAGGTAATGCCCATTTTTAATTTACCCTTCTATTTGATGGTACTTTTACAACCTTTGAACCCTGTTCGTCACAGCAGATCTGCATCATCATCATGAATTATGCACTGCGGAAAAAATGATGACAAATAATTTCAAAAATATTTGGAAACGATTTAAAATTCTGCAAACGCTCATGTTTTAAATTTCAATGCATCACGGCTGACGACGATATATATCAACTCATTTAACTGTTTAATATGATAGAGTAAATGCATACATGTACTCGAATGACAATATATCGATTATTGAATAAATTGAACATCAGGAAATTGAATAGGGACTTGGCACGATTTGAGCTAAAAGGTTTCAAATCCGGGTTTTTTTATGTCTAGAAAAGTTAACTTGAGCATTTGAAATGTTTGGCCAAAATTTGAATGTTAGAAAGATACCGGGTACAAGCAAGATACAGAGATCAGAATTCAAATATACATTGGGTAATGAAGCATGTTTTATATGGTTTGTTCCCTTTTCACATTGTAAGCTTAGAGTAAGATTCTCTCTCTCTCTCTCTCTCTCTCTCTCTCTCTCTCTCTCTCTCTCTCTCTCTCTCTCTCTCTCTCTCTCTCTCCAATATAGATAGAGTAAGGTTATCTATTTAGAGAGAGAGAGAGAGAGAGAGAGAGAGAGAGAGAGAGAGAGAGAGAGAGAGAGAGAGAGAGAGAGAGAGAGAGAGTTTGTGCAATTGTCGATGTGAATCCTTTTAAAGTGTAATTGATGGGAAAAAAACTTATAATGATTATATTAGGAACAATTTAGAAAAGTCCGGTCCCTTACCCCCCCCCCCTCCCCCCCTTGGTTACAATTATACACATTTTGCGAGGATCAAGGAGGAGGGATCAGGGGGGTCCAGACCCCCTCCTGCAAAATTCAAATTTCTTTAAATTTACATTTTAAAACCACCAAAAATATATGCCTCAGACCCCCCCCCCCCCCCCCCGGCAAATGTACATGCGCATGATCCGCGCATGCACATTCGTCTGAAAATTTTTAAATATTGTTCTTACAATTCTAAAACAAAGGACTGCAAAACCTTGAAACACATCAATATTTCAATCGTCTCAAGCCACTGTTGGGAGTCGATGTTTTGATATCAACAAACCAACTTTAATTCTTGATATTGAAAAAAAAAATTGTGATATCAGAAAATCATATTTTGATATCAATAATTCGAATTATTGATATCAAATATTTATTTCTTGATGTCAGAAAATACCTCAAAAATGTTTTAAAACGGCGCCTTATACATGTATGCCAGGGCCTGAATGACATGAACGTTGTCTAAAAAAAAAAAACCAGGAAAACGTAAGATATTTCGAACTACCTATACTATGAAATCGATATTGTTGAATATAAAGTATAAACTATAAAGTTCTGTTGAGATTTATTTTTTTTAGACATCTCTTTAGACAGAGAGCACATATCGTGTACATAGTAAACATAGATGTAATTCTAACAGTATAGATGATGAAACTCATTTTTTGATTACATGTGAAAAATTGATCACCAAAAAAAAGAAATATTTCAGTTAATTAAAAGCAAATTTCCAAAATTTTAAGATTTAAATAATGAACAAAAACTTTTTTGATTACTCAATATTGAAGACAAGGAAATTCTTAATCTTGTGGGCAAATTTATAAATGATAACATGCTATATAGTACTCCTTTAAGTGAAATATTGTTGGAATTAACATTGTCATTTGCTATAATTGTTATACTTTAATAATGTTTTATACTATTCATTGGCATGTCTTTCTCTTGTATTTATAATAATATGTCATGTACTTGTCTGTTCTGGACTCTGAATTAGTAATAAATGATCTGTATTCTGTATTCTGTATACACACACACACACACACACACACACATATATATATATATATATATATATATATATATATATATATATATATATATATATATATATATATATATATATATATATAATATATTTCCTTCGATTTTCTAAATTACATGTATTTGTTATCTTTTAAGTTTTTTTTTTATCTTTTTTGATTAATTAGATAATTAACTTATTTCTTAAAACAGATTCAAATTAATAATGAACGAAAATTCATTAAATATTAGGCTTGGCAATGTTTATTTATTTTGAATAAATGCCCGCTTCTTTTTCGTATTTTAGCTACGCCATTGATCAAAAATAGCAGTATCCGTTGTCACGTGATACGCATAACTGCATAAATTAAGATGGCGACTGGCTGAATGAAAAACCTGCCCTTGTGAGACTTTCTTCCAAAATTTCGTCCTTATGAAGAAGAGAAATCGGCCTCAAACACAAAATGTCGGAAATTAACACAAGTGACCTAACTCCCGATGAACTTCGGAGAGAAATTGAACGTCTGCAAGTCGAGTTACAGGAGACAACTCAGGAAAAGGTCCAAGCTGCAGAATATGGTTTGGCCGTTCTGGAGGAAAAAGAACGTCTGCGTCTGCAGATAGAGGAGATAGAGGGTCATTATGAAACCGTGAAACACGAACTCGATTGTGCCAAAGAGGTACGTGTTTTATTGATCTATAGATTTCATTATTTTTTTTAGGTCTATGTTGTGTACATGTGTTCGGCTTAAAACTTGATAATAATGCAATCTGACCGGCATTTCCCTGATTTCACTGTTTGTATGTATCAGTTGGAAAGCAAAATCAATGAAACAAAATGAATAGTCTGTGAATCATATTAAAACAAAAAGGGAAACCTTTTCATTCAACCAGTTTGCATATTACACACATGTGAAGATATCACAGTATCAGCATGTTCCAAATACTGAGTCACTGTGTTGACTAATATACATCTGTCTCAGAGAAGAAGGTGTGTATCTTATTACATGCTGTGTAATGTCTACATGCTTCTGTGATTTGTGGGTTTGATATTGTTATTCATACGAAAAGGTTAATTTTTGACATTCACTGCACTGCAATAGAAGTGATGAGACTGCACCACAGGTCGATGCATGTGCATTTCTCTATGTTGTTCTTCCATGTAGGATATAAATATATATGCTGGTATACTTGTAACATCATGTTCTGCAAAGAAATAGTATAACTGAAGTACAATGCTATTCTCTATGTTTTGAGTATATCTAGAATTATACAAGTATTATGAATATAACATACTTAAAATACATTGAATTACATTGATGAAACTTGACTACGAATTAACGTATGCAATTCTGTATCAGATTACTTGATTACATTCACCAATATTGTTCTCATGTTTACTATCTTGTAAATAGTTTCAGGCAAAAGTTACAGGGGTAAATATTGACTGTGGTATTAAATATTATCTCTGCTCTTGGGTACAAGGTTACACACACTTCCTTTCTTTCTGGTCAGGGTATGAGTGATAAGTGATAACCATTCCGAACATCGCCGATTTTTGCTTCATGTTTTTAAGTAGACACATCTATGTGACCAAAAAACCTCTGAATTTTGAGCTTTTAAGTTACACACCACACCTAATTTTTGCCATTATCACTTTAAGTGTGTTTGGAATTTTTTTCTAGACTTTATACAAAACTCTTGTGTCTGAATTGAGAAAATTCTGTTGGAATTTGAAACCAAATAATGCACTAGTCTGTCACCTCTGACCATATTGAATTCTAGTTTAGAGACACTTTTCTTCACATGATCTCACAGTTTACTCTTAATAAAAAGTATGAGGTGTTTTGGTTTTGTTTGCTGTATGTGTGTCTTCTGCACATTCAGGTGGATCTTTGTTTATTTTTCTATTTTTCATAAATTGTGAAGCAATGAATAATACAAGGACATAATGGCGACAATTGCATTGATATACATTTTGTGTAGATTAAGAATTTACAAAAGCTTTTTAACAAATATGTCTGATTCACAGATAGGAAGAAATTCAATCTTAATTTTTTTTCATGAATACATGTATGACATTCCAGAAATAATAATGAGAAAATAAAATTGTTTGAAATGATACTTAGTAGATGGTAAACTCTTAATTTTTTAGAATGAACATGTAATTCAGACTATCCATTTAGAAACAAAATGTTGCTGTTCATCTTCAGCTGCTGATTTGGATTTGGGAAGAATTGATTTTTGTAGGTTGATCTTGTTACATTAATGTAGGGTCGCATGTTTATATAAAGATCAGGAGCCTAGTGCATCAAATACATTACTGTATGATGTTTTTTGCATTAAAAAATATTTATTTGATTTAAAAGATGTGATTTTTGTGTCAACATCCATTGTTTGGTATCTAGATCTTATGTAGCTGTTCATATTAAATGGGAAAAAACCAAAATTTTAAATTTTTAAAGAATATTATTAACTTTTTTTTTAGGTTTAATGATAGATTTAAGTAAATTAATCTATTGTTTGAAGTTAAATTTTCTATATAAATTGTGAGATTATACCTACAATGGGTGTAATTAAATTAAGCGACAATGATCAGGTAATGCTCAGACTTAATTATGGACTGGCGGTCTGCAGTGTGCAGCTTTGTTAAACAAGTCCTGTTCTGCCAGGGGGCTCACTGCTGACACAGTCAGCCTTGTAACATGTCTGTGCAGAAAAAACTACCTACAAGTGTCTCCACTGTACATGTACTATGATTCTGGAGAAAGAGTGAGATTGAAGAGATCCTGGAAAAAGGGCAAAATGTTTTGCACTGTGGTCCTCCAGAGAGAGAGAGAGAGAGAGAGAGAAAATATGCCAGGCTATGCAGCTGTGTTTATACTTTTTATGTTCATATAGTCATTCTGAAGTTTTAGAAAACATTAACCTTTGGTATGTGTAGAAAACAGCAGATAATTTTTGAACTAGGCAGTTTTTGTAACCTAATTTTAACCCAATCATATGTTAAGGTGGTATGGGACATCTGTTGATATTAATGTGAATTAAAGTACATTAAAATACTTTCATCAGTTTAGAATTTTCAAATTTTACAATATTTAACCAAAAAATACCTTTTAAAAATTTTTGGAAAGGTAAAGATTTTAAAATCCCCAGCTGGATTCAAACTCATGACTTACAGATTTGTAGTGAACCCTCTAACCCACTGCACTAGACTGTTAGGTGACAATTTTGGGAAAGAAACTATTTATAAAGCTACACTTGATTTTATTGTTTATTTCAATAAATAGTATGTCACAATATGGAGGTGTCCCATACCACCTTAAATAAATATGTGTCTTACTCTCATTTGTTGCATTCACAATCTAAGTTTAGAGATGTTTTATAATACAGCAGAAAATGTCTGACCTCAGTATTATCTGTAGCCTCATTAACACATCCATGATAAATGAATATGTGCATTTTGTCTGGCCCTCTTTTATTGCATCCACAGTCAGTTAAATGTATATATAAACAAGGGGAAGGTACTCCGTACAGAGAAACAATTTGTGATGCTTTATGGACCAATAAATAGCTCCCCTCATTTTGATCTTACAATAAATCAACAATTATCACTCTACACTGCCACTCATTCCAACTGGACCATTAATTATTTCACCTGGGAGGTGTAACCTGTATGTAATTTACCTGTCCCAGGTTAAACCTCATGTAATGGCTATTTAATTTTCTTCACATATGTATCTGAGATAATTCACATGTAATGAACCCAAAGTATATGAGGTTCAGAAATGAACAAAAACACATTTTTCTGTTACAAAATAAGCTCAGCAGGTAGTAAATACCTTCTGTCTGACACAAGGTAGGGCACAGGTAGATACAGGTGTGTCAGAGTGATTCGACCGGACAGGTAAACTGTCAACTTGGCTTAGCAAGTTTCCTGTCAAATCCTGATTTTGATCTTCAGTCCAGTGACACAAATAACGTCTATCTGTCCTTTGATATATATTAATCTGGAGATATTGATTCCAGGTCACTTAAAGTGTTATTATACCTGCATGCCAGGTAGCCAACAGGATGAAATCTAGATATTTTTTCTGGTAACTATAGTAGCTTGTTGTAGTATGGAAAGCACATTTATCATAATGGAATCAATACATATCAAGTGCTGCATATGGAGATTAAATTCTGATTTATATGTAGTTAATGTCACAATGAATACAGGTTTAAATTGTACGTGTACATGAGTATAGATATTATTGTATAAATGATATTGTGAATAAACAATTGTCTTATTGATAAAACTTTCAATAGTATACTGGTATGTGAAGTTGCAGTTATTTATCACAGTGCAATATTTTTGGTATTTGTGGTTCCTAGACAGATCTATAATGATAAAAATATCGCCCAATGAAACATCTATGGTATTAAGAATCTGATAAACATCTATGAAATTAAGAATCTATTACTGAACATTGTAGTTTATTTGTCAAATTTCAATATTTCACTGTATGGCCTGGTATACAAAGTGTTGGGGTCATTTAGGGTCATGTGAGGTCATAGCATGCCCCATTTGCATCTTACCTTCATTGGCTTTGACTGGTGCAATAAGAAGGCTTGTTTTAGCAGCTGTTTCAGAACCAGACAACTGTTCCCTTTGTCATGGTAAATAGGGATCATGTTAAAGGGGAGATGAATGGAAAGTAGGGAAGTCTGCATCTGTTTTGATGTGGTTGATGATGATAAAATCTGTATACTCCCCAGTGAATTCTCTTTCTCTCGATCTTCATTGTACCTAGTGAAACAGGCAAAAATACGCCAACAAAACAAAACATTGCAATGAATTAAGGGTAATTAACCATAGTCTTGTTAATCAACTGTAAAGGAGTAGCCCTCATCTCGTACATCTTGAATTAGCAAAGTCTTCTTGTTGTAATGTTATGGATCAGTTTTCCAGATTTTATGCAGCTTAACTGCTTTGGAAGACAAGAACGTAGATCTGTGCCAATCCCTGTGTTCAGGAGAGGGGGAGGTGTCACCTTTGGCTAGCATTTAAGAAGGGCTGTAGAAAAATGGATTGGGAGTAGTTGTGATCAATGAATCCTGGCATGGTAGAAAGCAAGGGTTTTTTATGAGGTTAATTTGATTTTGCTATAAATGTGTCGATATTATACACTCAGTATTTATGATGGTCTCTGAGGTATTCACATGTTTCTTTTATGTCATTATCTTGGAAACCATATTTTAAGAAGAATTGACTTTTACTATTGATAGAGATGAAACTTTCAAAAATGTCATTTCTTATTAATAAAGCTAGACAATGGACAATTGAAAATTGAAAAAGACAAAAGTTTCATATATCCTTTTTATGTCATTATGTTTGCAGTAAATGCTCACATAATATCATAAAAAAGGATATTTCCTTCTAATATGTCTAATGAAAATGTCAAACATTGATTTCAGAGATATACCAGTATTTGGAAAACTTATTTACATGACTAATTACCTTGTTCATCACCACAAAATCACCCCATGCATATATATCTAGATCTGTATTACCCATAATGAGATCTGCTGTAGCACAGATCTGTGTAATTGCTTTATCTGATAAATATCAGGATGAGAATCTCCTTCAAACACACTACACTGGCCTCCAAAGTGAAAACACACGGTTCCTGTTGGAAGAGATAATGATAGAGTTAGGTTGATGATGTATTGTGATATCAGGAAGTTATACATGAACAAAAACTTCCAACTAACTCTCCTGTACATGCTTTGTAGTGCAATGTAGCCAAGTTTACTAGAAAGAAAAAAGTATTGTTTACAATTGTGTAATTTTTTGGAAATCTGTATAACCTTACAACTATTTGAGTCATACATTTTTAAAAGACAATAATGAATAATTATAATCACATGGGTTTTTTATAAGCTGGAAGGAAATTCAGATAATAATTTTTGCCGAATCCAGAAACTTGATACATGAATGTCGTAGGAGTTTTGATTCCATTCCAATCAGAGATTGGTAAATTTGTTGATTATCATCTGCTTATTTGTTATTTTGCTTACAAGTGCAAGCTTCCTATAAGATTTAGATACTGTAATACTGTATGTATACAAGGAAATATTCGCCCCATTTGATTTTTTACCCCTTTTGCCCTCATCAGAAGACTAGGTGAATTCCAATATCTCAGACTCTCTCTCTTTAAACAAAACTGTGTCTGTGCGAATTCACAATGGGGCGAAATTGTTTGTAAAAAAAATTTAGGGGTAAAAATAACCCTGTGCACAGTAGACAATTGTTGAAAAGAAGGGTTATTAATAAGTACCAGTATAAAGATTAGCAAACTTAGTT
This sequence comes from Magallana nippona, assembly GCA_033439105.1. Taxonomy (NCBI): domain Eukaryota; kingdom Metazoa; phylum Mollusca; class Bivalvia; order Ostreida; family Ostreidae; genus Magallana; species Magallana nippona. Next base: position 31,162,407 of record CM065921.1, on the reverse strand, counting down.
ATAGCCTAAGACTGTGTTGTGACCTTGGCCTAAGGTCATTTGATAGGTATATTAAAGTCACATCATCAACATTGTATCCAAAATAAAGGCCATCTTTTAATCCTCTTTTGACCAGCTCTACTTTCATCTGTTCCAAATGAAGTGATCATTGATCAAAACAAATTTCTGTTTGTATATTTTCTATTCACTTTTCAATGCTTATAGAATTGGATTAATTCTGATGGGGGTGAAAAAGTTGGATAAATCTTTTGCTTTCACCAAAATGAGGTAACTTCATGAGTTGTTTATATATGTATTGATTTTCTGTTCTGCAAGCTAATAAATATGTAATCTTTTATAACAGGCCTTAAGCAAACACCAGGACACTTTTCGGAAGCAGCAGAAGTCCGGGATCCACCATGAGGACTCGGTCCTACAGGAAGCTGCCACGCGGGAAGAAAGTTACAAGTCCACCCTCATCGAGTACGAGACAGAACTCAAGACCTGCAAGCAGGCACTCGAGCGCTTCTCGTCTGAGAACGAGCGCCTGAACTCGGCTCTGCTTGAGTGTCAGCAACACAATGACAGCCTGGAGGAGCAGCGACGGCAGATCAAGAATGAGATTCGCGAGTACAAGATCCGAGAGAACCGGAATCTCGCAGACTATGCCGAGCTTGAAGATGAGAATATAAATCTCCAGAAGCAGGTGTCTCAACTCAAGCAGAGCCAGGTGGAGTTCGAGGGTAGGGAGCTAACTGGTTTTAGGAAAAAATATTTTTAATTTTTCAAATGTCAATTCAAGTCAACCTTTCATATGAAAATGTTGATATAATGAATATTCTATTAGATATACATGTATAAAAGATTATTTAATCACACCATGGCAGATTATTCACTGTTTCAAGTGATCATCTTAACCATTGATATAGTAGAATGATTTTATAAATGCTTGAGATAGTTTTAAGAATCAGACTAGTTTTCTTCAGCTTCTTGTTTACAAATGCCCAGTATATATCTTACTTATTACCTACAACATCAAAATCAATGAAATTCTTATAAATCATTTTTTTTCCAGCTATGAAGCATGAAGTAAAGCGACTCCAAGAAGAGGCAGACGACCTAAATGTGCAGCTGGATGATGCTGTCAATTTAAAAAAAATTGTGGACAAAAACTACGAGGAAGCAATCGCAGCTCTCCAGCATGAGAGAGAGCAGAAGCACGCCCTCAAAAAGGAACTGGACACCAGACTGAACCAGGAGTCCATGTTTAACCTGAGTAACCTCGCTCAGCTGGGGGGTCTCACAGAGGGGCTACCCAGGTCGATGCATCATGACAACGGGGTCGCCCCGGAGGAAGACGACAGTGAGAATCCGGCCTTACGACGAATAGAGGCGGATTTCAAGAAAGACGACACAAAGTCGCCTGTCAAACCTGGGCCGGGCAAGGTGAATGACATTTTGAGTGAGATCCAGGAGAACGAGGTGAAGAAGCTGGAACAGTTGTTGGAGCAGAGTGAGTCCGAGAAGTCGGAGCTTCAGAATGCCCTTGAGGAAGCTCAAAAACTCATTGAGGACACGCAGAGGGACCTCATTGAGCAGAAGAGTCGGGCCGATCAACTCAAGGCCCAGATCTCCTCGGTGATAAGTTCTCCGGAATCTCCCGGGGTTGACGACTCTCTTGAAGAACTTATCGCTAAGGAGAGCGATCCGGAGAAGAGGGCTCTGCTGGAGATGAAGAAGAACTTGTTCTCCAATGAAAAGAAATACTCAACAGCTCTGTCCGAGATTAGCCATTTACAGAGTGAGATCAATAAACTACAGGAAAAAGGCCATAGCGGTTCTAAGCACGGGAACAAGGAGTTTGACAGTGCAATCAATGATTTGAGGAGCAAGTGTAATCAATACGAGGAGCTGATCAAAGATTTGGAGAAAGATCTGAAGACAATGACCTTGACCGCTGGAGAAGCTCAGGGCAGTCTGAACACGACTCAGGATGAGTTAGTCAGAGTTACAGAGGAGCTTGCACAGCTTTATCATCTTGTGTGTGAAGTCACAGGCGAAACACCAAGCCGAGTCATGTTGGACCATGCCAAGGCATCGTCACAACTGGCACGACAGGAGAATGGTGAGGAGAAAGAAGAGGAGAAAGACGATGAAAAATCAGATGAATCTTCACCAAAGACCAAAACTAAAAAATCAAAATCTAAGGACATATCTAGTAGTGAGAACAAGGGAGATCCTATCTCCTGCTACAAACTGTCAGAGACAATCATGGATCAAGTGAAATATCTCAAGCGTGCTGTGGAACATCTCATGGAGGTGTCCCGACAGCGCGGAGACGACTCAGAAAGTTCGGACGTTTTGGAGTTGCAAGAACAAATCGTTAAACTCAAAGCCATGTTGTCCACGAAGAGAGAACAAATTGCCACACTCAGGAGCGTGCTCAAAGCCAACAAGTCCACTGCCGAGATCGCTCTGGCCAATCTCAAACAGAAGTATGAGAATGAGAAGGTCATTGTCACGGAAACCATGATGAAACTCAGAAATGAGCTCAAAGCACTCAAGGAAGATGCGGCGACGTTTGCCTCGCTGAGAGCCATTTTTGCCAAGCGGTGTGACGAATATGTAACTCAGCTCGATGAGCAACAGCGACAGTTGATCAGTGCCGAGGAGGAGAAGAAAACTCTGAACTCGCTGCTGCGCATGGCGATTCAGCAGAAACTGACGCTGACGCAGCGCCTGGAGGATCTGGAGTTTGACCGGGAGAGGCGGACCCTTCGGCGGCAAGATGGGGGTGGAGGAAGGGGGCGGAGTAAGACGGCGTCCAAAGTAAGTCACTCCCACAACTCTTATCCTGACGACCGGCACGGGGGCGCGAGGTCATATCACCATAACTTCAGGCGAGATTATTAGTCGCCTGTTTTGCGGTGAGTTTTGTCGACAGAAGAGCACAAGTGCTTAGGAATGCCTGGCAACCATTTCCTCTCTCTCTATATAATATCTTAACCATTTATATACTGTTGCCTCTGTATATGCAATGTTAAAAAGAATGCACTTTTTTGGAATAATATCTCTCTCTTTTTTTTAAAGTACTAGGCCTATAAGTATTTTGCTTTTTCCTTCATTTGCATGACTTTATTTTAATATACCTTGATTTTGATATTTTACCTAAATTGTATCGGGACATTTAGCAACACTCATATTTTAATAGTTCGGCCATTTTTATGAACATTTTTCTGTTTCATCTACTGAAAAAATATTGCTCTAAATTTTCCTATTTTAAACTTTCAAAAAATCAGTGATTTTTCAGTAAGTATTTGTGGGACATAAGTTATGTATTTTGAGAATGTGTATCTGTGCCTGAGGTTTTCAGGAAAGTAAGCAATAGGAAATGGTTGCCAGTGACACCACTCTCTCTTACCTACCGCTTACTCCTGTACTGCTAGAGGTGAAGGTCAGGTCACGGGTTTGTATCATAACCATAGTAACAGGTCACATGAACCTTTAGGTCTCTGTCAGGCTTAGATGTAGGTAACTATAATCATCTCATACCTGTATATATTGAAGAAGCCACTACTAAAATTAACAATGCAAGCTGTTGAAAGGTTTCAACTTTATATTCTATCAATTCTCTCATCTGAGTACTGTATTCCATTTGTTTTCTCTCCAAAGTAAGTTGCTCTGCTTCAATGTGGAAGGAACAAGCACTTGACTATAGGTGAAGCTTTTTAACAAGATACTGATTTTTTCTATTTCCTTAAAGAAAACTATTTCTTAAGTATTCTTCTAGCAATAGAACCAGTAGATCTTTGTTCGTCCTACATGTAGCTACTACCATTTATATATAACTACAAAACTGATCCACTTCTTTGTCTTTCTTGGAGTGATGTCTGATATCAAATGTGTGTGATAATTTTCAAGGGAGATAACTGTAAGGAAAATGACCAAAACAAATCAGTTTGAAAATATGCTATATATGGATAGACCAATGTGTAATAATTGTGTTCAGAATAATTGGAAATCAAGTATAATTATGGATTTTGGTATTCCATATTTTTTGGGGGAGCCAAGATTATGAAATATTTGGAAAAAGATTTTTAAGAGAGAAAAAAAAATTGACCATTCCATTTGAACACCGTCTAGTAATGACTTGTAGACTTGCTTCTCTTTTCCTCCTTGTACGGGAAACAGCAGCAGTATGTATGATGTGTAATTATCTTTTTGTTATTTCTCTTTTCTTACGATTTGAATCATAGATGTATATGTATTATAAACTAGAGCCTTTGTGTTTGTGTAACGTCGGACAGATGTGTGCTGCATGAGATCACCTTGCTATTCAAACAGATCCGTTCTCTTATCTTAGTCATACATGTACAGTGTATATATGTATACATGTACTGTAAACACATGATATTTGGCTATTCATTACATTTTGCCCTTTTTGGGAGGAAAGCAGCTTCCACTATACATTTCTAACTCTTATGTGTATATGAATAGAAACATTCAAAAAACATTCAAAATCAAATCATTCTAGGTTAACTTGTTGAAAAATCAAATACTGGACTGCCACTTATCATGCTCCCTAATTACTGTATACAGGAAATTATTCGTCCCTTTCTCCCTAGTTGTCAGCGGGCAAATTTAAGACTGGGCGAATTCCAATGTCTCAAATTATCTCTCTTTCAACACAACTTTGTCCGGGCGAATTCAAGACTGGGTAAAACTGTTTGAAAGTGATGAAGGGTGAAAATAATACGGGGCGAAAATAACCCTATATACAGTATATGTTTACAGTGTATTTTTCTTTGCTTTTGAAATGTATTTTACTACATGTATTTAATTTTGGTGGGTACAAAATCCCACTCAATCATAGAAACATAAAGCTTATGAATAATATGGACAATACAAGAAAATTGTAAAAACATCAATATTCTTGGCTTTAGGAAAATCAGAACCCTAAGACTGCATCAAGAAAGAAATTTAGAAACCCATCCATTCCATCATGTAAAGGATGGGAGGGGGTTTAACGAAGTGAAGTTTTAAGTGCAGTTTAGGAAATTTGAAATGACCTCTTGGAAGACTTAGTTTGATTATTAGCCAATATTGTTCTTTATACTCTAATGATCAATAATTTTTTGGACTACGAAAAATTAAGATAGAATGAGTTTGTATATACTGGTAGTGTTAAATTTCAAAATAGAGTATACATGTATGTTCTTATTTTCCCTTGAAAACAGTTTTGGGGTGTTTTTTTTTTTTTTGCTTACTCAAATGGAAATTCAAACAAAGCATATTTAAACTTTATCTTGATTTAATAAAATGTTAAGAATTCTGTAATTGATTGCAAGTTATGTCGTGCACTGTAAATTGAATTTTACTCTATTTACCTGAAAGGGCAGACAACTCTTACAGCACATAAGTGCTCATTAGCCATTCAAAAGATTTGCTTCCCTTGAGTTTTTAATTGCAGTTTATTAGGTAGTGTCAGTGTTAGTTATTCAATGATTTTTTTAAAAAAAATATATGAACTCTTGTTATCTTTGTATGGCTGATATATATTCATGAGCATGCTGAAGTTTTTAAAGATATGCTTTTTGAAATGTTTTTTATTCTGTTGGAGTTCAGAAAATTGTGTATTTATTATAAAGACATTGGAAAATTTAACAAATGTGAAAGCTGAGTGTGAAAAATGTTTAAATTAAGTATACAGGGAAATTTTCATGTGTGTTTTAGTTTGGCAACATATGCTCTTACTGAAGTGGGAACATTTAAAAATACCTGTGGGAGTTATTGAAATCTACAAGTTATGTCTCTTTAAACTCAACTGTGTCTTGATGAATTTCAAACATGGTGAAATCTATTACAGTACTGGTTTGGGAAAACAATACTGTGTGAAAATAACCCTCTATACAGTTTATCTATGTCATAAGTGTTTGTTATGGGCTTTCATTGTATAAATGTCCACAGAATTTTAATTTTATTCTTTTAAATAAATAATGATGTATAGGTAAATTGGAAATATTCTCATAAAATATAATACATGTAGATGAAATTCATGTTTCCCCCTTTTCAGTCTTCTTAAGTATGAACCATCTTATCAAAATTTATTTATTTTACAGTGCTAACTTGAATTCTCAAGGAAAAGAGACCAGAATTCCAGAGACGTCAAAACCAGAGCAGACAAGCTGAACAAACCAGACGCAGGGGAATGCTAAATACCCCAAGAGCCTCTAATCTACCCGGACGAGTAGAAAAATAGTTTGTGGTGCATAGACATGAAAGAGCTTGTAAAAAGCATGGATGAAGAAAAAAAATTGAAAACAAGAAAAGGAATCATCAAAGGCTACAAAGATTTTTTTCTGTGATAAACTGTCTGGTTGTCAGCCATGCCTGTACGTGCGACTCATTGTAAAACATTATATCTTAAGCCAGTGTGTCTAATTCAGCTTTTTTTAATGAGTATAATGCTATAATGTAAATGTACGTTTTGTCATTTGAAAACATTCTGTATGGACCTTTTAATTCGTCGATTTTTTACGTTGCCAAAGTTCAGTTAGGTCGGTCACAACTAATTAGTGGGTGAAGTGGTGGCTGAATGGTACTAGTGGTGGTACCACTTTGGTGGTGCTTTTCAAGGCTGTGCCTGTCTCCACATCAAACCATTCCATGTACAGAATGTAATCAATTATACCACACCATTGTGTATTCAGTATTCTAATATGATATATATAGTCAAAGTAGTCATATTAATGGGTGTTCATATCTGTATGACAACATTGTGTAATAAGGTTACTGTAGTAACCTTTTAGATGTGTTCTGTATGAGATGTAAACAACTAACAGTTTAAACTTCACGGGTACATGTCTTTTTTTTTCTTATAAGTTTGTAACATTAGTCAACACTTATTATTTTATTTTTTTAAGGTATAATATGAGTCAACAGAACCAATAAGATATTATTGATAATTATTGAGACTTTGCAGTGTTCCATATACATGTATATTGCAGAACCTTAAATGAAGGAAAACCAAAGGTTGTGTCAAATTTAAAAAAGAGAAAAGAAGTATTAGAATGTATAGGTCTCCATGATCCTATTCCAATACAAATACTGTGTATATCATTTGTACTAGAAAATTAGTGACCATGAAAAAAAAAAAGATTTTGCCATAGATGCTTGGGTGGTATTTCCCCCTTCAATGTATAATGATTTCTTTTTTATAGCTATTAAATGAATTATTGTATCAATTGATGCCAATTGAAGGAAATTTTGATAATACATGTATTTTAATTTATTACAAATTTGAATTTTATTTATTAATGTATTATATATATATATTAATTTACCATGGTACAGGACTCGGAAATGGTATCAGTCTGTGATATTTTGTTTTATTAACAAGACGACCGATTTTTCTTAATCCCCCATGACAAGGGGGTCTTTCTGTCTGGACTGATGATCGAGGCTTTAAATCATTGATGGAGAACAAAATTATTAGATATTCACATATCATTCTTGAACTTGAAAATCGTTAAATACTTGATGGCAAATTGAATCAAATTCACTATATATATTAATTACCAGTATATTAGACTTGAAAACATGTAATAAAAAATAAATTTTAAGTGGAGATGATTTTGAAAGACAACAAGAATTATCAGATTTTTTCCCCATGTTCTTTGTGTAAAAAGCTTCAAGCTATTAGATATTAGTTTACAACTTTATTTATAAAGTTGATTTTTTTTTTATTACCTTATGTGCAAATATGTATTGTGGTTGTATTTGTGCAGTACTGCTGTCCATTCTAATCAATTTAATCAATTGAAATGCGAGATTTGCACTCAAAAAGTTATGCACAGATGTAGACTTATGATGCGCATCATGAATTATGGTAGTTCTAATTTTTTTTTATAGAAAAAATCTTTTTTAATCATGTATCAAAGATTGTTATTGGCCTGAGGATGTGTTTTGTTAAAGATCTGCAATAAAATAATAATATATGACTTTGTGGCATTTTTTTCTGGATGATTCTTCCCAAACCAGACAACGCATGATAGAATAGACTAATTACTAGAACTCAATACTTGTAATTAATCTATTCTATCATGCGTGGAACCAGATTTTTTTTTCACCAAGGGGGGGGGGGGGGGGGATCCGAGGCCTATTTTCGGCAAATTTATTATATGAATTAAAAGACCATTTTCTTCATACATGAAATCTAGATTTGTTTCTGGATGATTCAGATACGCTCCTCCCCAAACAACAACATTTGGGTGGTCAATAATATAAGTCTACGAGGCCTGTTGGAAAATTATTGAGGCAACAAATTTAATTCCTTTCTAATCAACAGCTTTTAGTGCATAGCCCCTCGGATTTCAAAGATTTGAATGTGAATTTGAAAATATTCTGTTTAAAACAGTACATGGACAGATCGAGGGTCAGGTACCCGGCGTAGACGCCGTTTACGTCCAAGTTTCATCTATATTTGAGTTGAAATACAGAGATAGTATTACATCAAGGCACAGAAAATTGATTTCAACGTCATAATGAATTTTGAAAAGTCTATTGAATTGGTAAGGATGTCAAAAGAACATTTTTTAGACCAAAAACTGCGAATCTTTGGAAAGGGATTTATGCCTTTATATAATATATTTGGTAATTTTTTTTAATTTAATAATTTAGCTAAATCAATACTTATTGAATAATATGGATTGTAGGAAGGATAACAAAATCAAATTTCCTGTCGGAAATTAGGTTATGCGGGACGCTTCTCGATTTATGACTTCGACCGAATCCTTGATCTTGTGCACAGATTCACACAGCCTCAGATGTTTTAGTTTTTTCGACTAATTATAAAGTATCAAATTAATGATACACGGATACCCTAGAGAGACTCGACCTTTGCGATAGGGCGAGATATTCTCAATGTTTCAAAGGGCATACTCTAAAACCTGGCCTGGCCTGGCCTGGCCTGGCCCCATTGGCCTGGCCTGGCCTCAAAGTTGGCCTGGCCCCACTTTTGGCCTCAAATTTGGCTTGGCCCCAAATTTTGGCCTGGCCTCAAAAATTGGCCTGGCCTCAGATTTGGCCTCTACTAAAATTTTTGGCCTCAATTTTATTTTTTTTATTTTCTTTACACACATGTTGATTGTATTGATTTTTTATTGATTTATGTTTAATATACTTAAAACATCACACTAAATGGCTTTTAGTGTCTTATAGTGATATTTTTTTTTAAACATACATGTATATATGACTACAGGCATGAGTGATTGATTCTGAAGTTTTTCTTCAGATTTTGAAACAATCTGTTTTTAAATTCCAAAGTACTTTAAGAATGTAATACTGCCATTCTATTCCACCATGGCATGTTTTTTTTTTCAATGTACTTAATTAACTTAAACTGCTATCAGGATCGGACAATACCTGTATCATATACTTGTGTGAGAAAAAAAAATAATGACAGAGACCAATTTGTTTATTCTAACCAACATTAAAGGTCACAACATGTTATGCTGTGTTCAAATTCTGATATCGAAGTTACCCTATAGGGGAAAAATTGTTTCCTAAATATACAAACAACACATGCATGAGACTGCTCTAATATAGGGGTGATGATTAATGGCCATCACTGAATCAAGTTATCGGAGGATACAATGTTGCAGTCATTCACAAATGACATTAATTAAATTAGACCGTGTAAAATGTTGAACGGCAGTGCAGGCAATTAATCTGACCCCAATAAAGTGACAGAGGAGGCTGATATCGAATTTCTACTGGGGAGGGAAATTTGGGTTTGATTGGTGTTGACAGGTAATGTAAGCGAACTCAGTCTGGCGTTTTTAAAGTGCATTGCATGTGGATAGAGATTTGATGTTATGAATTAGTTTACAAATGTTTGAGATATTTATTTATCCATCAAACAGGTCAGTCTCTTTTAAAATGATGTTTTACTTTATTATTTTGATATCTCTATTCTACTTTTTGAAGTGGGGAAGGGGGTTGCGTCTCTGAATTTTAATGCCAATAGCTTCAGTATTGGGCATAATCCATTCCTTGGCAATAAAAGAGCAGTGTTGCACATGCATATCCTATGTATTTTTGTGTGCAAACTTGAATAAAATCAATTAAAACTCAATCAGCCAGGTCACCTATTGTAAAAAAAATTCTCTTAAACATTTAAAAATCAATAACAATTCAATGAAAACTCTTTGAAAATGCGAGAAATTTTTTTTTTAATATGAGGCCAAAAATTTTTGAAGAGGCCAAATTTGGGGCCAGGCCAAAATTTGAGGCCAGGCCAAAATTTGGGGCCAGGCCAAATTTGAGGCCAGGCCAACTTTGAGGCCAGGCCAGGCCAATGGGGCCAGGCCAGGCCAGGCCAGGTTTTAGAGTATGCCGTTTCAAAGCACGGTAACCAAACCAAAAATAAACAATTGTCAATTATTACTTGGTTATAGAAGGTGAGATTCAGACCAATTATCTTTGAGAGAAATAAGTTGCAATTCTTCACAACGTTTAATAGTGAAATATCTAATGATCATTAGATTACATGTATGCATGACGAGTCAACAAAAATTATTATAGTTTGGAACGTCCCTGAAGTAGCTGACAATACAAGAAACAAAACGTCTGCATGCTTTGCTCGATGACACATAAATAAAGTGACAATCAATCAATCAATCAATCAATCAATCAATCAGCGATGTCGGATGAAAAGTTATATTCAGTACACATAGTTGGAGGGGTAAAATCATCCGACGTCGAAAATGACACGTACGTCTTATTAACGTGGGACTAATTTTATATACATTACAGTGTATATTGATGCATCTACGTACGGAGAAGTGTGCATAGTATTGCACTATTATTTTTAAAAAATGATATAAAACCGGAGCAACTTCAATAATCAAATGTCCAACGAAACTGGCTTTGGCTTGGGGTTCTAATTGAAAAAAAAATAATCCTAACGATGATACGTATACATGTACCTCTGTCGACTATACATGCAAACAGGGACGCATACTATTTTTTGTGTATACGTTCCTGATGCAACAGGAACGTCATTAGAAATCCCTAACACCATCGTTGACTAAAGAGGATTTCCTGTGAGTTTGCACCGAAGTAATATGTACATGTGTACAAGTATGGTATCCATGTATGGACGAACACACATTGGCGGATCCAGAGGGGGGGGGGGGGGGGGGATTCCGGGGGGTTGGAACCCCCCCCCCCCTCCCCCCATTTCACTGGGACATATGAATTTTTTTAAAACTTAAATTACTAATTTAAAGGCAATGTTTTCCATCTATAATCTAAATAGTATAATTATCTAACACAAATGCTTCAGAAATCGCTTATTTAAAGATGTTCGTACAACGGACCGTAATTTATTTCTTATAAACAAAACCGTACCGATATTTAATTGAAGTAAAATAATCTTCTCCAGCATCCGGTGTTTATTTCTTTGAGTAAGCACATGGAAAATTTTAAAAATACATAACGCAGTATCGCTAAATACACAGATTTTTATTAATATCCACTAGGTATTTTCTTCTTTATTTCTTTAGAAATTCGATTGTACTTCATGAAACGCATGAAACACAAAAAAAGCATTTTATTTTTTAAATGTTTACAAGAATCGAAATTCTGTTACAGAAATACCGTTAGAAGGGTTTACATGTTAACCATTATGAAAATGTACATTTTTTTCCAAAACTTTTTTAAATATAATTTTGCATCTGCACTAGTGCCGGGTGATGTAGGGCACCCATTTAAGAGACCAAAGTAAGTTCCCGAGGACGGTAATTGCTTGTACAAGATGAATAACAGATGTATCATCTATTTAGCAGATAAATTATCCCACTTTTTGATATATCCGATCTTGTAGACCTTTATTTAACAGATCAGTTGGTAGACTATCAAAACTAAAAATTGTTTCAAAATCATTGAGACTTCAAAGAAAAATACCAAAGAATTACATTTCTTTAACAGCTTCTCGAAGTTTGTCTGAATATTTTTTTTTTTTTTTTTTGGTTTCTTATGTGACCTTTTCCATTTTGCACAAACACGCGTTCTCATTGCTGGAAACTTATTAATTAAGGCTAGAAATTTTTCAAATCCTTACGAAAACCAAAATTTATTTACCCACGGAAAATGTTAAACAAGAGGCCCATGGGCCACATCGCTCACCTGAGCTACAATGGGCATGATAGAATCAGCTTAATGAAGTCATAATACAAAATATCTGGACGATGTTGTATAATACATGTACTAGATCCTGTAAAAATAAAAATCCATTTTCTCCATAGATATTCTTGTGTTTATAATCAAGTCCCTTTTCTAACAGGATGATGTTATAGTCATATAACATGTTGAGCATTGCAGTTCTAAAAAGGATCCTAAACAATTGTTTATATATGGAATATAAACCTACATCAAACTCTGAACCTCTTGTAAGGCCCAAGAATCGTCCAGGGGCCAGAGTCTAAACAATTTTAAAGAATCAGCAATATGTCAAAATGCTTGCATATAAGTAAAACCATACATGATAACATTTCAGTTTTTGTGAATAATTAAAATGTTTTCCTTTGTAAAATTGGCTCCCTTATGTGGCCCCATCCTACCCTTCAAGATTTTAATTTTAACGAATTTGAATCTACACTATCTGAAGTTACTGTCACTTAAGTTACAGCTTTTCTAGGAAAATGGTTTTTTAGAAAAAATTTAAAGATATTTCTCTATAGATTCCTATATTCCTAAGTAAAAAAAATTGCCCCCCCCCCCGTTGTGATCCCATCCTACCCCTTGGGGTCATGATTTGAACAAACTTGAATATAAACTACCTGAGGATGCTTCTACACAAGTTTAAGCTTTCCTGGCTGATTGGTTTCTAAGAAGAAGATTTTTAAAGACTTTTCTCTATATATTCTTATGTAAAAATTCGACCCCCAATTGTGGCCCCCACCCTACCCCCAGGGTCATGAATTTCACAACTTTGAATCTACACTACCTGAAGATGCTTTCACGTAAGTTTCAGCTTTCCCGGCCGACTGGTTCTTGAGAAGATTTTTGAAAATTTCTCAAAAATTTACAATAATTCCTAATTATCTCCCTTTGTAAAAGGGCGTGGTCCTTAATTTTCACAACTTTGAATCCCCTTTGCCTAAAGGTGCTTTGTGCCAAGTTTGGTTGAAATTGGCTCAGTGTTGCTGGAGAAGATGTTGAAATTGTGAAAAGTTTACAGACAGACGGACGACAGACAAAATGTGATCAAAATAGCTCACTTGAGCTTTCAGTTCAGGTGAGCTAAAAAAAAAGGTCGGTTTTTGTTTTTGGCGAATAAAAAAGTTTGTATATTGGATACCTCCATATTATGACCTAATTCCTATCGAAATAAACAATACAAACAAGTATAATACTATAAAAGTTTTCATTCCGAAAATTTTTACCTAACAGCGTAGTGCAATAAGTTAGAGCGTTAACTACATAATGTACGAATATAAGTTATGAGTTCGAATCCCTTTGGGGCTTTTATAATTTTTGCTTTTCCAACAAATTTAAAAAAATATATTTTTTGGTCAAATATTGTAAAATTTGAAAATTCTTAACCCGTGAAAGTATTTTGTTTATCATTTCCTTTTATCCACATTAATATCGATCCAGACCACCTTAACTAGCAGTGAATTTTACACGTTTTGATATTCATAGATTGGACCCCCCCCCCATTTCCCATATAGCTGGATCCGCCTCGAGACATGTAGATATTATACACAGGAACACGAACGGCGCAATTTAATACACCCGCAACGCAACTTATATATATACGCAATTAATAGACTAAATTAGGCAGTTCTTAGGTTAAACTGATCGGCGCGTGGCAAATGAGTGATGTAATTTACGGTGTGTATTTAAAGAAGTCAATTCATGTGCAAGTTATTCTTAAGAATTTCCTCCGGCCAGTTTTGCTGAGCAGGCATTTGGTACGTAGAGAGAGAGAGAGAGAGAGAGAGAGAGAGATAGTCGATAATCCCATTGAATGCGATGTTTAAAAATGAAACTACACGCGTGTATATATGGTATTTTACGACGATAGCAGCTGTGTTCAAAATCACTGTAACGTGGAAATAGGACGCGTAGATCGACCCACTAAACTATGACATTGCTTTAGATTATTGGTTTTAATACTCGCAATCAGGTATGTGTCTTTATCTTTTTTCCTTTGTTTCCCTTGTCAACAGAACATGTGTACCGATTAAAAACACCATGTAAGGAAGTCAATCGATTTATGCATTACCCTAGGTTTTTTAAAGTAAATTTATTTCATCATAGTCTATATACGTGTTTACAAAGCTTGTTATAACAGTTTTAAGACATCTGTCAGAAATTTAAATGTGTATTGATATATATAAAGTATTTATTTAAAATTGACCACTATTTTTATTATCCATTTGACCATTCTTATATTTGGGGGGTCCAGGGTTTTGGGGGAAGGGGGGGGGGGGGGAGGTCAGTGTTTTAGGGGTCATAGGTAAGGCATACTGAGGTTTTAAGTAAAAAGAGATTCCAAATCATAAAGCTTTATAATTCGAAAAACTTTCATATTTGTAAGAGTTGTTTACATTACTGTATTTCAGAACAATGACCAGCTCAGTCTCCGAATCTCCAGAGGTAATGACCTGTGACCTTTGTTCCAAGGTGACTCATCAATTCTGCAATGACTGCCAGGTCAGCTTGTGTGTAGATTGTGTGGGTCACCATGTCAACAAATTCAAGTCGCTCACTCACGACATAGTACCCTACGACGAAAGAAAATCCCAGCTAGTGTTGACTCCCTGCCCCACTCATCCGGGGCATAGGTGTGAAGCCCACTGCCAGCAGTGTGATGTCCATGTTTGTGTCAAGTGCATTCTGGGTACCCATAAGTCTCATTCAGTTTTTGAAATGGCGGATGTGGTTCAGAGAAAGAAAGAAGAGATTGCAAAGGAAAATGAGCACATTGAATCGGTCATCATCCCAAAATACAAGAAAGAAAAGGACGAAAGTAAAATGAAGATTTCTGAGTCTGAGCTGAGGTGTGCTGAGCTAAAGAAAGAAGTGGAAAGTCAGCGAGAGCTTTGGCATCACGAGGTGGATGAAATCTTTGGCAAGGTCATAACAAAAATCAAGTTCATGACCAACAAACACATTACAGCATTAAAGATACATCAGTCCAAGCTTAGAAGTATGATCCCAAATATCTACCACACGATAGAACAGAACAAGGAAATCCTGAAGACCAAACACACGTCTGCCGTCACTGACCATAAGTCTAAACTCCACGAATTTCAGGAAATCCCCCCTGTCATTGGGATAACCATTCACGAATTGACGACTGTCACGGACAAAGGGAGAGAACTCATGATAGAGCTAGGGGACTACAGGGCCAGCATGACTCAAGTGACGCTTCCTAACTCAGAAGAGGAGGACACTGCTGGAAATCTCACAGAACTGTCAGAGAAAGCTACGGTGTTGAGGAATATTGCGACCAATTTGGAGAAAATGCGTGGCTTGGAGTGCATCGGAACAGATGAGGCTTGGGTCAGTGGTGAAGATAAAATCATACGAAGAGTGGATGTGCAAGGTACTGTGAAGGAATCCGTGACCAGTACGTGTCCTATAGCTCCCAATGGCATTGCCGTGACCAAGCAAGGGGAACTTCTTTACTGTGACGGGCGAAACAGAGCGGTCAATGTCTTCAGAAACGGGAGGTCGGAGGTTCTATTGACCACCCCCCTAGGCTGGCACCCAGATGGACTCTGCTGTACCAGCTCAGGGGATGTCCTCGTCAGCTTAGGAACCACAGATTTTAAATGTCGAAAAATCACCTGCTATGATTATGTGGGTAAAAATGTAAAACACGAAATCGAGAACGATGAGGATGGGAATGGGATCTTCAAAGGAGGCGAGTTTGCTCTCTATGTGGCTGAAAACAAAAATGGTGACGTTTGTGCATCGGATCAAAACGCTGATGTCGTGGTGGCGGTTGATGTCTCTGGCAGAGTTCGATTTCGTTATGACGGTTTGTCAGTGGAAGGGATCGATAATTTTAGTCCTAGACAGATTACTACTGACTCCCTATCCCAGATCATTGTGACAGATGCCCTGAACCACTGCCTCCACATCCTGGACTCCAGGGGTCAGATGTTGGGCTACATCGAGGATGATTCATTGCTGAACCCCAGGGGACTGAGCCTTGACCGGGCTGGGCGACTGTGGGTGGGTCTCTCCTCGGGAGACATCAAGATCATTCAGTATTTACAGTAATAGTGTTATCAATGAAGTTATTCAGTATTTACAGTAATTATAGTGTAAAATCAAGGTCAGTCAGTATTTACAGTAATACCATTAGTGTAATAACAAGGTTTTTTTTACAGAAATTAATAGTGTAATATCAAGGTCAATCAGAATAGTTACATTGAAATTCAGATCAAAACCAGCTTGGGCCCTGAAGAATTTTTTTTCAAAAGAACTACAATATATCAAATAAGCTTGAAAAAAGTTATTATGCTAGTACATGTATTAGATGTGTCTCCACTTGTTTTTTTTAATAGGTACCAGTACATCAATCCTTCTAACCACTTGTGATTAGTCAACAGGCAATAGGCTGTGTTAAAAATTAAGAATTTTAATTTTCCAATGATAATTTTCTTTGTTTTTCATCAGATTTCTATGTGAATTTGGTAAGTGTGATTTTTCCAGGGGGGGGGGTGTCCAAAGTCCCTGTCCACCCTCAACCCCCCCCCCCCACACACACACACACTCCCTGATCCGGACGTGAAATATTATTCAATATTGCTTCTATTGTCTTCTTTACTTGTATCAGGTACATTCCTTTTTATTTTTACTTGTTATTTAAAAAAAGAAAAAGAATTATTTTCACTACCATGTTTAAATGATCGTATTAATTGATGATGCCATCAAAACTTTTAGGTTTGAAAAATCTCTGCTAGTCTACCAGTACATGTATGTTCTGTGTTTTTTTAGACGATATGTACACGATACTTAAATAGTTTGTTGAATTTTAAAATCAAAATAATAAAAAAAAAATGTTACTGTGCCATGCATATGTGCCATATTATTGAATTTTTGTTTTATGTTTATATTTTCAGCTGTTATTTAAGTATTATATAACAAAATCATGTATTTGTTGTGCTATATTTTGTATATATATACACAGCTTGTGTTCCAATTGTATTCAAGATAATTATGCATTTATTTATTGTGCCATATTTTAGAGTTGTTTTGTCTATACATGTAACACACAGCTGGTATTCAAATTGTATTCATTTATTTATGTGCCAATGTTTTACAAAATAAAAAAAAATGTAAACCATGTGTCAAGAGCATAAAACTTCCATGTTGCATTGAAACATTATTAATAAATGCTGATTTTATGCAATTTTAAGGCACACTAGTGTGTTGTTTTATTTAAAAAAGAGAATTTGGAAGTAGATAGCTGCAAACTTTACTCATAGTGTGTACATTTATGAGTTAATGAGTTAACTATGTAAAAATTAGGTTAATAGGTATAATGTTAGTTCCACTTATCTAGTAATTCTCTGTAAATGTAAATTGCAGGCAATATTTTTCCTTGCTCAAGACACAAAAGGCCTGTATGGACAATATGCTCATCTATTCCATGCTAACTACAATACACTGTAGATCTAAACAGCTTCTCCAATATATGTCAAAATAACTTTGTACAAATACTCCCTAAGAATGGAATGCCTTGTTCTTCATTGATCTACTTTTAGCTCACCTGGCTAATGACTCAAGTGAGTCTTGTCTCATGTCTGTGGTGTGTGCTTTATCTTTTAAGGTGGAATAACGCACTTGGAAAAAGTCACTAAAATTAACAGTGAATTATTTGATTATGAAAGATATAATGATAAATAAACTGTTCATATGTCAATTAAGCAAAAAATTTGTAGTTTAGGGATAAAAAATGACTATCTAAAAAATTCAATTCAGTAAGTAACAACAAAAACCCCTGGGTATATCCCTCCAACTATTTTTAGAATCGGTAGGACAACAAAGTAGTGCCTTTAAGCAAAATAGTTCCTATACTTGCAGAGTGGATATACATTTATTGGGACATTTTAAATCAGAATGCTTGACACCTGTCAGAAAAGAGGATTTGCAATTTTAAAAGCAATTGTCAAAATCGAATTATCATTTGAAGGAAAGAATTGAAATTGTTTGAAGTACACCCTTTTCAAAACTGTGAGATTCCCTACTTTTACTTTCATTTTCAGAGTTTTTCAATACAGACGCATTTTGCGGGAAAACGAATCTGACTTCACACCTGATGAGCTTTCATTCAAGAGGTCCCTCGTTGCTGAACGAAAATTAGGGCCGGAGCTATGAACCCGAACGTTAACATTACTGCCTATGGAAAATGCATTAGTGGACTATACCCATATTGAGCCCCATGCTGGTAAGGCATATTCCTTGTTTATTTGCAATTATTATGATAAACGTGTGTTTCTCTTTTGTACATCATCTCATTTATGTGAACAAATTAAATTTCCAACAAGTTCAACAAGTTTAATCATTTAAAAAACAACTTCTATAGGAAAAAAATCCATCACAACACCCCCCTCCCCCCTCCCCTGGGATTCTCAGAAAACCAATTTAATGAATTAAAGAAATTATTGTGATTTTAACTTGAATGTTATTTATTTTGAGTTTTTATGTACAAAAAAATAATAATGTATGTGTATTTCTACTCATATATGAGTTTAGAAGACATTTTAAAAATTTGAGACCCACTTTGGGTTTTTAGTGCGATCATTTCAAGCGAGTAAAAGTGAAAGTAGAGAAGCAGAAAGTTTACAGTGAGGGAATATACTTCATTCAAGCAGTGTTCAGCTATCTAATATTAGTTTGCGTTGTATGGGAGTTGTATTAATGCCCGGTAGGTTCCAATTCTATTTTTATGATTAAAGATTTGCATTAAATTTGCATAAATAAATCTGTCGTGCATATTGTACAAACTACAATGTGTATGGACACTTAAACATGTGAAAGCCTACCATATTGCTTAGTACTTGATCCATAAAACCTATCTTTGTTTATCATAATCAAAATTGAATGAAATTATCTGTATTCATTTTAAGTAGATATTTACCTATCTTTATCTATTCATATATTGAAACAATAGATTAATTTTTTGGGGGTGGGGTTGATATTGAATGTTTAAAAGGGGGGGGGGGGGGTGGTCTTTAGGTTGTACAAATGTGTTGTGCATGAAGATGTGTAGTTGTTTGTTGTCTGTCTTCTCTCTCTTTCTGTCTCTTTTTTCTCTCTGTCTCTGTCTCTTTTTCTCTCTTTCTGACTCTCTATCTGTCTCTGTCTCTCTTTCTGTCTCTTTGTCTGTCTGTCTGTCTGTCTGTCTCTCTCTCTCTCTCTCTCTCTCTCTCTCTCTCTGAGTTTTAAATATATGGCTGCTTGTGACATAAAATTGCAAATGTTGGTGATAGTGTTTGATACATGTAGAATTCAATTCAAAACATTTCATTTTAGATACCATGTAAATTGAAATGGAACTTCATCAAAGATTAAAATACAACAGTGAGACACACTTGATGTAAGTAAAATTTATTTTTGTAACAATGATGTCTAATTACACTCATCCAAGTTTAAAAGAAGAAACCTGTAAAAACTGTATACCCAGTCTTTGACATGCATATATTTTAGAATATTAAAAACGGGAAACTTAATATTGATTACATATTTCACAGCCTTAGTGGGTATTTTTTGTTCTTCTAGATTTTGAACTCTAGTTAATTGTAGACTCATAGGATATGTCTTTCTATAAATTTTGTTAAATTTGTTACCATGGTAACCATATACAAGAGTAAATAAAAAACACCCTCATTAGCAAGTTTCTTTTCCCTATGACGTATCTTTAGTGGGTAAAGTCATGGTGCATTTCATCTGAAATTAGGCTTAAATAAAAGTTCAGCAAATATTACACTTGCACGAGTTAAAACAACTAATCACTATGACGTCATTATGACGTCATAGGTGAGGTAATCTAAAGCTAGCATCAAAATTGAGCAAAAAATGAACTAAGAGCTTCACAATATAGAGTCATATAACTTTATTATTTACAGACCAATACCTACATGTAGTACATTGATGGATAGGGAAATTCCTATACTTTTCTATTTTACCTTTTTCGTGGTATTTGAAAACAATTCTTTTTTGTAACTAAAGAAAAACTCATAATTTGTGCGATTAAAACTTTATAAAATCAGACATATTTAAGCTTTTTCATAAGAATATGAAGAAAATAAATTTGTTAAATTATTGAATGTTTATGTTTTACATGTATTTCAATCCTTGAGATAAAAGTTTCCTCAATATATGCTATTTGGAGAACATCGAGTGCCAATGAACTAGATGTTGTTTAGGTAAATGTTGACTGGACTGTGTCTTCAAATGTCATGCATGTGTATCAATGCTGCAAAATCCATAATTATGTATCGAATTTTTCCAAATTTGGAATCATGGTTCTATATGGTGGCTAGAGTGAATATGTAAGCTTAGAATTGTTAATAACCACAATGACTGTTTCATATTGGGTATATCCCTCCAACTATTTTTAGAATCGGTAGGACAACAAAGTAGTGCCTTTAAGCAAAATAGTTCCTATACTTGCAGAGTGGATATACATTTATTGGGACATTTTAAATCAGAATGCTTGACACCTGTCAGAAAAGAGGATTTGCAATTTTAAAAGCAATTGTCAAAATCGAATTATCATTTGAAGGAAAGAATTGAAATTGTTTGAAGTACACCCTTTTCAAAACTGTGAGATTCCCTACTTTTACTTTCATTTTCAGAGTTTTTCAATACAGACGCATTTTGCGGGAAAACGAATCTGACTTCACACCTGATGAGCTTTCATTCAAGAGGTCCCTCGTTGCTGAACGAAAATTAGGGCCGGAGCTATGAACCCGAACGTTAACATTACTGCCTATGGAAAATGCATTAGTGGACTATACCCATATTGAGCCCCATGCTGGTAAGGCATATTCCTTGTTTATTTGCAATTATTATGATAAACGTGTGTTTCTCTTTTGTACATCATCTCATTTATGTGAACAAATTAAATTTCCAACAAGTTCAACAAGTTTAATCATTTAAAAAACAACTTCTATAGGAAAAAAATCCATCACAACACCCCCCTCCCCCCTCCCCTGGGATTCTCAGAAAACCAATTTAATGAATTAAAGAAATTATTGTGATTTTAACTTGAATGTTATTTATTTTGAGTTTTTATGTACAAAAAAATAATAATGTATGTGTATTTCTACTCATATATGAGTTTAGAAGACATTTTAAAAATTTGAGACCCACTTTGGGTTTTTAGTGCGATCATTTCAAGCGAGTAAAAGTGAAAGTAGAGAAGCAGAAAGTTTACAGTGAGGGAATATACTTCATTCAAGCAGTGTTCAGCTATCTAATATTAGTTTGCGTTGTATGGGAGTTGTATTAATGCCCGGTAGGTTCCAATTCTATTTTTATGATTAAAGATTTGCATTAAATTTGCATAAATAAATCTGTCGTGCATATTGTACAAACTACAATGTGTATGGACACTTAAACATGTGAAAGCCTACCATATTGCTTAGTACTTGATCCATAAAACCTATCTTTGTTTATCATAATCAAAATTGAATGAAATTATCTGTATTCATTTTAAGTAGATATTTACCTATCTTTATCTATTCATATATTGAAACAATAGATTAATTTTTTGGGGGTGGGGTTGATATTGAATGTTTAAAAGGGGGGGGGGGGGGTGGTCTTTAGGTTGTACAAATGTGTTGTGCATGAAGATGTGTAGTTGTTTGTTGTCTGTCTTCTCTCTCTTTCTGTCTCTTTTTTCTCTCTGTCTCTGTCTCTTTTTCTCTCTTTCTGACTCTCTATCTGTCTCTGTCTCTCTTTCTGTCTCTTTGTCTGTCTGTCTGTCTGTCTGTCTCTCTCTCTCTCTCTCTCTCTCTCTCTCTCTCTCTCTGAGTTTTAAATATATGGCTGCTTGTGACATAAAATTGCAAATGTTGGTGATAGTGTTTGATACATGTAGAATTCAATTCAAAACATTTCATTTTAGATACCATGTAAATTGAAATGGAACTTCATCAAAGATTAAAATACAACAGTGAGACACACTTGATGTAAGTAAAATTTATTTTTGTAACAATGATGTCTAATTACACTCATCCAAGTTTAAAAGAAGAAACCTGTAAAAACTGTATACCCAGTCTTTGACATGCATATATTTTAGAATATTAAAAACGGGAAACTTAATATTGATTACATATTTCACAGCCTTAGTGGGTATTTTTTGTTCTTCTAGATTTTGAACTCTAGTTAATTGTAGACTCATAGGATATGTCTTTCTATAAATTTTGTTAAATTTGTTACCATGGTAACCATATACAAGAGTAAATAAAAAACACCCTCATTAGCAAGTTTCTTTTCCCTATGACGTATCTTTAGTGGGTAAAGTCATGGTGCATTTCATCTGAAATTAGGCTTAAATAAAAGTTCAGCAAATATTACACTTGCACGAGTTAAAACAACTAATCACTATGACGTCATTATGACGTCATAGGTGAGGTAATCTAAAGCTAGCATCAAAATTGAGCAAAAAATGAACTAAGAGCTTCACAATATAGAGTCATATAACTTTATTATTTACAGACCAATACCTACATGTAGTACATTGATGGATAGGGAAATTCCTATACTTTTCTATTTTACCTTTTTCGTGGTATTTGAAAACAATTCTTTTTTGTAACTAAAGAAAAACTCATAATTTGTGCGATTAAAACTTTATAAAATCAGACATATTTAAGCTTTTTCATAAGAATATGAAGAAAATAAATTTGTTAAATTATTGAATGTTTATGTTTTACATGTATTTCAATCCTTGAGATAAAAGTTTCCTCAATATATGCTATTTGGAGAACATCGAGTGCCAATGAACTAGATGTTGTTTAGGTAAATGTTGACTGGACTGTGTCTTCAAATGTCATGCATGTGTATCAATGCTGCAAAATCCATAATTATGTATCGAATTTTTCCAAATTTGGAATCATGGTTCTATATGGTGGCTAGAGTGAATATGTAAGCTTAGAATTGTTAATAACCACAATGACTGTTTCATATTGGGTATATCCCTCCAACTATTTTTAGAATCGGTAGGACAACAAAGTAGTGCCTTTAAGCAAAATAGTTCCTATACTTGCAGAGTGGATATACATTTATTGGGACATTTTAAATCAGAATGCTTGACACCTGTCAGAAAAGAGGATTTGCAATTTTAAAAGCAATTGTCAAAATCGAATTATCATTTGAAGGAAAGAATTGAAATTGTTTGAAGTACACCCTTTTCAAAACTGTGAGATTCCCTACTTTTACTTTCATTTTCAGAGTTTTTCAATACAGACGCATTTTGCGGGAAAACGAATCTGACTTCACACCACGAAATTTTAACGGGGGAGAGACAATTTGATGAGCTTTCATTCAAGAGGTCCCTCGTTGCTGAACGAAAATTAGGGCCGGAGCTATGAACCCGAACGTTAACATTACTGCCTATGGAAAATGCATTAGTGGACTATACCCCCCTGCGGGATTCAAACTTGGGATGTACGGATCACAAGCCCGACACTTTATCCACTCGGCTATGGAGTAAGTTACATGTTGCCGTCAATAAAATCCTTTTAATAAAACGAAATGTCGTTTCGATCAGAGGTCAGCCATTTTGTGATGATGTGTTATTCCACCTTAACTGAAACTTGAAACAATTCATCCTATATTTCCAAATGAAAGGCTGCCCTATCAAAAGGGATGAAATTGGGAAATGGTGCATGGTTGGAAAAAGTACCTTCAATACTGTTGTTATTCAGGCAATAGTTAATACAGTTCCTTAAATACACAAATTTTAATTTAAGGCACATAAACATGTGCACCATTTTTTGGCTGTTAACCTCATTTCCATATAATCTATGGATGTTTTAATATTTTTGGACAGTGAATAACACTTTAGTGCTCACCTCTAGAAGCTTCTTTCTGTTTATGTTTTAATATCCAAAAGATGCATGGGTCATATATTAAGAGAAATGTCTAGTGTAAAATGGTTATATGTCAAAATATGGTCTCAAAATAAATGTCTTTAAAGGGCTGATATCTTGCCTGGCTAAATTAAGAGGGCTCGATGGTCATGGCCATTTTAGACTGTATTGATCTCCTTTAGAAGAAGAGCTCTATATAAAGATATAGGAAAATGTTCAAATAAAGCTAAAATATTTGATAGTTTATGGCCAAAAATATCATAATCCAACGTTTAAAGGCAGATCTGATGGTTAAATTGTTGACCACCCAGCCTCCTTAAGTTTATGACATCTAAATCTCCAACCAATAGACTTGCAAACAAAGAGGTCATGAACTTTGCCCTTTGCATCCAGCCTTGTCATTTGATTAAGATACAAAAATAAGAAAGACAAAACTCAGTATGATTTTAATATTATTTTACATATTATATGGTAGGTATGTAAATAAAATCATCTCTGCTGCATGTGGGTATAAAAGTACCCTGCCATATTGCTTTCTCTGGCTGAGGTTTTAGTACATAACATTTATTCAGCACTATAAAAACAAAAATCAAGCACACATAACACTTAATATATATATGCATATTTTTATTTATATGAATATATATATATATATATATATATATATATATATATATATATATATATATATAAAAATATGCATGTATATAATACATGCTTATCCATTTGTAACATAAAAATGAATTATGCATATATATATAATACATGCATTTCCATTTGTAACAATGAGTTGATTTAATCATGTTTTATATTGAATCTTTAAATTTATTAAATATTATATGAATAAATAAATTCATATAAAATTGCGAGATTACTGATATAAACAATTAATGCTACAACATTTAAGCATAATTAGGCAACTTTTTGCTAATTTGACATGAAAAAATTGATTATAAATTACATATACATGAATATATTAAATTTATATATACATGTAAATTAATATTACATAATTAAATGAAGTAAATCAATTTTTGACAGTATAAATGGGAAAAAAATGATTTTTTACATTTTGATATAATGATTTGCTATGTTGTTGCAAAAAAAACAACATAATATTTATTACACAGTAAAATAAAGCTGACTGATATAAATATGTTAAAATCTGCATTATTATCCAATTGTCAGACATGAATGATGATCAACTATTTATTTTTTTCTTATCAAAATGATATTTCAAAAAAGCTGCCAGATGTATAAAATAAACATAAAAAAACCCAAATGAATTTAAAAAGGTTTAAATTATAATACATGTATCTGTTTTGATCTGGTCAGATGTATTATCAAAATATAAAAGTTTTACATATGTTAATTTTCTTATAAAAACACACTATAAAATTATCAAATATATGACATTGTATATGTTTACCCTTATCAAACCTACAACTTAACATTTTGTAAAAAAAATAACACTCAATTATTTTAGACCTTACATGTCAATGAATAATTGGAACAACCGATATGAAGAGTTTTCATTGGATGAAAAATTTGATCAAATACTCCGGATAGGCCTGAGAATCCTGAAAAACAGCGAACGTCTGCGGGGCGTCCATTTTGTCCGCCACAGAATCGTAGCGATGATGACCGGATTTGCTGCTCTTGTTTTCCGGTGGAACAGAGAGGTTTGGAGACCCTTCGGTGAAGCTTCCGGTTAGAACACGACACAAATAAACGGCCCTCTGTCTGCCTTTGGTCTGTAGCTCGGTCTCCTGGAGACAGTGGATCAGCGAGGTGTCAAAGTATACTCCATTACCAAGGCTCATAGCTGTGTCAACCAAAAATGGAAAAAATGTGATAAACTTAGGTTTGTAGTGACTTATTTATACAACAGAGTCTTTGTTAATGATTTTACACTAAAACAAGAAATATTTAAGGACGAAAAAACTTTTTGTGGCAAAAGCATTTGCAACAACAATTCAAGCTTCTAGTCAACCTCAAAAAAAAAAAATTGCATGCACATAAAAGTGAATTTTCTTCTGTCTTAGTCCACATAACATGTTCAACTGACTTGGAAAAGTTTGTGATGGTTTTAAAGATAATTTCACAACTACAGTGATTTTTGAAATACTAGTATAACCCCATCTAATGATCAGGACTGGGGTTACTGTTTGTTTTTGATGAAAGGTCTTACATTTTCGATTACACTTGTTCCTGTTGAATCCTGATGAATTGTTTTCTGATATGTCTTCTATGTCTACTGTATGCCATAACTGTCGCTCCAAGGGGACAGAACTCCCTTGGGACTGAGTCTCTATGAACTCTTTCATAGCCGAGTACTGCTCAAACAAGGTACGGTTCTGAACTCTTTCCACCTGCCAAAACCATGATGATTATAATTTTAATATTTTCCTTCCATTCAGGTGTTAATTTGTACAAGATTATTGAATACGTTTAGTATCAAAGAAGATCAAACAAGATAACTGTGAGCTAATGCTCACTAGTAATACCTCCGCTCTGATGTGAATATGCAAAATAAGCAAAGTCATCATTTAACACGAAATTGACGTCAGATTGGCACAAAAATATATCCCACAATATGGCATGCCTAAACAAATAGTTTGTTAAAATTTCAAGCATCTGCGATAAATAGTTGCTGAGAAATCTTTGACGAAAATTTGTATGAAAATTAAGGCTGAAAATAAACAAAGTCGTCATTTAACAGGAGGTTGACGTCCGATTGGCACAAAAATATATCCCACAATATGGCATGCCTAAACAAATAGTGTGTTAAAATTTCAAGCATCTGCAATTTATAGTTGCTGAGAAATCTTTGACGAAAATTTGTTTGAAATTTAGGCTAAAAATAAACAAAGTCGTTATTTAAAAATATATCCCACCATATGGCATGCTGAAACAAATAGTGTGTTAAAATTTCAAGCATCTGCAATGAATAGTTGCTGAGAAAAATGCGACAAAAATTTTCATGGATGACCACTCCTCTAAAAAGATAGGTCAAGGCTGAGCTGCATAATTGTAGCATGCTTTAACTCACCTCAAAACCTGAAACTGTGAAATGGCCAGCCAGCTCACCCTTCAGCTTTCTGACAATGTCTGTGTACTCCTGCTTTGCGTGGTTCAATGGTATTGTGATCAAGTCATCGTCTGCACTCATTGGTGACCAGTGATCAGGAAGAATTGTCTTACTTGGTTCTGAAATTTTTAAATTTTTGTAAATCACTTTGATTTTTATGCACAATTTTTCTGTTCAAAATTCATTCAAAATGTATAATGAAAATTTATTTATTAAACATATTGCATTTGCTTATATAATAAGAGAAGGCTATACTTCTATAAACTTCAATGGTTTGATAGTACCCTACAAATTCAGTGAACCTTTTTATCTATCAAAAGATAGTTTCAGTACTTTCAGTTCTTTCATTAATCTCAACGAAAAGAAATAAAACTAATATTTCTGAGATTTTTCAAATAGATTATTTACCCGCTTATAATTGTATTATGGTATTTCACATACAATTTTCCACTAACCTTAAAGCTGCATGTCCGATTTTTTTGCTATTTCAGTATCAAATAATTTTTCATACAAACTAATTACATGTATCTTAGAAAGTTATAGACTTTCGCCTATTTACACCAGCAGAATCGGTCTCCTCTCAAAGTTAGAAATATATAATATATTATAAATAAAAATAATTTCTTTATGGGCAACACAAAAAACAAACCGAAATGCATCATGGAAATGTTTAGAAAAGGGAACCGTTTGATTCCGTCCCCCCGAATGATTGGGTTTATTCAATCCACATATTATGCATAGATTGTAAACAAAGCAAACTTCAGAAATATAAGTGAACAAAATGTACACATGTTTGATTTGCCAAAACATTACAACCTTTATCTATAGCGATGTCAAAGTCGTAATACAATATTACAATCATACCCCCTTCGACATCAGGTGCAAATTTTAATATGAGGCGAAATAATGTGATACCCTTTTATGTCGTTTCTTTTGTAAACATCATTTGTACATCATATTTTCATTGAAATATGACTTAATTGGCCATAAAAACTTCTGCAATGCCTATTTTTATACACATACTTAGCATAACCAGCATTTAAAAGCCTTCACAAAATTTGATATAAAATTGTACCAAGCAGCTGTAATTGATCTTAATTTGACCAAAAATTTTCAATTTTGATTAAAAATATCAAATATTACAGTGCACTTTTATCTCATGATAAATAGTTATTCAATCTACCATTCATCCATTTTCATACCTTTAAGTTTTGAATGACGCTGAAGTTCGGAAATTTCCGTAGGATTATAAGGGTCGTGCAGGGTCATCTTTGTGAAATCGACAATGAATTCCTCTTGACCAATCTGAAACCGAATCCGTTTCTCCTGCTGCTGGAAGTGTTTCTCAAGACTCATGTTCAGTTTAGGGGAACATTCCACTTCCTCTTGGTCGTTAAACACCCTCCTCCACTGGACCACTGTTTGGTAGTGGCTCAACTCTTTCTCTGTCTGCTGTTGCATGTTATGTTTTCGTAACAATTTCTGAATGACATTCTCCATCTCGAAGACGTCTTGCGTCAGTCCGTGTAGCTTGATGCGACCTATGCGCTGGAGTTTGCTGAGGTCTATTTCCACACCGAGCTCACCGGCTATGTTTCGCAGCTTAGATTTCTGTTATGGTAAGAATACAAAATTCAGTTCAATTGGTAAGGAGGAGGAATTTCTGATCCTCATTCAGAACACATAATGTACTGTAATTTTTACCTTGTCACATGAACCTAACACTGCTGTATTGATTGATATGTTTCAAATTACAGTGCATGGTGGAAATAACTATGACAACAAACATGTATTTGTAAGATTAGGTATGCACAGAGGGTGCATTCATAGCACTATGAAGAAAAAAGTTAAGGCTTTAACTGCCACAATTTAAATGAAAGCATTTCATTTTGATACCTGTTTATCATTTAAAGTCTTCAGACTGGGGTCAGTGAAGTCTTTCCTCTTATAGTCCACACTAATCATCTCCCTGAACTTCTCCATTGCCGAGTGGAGTTGATCCTGATTGTGTCCATACAGGGTTAATTCTATGGAGGTTTCTGAGAGGTTTTCCAACCTCAGCGAATCTCCTAGACTGTATTCAATCTCTTTAGGAGCCTTTTCTAATTGAAATAAAAAACAGTTTACCGCATACCATTCTCTTGTGATTAGAAGGCATAAACTGCTTTTATGTTTCATATTTGCATAATTTTTTTTTCAATTTAAACAATTTTTAAATGGCACATACTGGTCAACTTAATTTTTGTGGCTTTTAAATCATGAGATGTAATAGTAATAATATAGGCATTAACAAAGATCAAACTACATGTAGAACAGCCCGTCTTAGGGATTTGCTTGATAGTGCCAAATGATAAAATGACTTTGACCAATGACCTCAGATCAGGGGGAAAAACATAAATAAATTTGATTATTATGCAATTTTTTTCTTCATTTGTAAGATAAGTTATTTTTTTTTTTTTAAAAAGTACAATCTGTGTGCCAAGTATGAGCATGAACAGGGCAATTCGTATACAACCCCCTTAAAATATCTTGAAAAAACAGGATATATTAATAAGCTGTTTCCTAATCTATCATGAATTCTTTGGTATGAAATTGTCCATGGACAAATTACCGAGAGGGGTCTTAAGCCTCTTCCATGCCTGGTCATGCCCTTCCCCCACCACTACATTCAAAAATGTCTTTTTCAGAGCTGCTGTAAATGCCTCAACAACAAGAGTTTTGATGTCACACAGGTAAACTTCACGGATGACCGAATCTTGATTTTCTATAAAATATTCTTTTATCCTCTCCACAATAACCTGCGTGGCCTCTTCCCGTGGATAATTAAAGACACCAGTACTGATGGCAGGAATAGCTATCGATCTGAAAATGAATATAACATGTACTTGAAGAAGAAATATTCAACTTTTTCTCACTACAATGCTTTATCTTGAAAAAAAAATATATCTAATTTTTACCATATTTACTAAATTGAGCATGATATATATTGATATTAGATAAACTCAGCTCAACTGAGATCATTGCAATAATTATTGCATTCAATTTACCTTCCTAGGTGTCTATATTAAACTTCTATAATCAGGCAGAATTTCAAGATAATCAATTTATTATACATCAAACATTTTCAAAATCTTGAAATTACCAAGTAGTAAGTCTCTGACATAGTGATGCAAACAGACTGCATTATGCTCTTTATGGCATCTGCATCAGAGTTTGCAGCATCATTTTCCCTTAGTGTATCTTATATTTATACATTAATCTGTGTCCCCTGTTCCATAACTACTCATGGCTAGGTCAATTCTAACACCTATCCTCACAGTGTGATGCATTTAATTCTACAAAAAAAAATTAACAAATGCTTGGAGCATACAAGTACTTTCAGTACTTTGATCCTTTTTGACAATGATGCCACCTGTCACTCACTTGAACTGATTGTTTGGTTGGTCGCACTCCATCAGACAGCTGTAGATTGCCTCCCTCAGTAGCTCTGCCTCCTGGTTCTGTCCATCCTGCCACACTGGTCCTACCACGTGAACCACTGCCCTGCACTTCAACTGACCCGAGGCAGGACAGCAAAACACGTCCCCAGGACTCAGCGGCCCTTTGTCCCGGATAAACCTCTGACAACACTGGTACATCTCATCCCCACCTAAGTGAAAATAAAATAAAAATAGAGTCATCTTGCAGTGTTTAATTTTCTTATTCTGTAGCAGACAGCTTGGCATACAATGATCTTTAAACATTAAAGAGGTGTTTGGTCACTGAGAGTTATTTTTCTGTGAATTTATTTTGGAGGAAGGAAATTTGGTTTTTCTTATATCTTATCTAATAGTGAAATCTTTGTACACCAAGCAATGTTGAAAACAAAATGGGTTGGTAACACTTTATTCCCACTGTCATGTGATCTGTTAAGAACACTACAATTGACAAATTGTAACTGATCGTGGAAATTATCTATAATTCTAGGGTTAAGGTACCAGGTGATGTGAGACAATATGTCTTTATGAGATTTGTTAAGATCTTATATGGTACGGTCATGTTGGACATATTTCAGGTGATGCAATCTGTCACAATTTTATTGCCCATTTAGATATAGGAGAAAATATGTTTAGATAAGATTGTCCTAATAGAATTTCTGGTTGAATCTTGATCTGATCCGAACATCACGACATGAGTCCATGATTTGGGATGCTTGTGTACGTGTACACGTTACAATATTCAACATAAACCAATGTGCTCTGTTGCAATGGGGTATGATAATGATGGTGATTCTTTTCATGATCAAGATTAAAGATGATCAGGATTTGACCTGACAATATTTATTTAGCCCGACTGATCATATTGACAAATATTTACAAAACACAGCAAAGTATGGTGTTTGCCTCCTCCAAGATTGATCCAGATCAACACGATTAGGAGGGCACGATTAAATGCGATGTGCTGTGCTTAGTAACAATGCAGTGCGATCTGATAACAAATAATTATGATTGAAAATTAATTAATGTTGATCTTAGGAAATTTGTTGACAGTCAAAATATTATCTAAGATTAACATGATTGCCACTATATACCTCATCTGGTGAGATTTGATGTGATATCTACAACTACTCTGCGATTAAGACCCAATTTCAATCACCCTGTGAATCGTGATAGTGGGAACGTAGCATTAGTAGGAAGGAAGGAATGAATATATAATACAAAATATATGTGGCTGGACCAGGAATTGAACCCAGGACCCCTTCAACTCTAGTCAAGAGCTCTACCACTGAGCTACCCAGGCCGATATCCATGGTCCGTATAGCCCCCAACTACTATTATAATAGAAGTAATGGTAATGATAATATTAGTCAAAGGATTTAAATACAGTACTTTAATTCCTTTGCCTGTCAAAATTTGATCACAACCATTTCATAGAATGAATGAATGAATGAATGAATGAATCTGACCTTTTTGACCTATGACTAAGGCAAGCCCTCCCTCCAGTTTCAGCTTTGCGTCTGCTGCATTCACGATCACATCCACATCTAGGTCTGTCAGGTCTTGTTTCACTACCACAATTTTCCCTCCAAAATTTAGATCACAGGATGCCAACTGTATTTAGAATGAAAAAAAAATACAATGGCATCCACATCCAGTAAAACATGATATTATGGTTAAGTGCCATAGACCAATAATATTGATTTCTTATAAATATATGTAATTTATTATTACCAATTCATCAAAACGATTTAGGACTAAAGGGAGAAACCGTCAAACGAAACTAACTTTGCTGTAAACATGAATTTGTTGTAAGCATTTTTTTTTTTAAATCTTAGGAAAGTCAATAGATTTGGTACCTGGTACATGTCTTTTTCACGAGACTGTTGTTTCTGGATGGGTGTACCGTGGAAACTTTCTTTATCTGCCGTAATGACACACTCAAATTCATGCTCCACATCCTCAGCTTTCGTGCAAGCACTTTCTCCGCACAGATACTTTACCAGGCTTGGAAGTTTTAAGGTCTCGATTCTTTTTTCGATTTTCTGAATCAAGGCAATAACTTGTCCCTTTACTTCAGACAAGGTGCTCTCTACAGCAATGACACACACAGCTGATCGTGAGCAGTAAATCTTGGCAGAAGGTTGGTTCTGACCCCGCGAAGCTATATTATCAAGTTCCTCTGAGCAAAAGTCACTGAGATACCTCAACATGGCGGGGGGCAGCTCAATTGCCTCTCCAACCATGATATTTGTCTGGAAGAAATTGTCTATTAATTCCAGAACCTTTTTCTCCAGCTCGGACACCATTAAGGTTTTAACGACCAACTTCTCTTCATCAGCGACAACCTTAATTAAATCATCATGATCATTTTCAATTTTCTTCATTTCTCTTTTAAACTCGCTTGATGATAGGAGCAATTTGTCAAACTCAGAAACTTTACGTGGTGTTTCAATGATGAAGTTCTTAATAAACTGAGCCATCTTTACTGCTTGTTCGTCTGTTTCAGCATTAACTTCAATGCAGCGATCATGTTTGATCTCATAAAAGCCTTTCAGGTTATTTTCCTTCAATTTTTTCTCCAAGTGGCTTTGAATTCTAGGAGACTTCAAAAAATTCAGTTTCTCTTGTGTAAATGAGCCAACAGGGACCCTACTTCTTGTGTGTAAAAGTTCAAGTAATGCACATTTTGCCTTGTACACATCGGTGGGAAACCCATAAAAATTGATCCTCAAGTTCTGTTCATCTATGTCTATTCTACAACGGGGAAAATCCTCTTCACTTTTCTCACAAAACTTCATAAATTTCAAGATTTTCAAGCTCATAGGTTTTTTCAGTTGAAGTACCTCAGTTATTTCATTCTTTATTTTTTCTAATTTTTCATTGGCTTTTTTAATGAAGTCTGTTAATTTGCCCATTGCCATGGAAACATCATCTTTCCAGCCTATGACCTTGACCTCTAACAAATCCTTCTTTGGTACAATGACTACACACCCCTCAGCCTCACTTTCAAACTCATCTTTCCTTCCTTCAACTTCTTCCCAAATTTCCTTTAGAGGTCTTACAGATTCAACCACAATGCAGTTAAAAAACTGATCCAATTCTTTTTTAACTTTTTTCTCCCATTTCTTTGCTCTTTGCCTACAATCAGGAATATCATATTCTAGAAAGCAACTCACAGAGATTTTTTTAATACCTGCACCTTCACTTTGAAATTCTGCAGATGCATATAGTGGATCTAACTTGGATTTCAATACATCTTGTGCTTTGGAAGATTTTTCCAGAAACATTAACTTCTCTGTCTCTTTAGGGTCATAGGTCAGCTTTGATGGAGGGGTGAAGTTCAGCTGCAGTTTAGAGCTTCTAGTGACCCCCAGGCACTCGTAATAAAGACAGACTTCTAGTTCTTGTCCGTCCACATTGTGGTATTGACTACAAACGTCTCCCGTCACTTGAATAAAATAAATACAAAATCAAATACTGTATAGTAGGAAATTAACTCGCGGAGTTAATTTTCGCTATATTCGCTGAAATAAAAATTCCTTGAATTTAACATCTAGTGAATGATTATTTAAGTATAACAATGTTGAAGAAATAAGATTTATTAAATTATTTATCTTATCATAAAAACACACAGAACAAAATATGTTTCCGTCTTAATGGCATAGCAGTATAATTGACCCCACTTGGTATAATAGTTAATTTGTCAGGAAAAGATATAATGGTATTAAGCGGTCTATCATAATAACCGACCATGGCTATTGTTACTAACTGGTAAAATTGCATGATCCACCAACAGACTTTCGATTAGCTGACATGCTTTCTTTTTGACTAAATCTAACAAGGCATACATAGGACAATTCATTTTTTTAATAATTTCTTTAAATGGAATAATCAATTAACCCACAATAATTGTGCAACACCTTTTTTTATTAAGCACATTCTTCCTATTACATAAACTTTAAAAAAGAACTGCGGTAATCAAACATGACAGTTGACAGGTACCCAAGCCACATGTGGTAATGTGTGACTAATTCTGTCTGCCCAGTGCTATCGGTAAATTTCAAAGTGATTTGGGGGACTCAGAGTGTTTATACAAGCTACTCATGAGTGTCTAGCACGTGAAAAGGTGTGAAACTCAGTTGACAGAAGCAATCTTTCCATTATAGAAGTGGGGTGCACTGTTATATCAACCTGACAATAATTATGAATCGGTATTACACAAACCGGTGTTTTTTGGAAAAGCATTTCATAAGATATCATTATAATTGTTTTTCAACAAAATATATTTTGAAAATGAAACCTAGATGAAATAAATTTTTTTTTCATTGTGAGTTATTGTATATGTACCATATACAGATAATCATGATCGGGTTGAATTTTATGTTTTACAAATTTTTGTTTTCCGCAAGTTCAAATGTACCGCGATTTGTTGCAATGAAAAATGAAAAAATCGCGATCTTTTCCGACCGTGATTTTAACCTGTGATTTTAACAGTACATGTAAATCACATTTAGATCTGCTAGGATGTAATTTATTTTTTCCTTTGGCTTAACTGAAAAAGTAAAGTGCTTTCCATTCCCTGTACAAACATGCTCATTTCTGTTTTTAACTATTTCATCTTGTCTTGCATCAACTCTCCCATCCCTCCCTCTTCAATCTTTATTTTATAATTATGTTAATTAATGTAGTTCCTACCATGCTGATTATGCTAATTAAACTAGTAACCAATACCTGTAAAGCCAACAGACAAGGAATGAATCCATAAATATTTTTTGATTGTGCTAATGAATCTAACTTCTTTGTTACTAAACTGGTTACCTAATGAATACATTACCTGTAGGGTCCATGAACCAGACAATGAAGGAGTCTTCTCCTTGCTTCTGAATCTTGTGTATCTTGCCCCCATTCACTCGGTACTGGAAGTGCATGCCTAGGCAGTCCTCTGTTGTGGTGTCAAGGACATTTCTTACAAGGACACTGTGTGTAACCTTGACCTTTTCAATTGTCAGATGTCTATCATCAAGTGTCTTGTTTTCACACAATTCCTGGAGTTTTTCAACATCTGTTACCATAAGAAATTGAAATACATTGATTATGGGACTAAAATCATAATATTCAGTGTGAATTAAAACATCTATTGCACAGCATAAATCTTTATGTATGTCTCTGATTTAATCAAAAACTAAAAATCCAGATATTTATATTGTTTAAGTACCAAAAGTAGTGAATCTTGCTCAAAGGTCATTTAAAGAATTGCAATGGGTGCGATTCAGTTTAAATTTAAGAGATACCAATATCTGAGGCAAATGTAACCACAGCTTTCGAGGCATCCCTGCAGATGTTTGACACACGAACGTTTGCTCGATTTTGTAAATAATTCTCCAAACCGTCCTGTGTTGTCTTGGGATCAATTCCTAGACCAATAAGGATGAAAAAATATAAAATATGTACTGTGAACTTTTAGGACAAAACATGTGTATTAAGGAAATTAGCCATTAATATGCATTCAACAATCAATTATGAAAACATCAAAAAAATTAACACTATATAAGTTATTTCTGTTGGCCTACCAAGTAGTTGAATTAAGATTCAAATTGAATTTGATAAAAAAAAAATATTACTTGTAAAATATGTTCATTGTACATAAAAATGCAGTATTTTCCCCTAATATAACTTAGGTACAAGTAATGGAACATCATCAATTGAAATAATTCATTACAGATGATAGAATAATGTTTGTTACATTGGTGAATCAATTAAAAAAATAGTCTCTTTACCTGTGACAAACACTTTGTTTTTATAAAATTTGGGTTGTGTTACATTTCGCCTCTGCACATGCTCCTTTACCCTGAGCTTGACCCCATCCAGCATGTGACTTTCCTTCTGTAGAACACTTTCTGCCACTACAGAAAAAGAACCCCCCATTAAACACTGTATTTGGAATCTTCCTGCAAATATTTTATTTCATTTCATTCCATTGAGATTTGGTCCTTTTTTAAATCATTATGTGATAATTTAGCCATAAAATTAATATTGCTTTTGCATACATTAAAATGGGTCTGGAATACATTACATGTATTAATAAAACCTTTGACAGCTTTATCCTACATGGACCTTTTCATAAAATACATGGTATGCACATAAAATCTTCATTTTGATGGCATTTTATATGCCATTTACACTCATTTCACAGTAATGTGTTGAAATAGATTGTGATGTCTTTGTAGTGTAATTCAAGCTTAAATGCATGGATGATATATATCCACTGCATATTGGTGATCATATAATCATATGATCAAATAAAGAATCTACAGTAGCTGTCAAACCTTCTTTGTCCTTGAACTCCACAAATGCGACACTCTTATCAGGCTCCATTCTGATTGGTAGATGGATGCTGTCCGCCTTCCCTCCACTCTTCTCATTCTCAAAGTAATCCTCCAGAGTTTCTTCCCTTGTTTCGGGTTTGAATCCACTGACCTCCAATGTCACCAGAGGTCCCTGTTCCGGTTCAGCGAGTCCACTGAGGGTAAGCAAACTATCGTCATTTGGATGGTAGGGTTCTACGTTAATGTAGTGGGTTTTGAAAAGAAGGGGCTTACTCTGGAGAAGTCTGCCAACAGCTGAGAACAAAATGAAGGAAGAATCAAAGTCCTGAATGCACTTTAACTTCATAAACTTTTCAAGAGGGTAATTTTTTTAAAGTGACAAGGTGACTAAAATAGATGTTTAACTTTTTGATTATGACAACGGAAATCAAAAGAAATATACTAAATTTCATCATACGGAAGGTTTTAGTTTTACGCATCATAAGTTATCATCTATCAGTTAACAAGTCATTAAAACTCATCCGGAAAATGCACATGTAAACAAACCGAGTTGTTTTGGAAATTATCTTTAGTGTCACGTGATTGCGATTGCGATTGCTGTCTAAAAATAGTAACAGTGGGATTGACACAATGAAAAAGACTTTGAGTGTGAAGCTATTCAATGTCTGTGGTAAGAAATGTGCATCAATAGAGAGTGCATCTTTATAAATATTAGATCTTGAAGACATCAGAATTCAATGAGAGGCCACTGGTTCATGATATATGCCACGCTGCAATATTTGGATTCCCCTGCGCTTGCGTGGCTATGAAGCGGAAGGGAAACTCAAGGGAACTCAACATTTTTGTGTTGGCCCAACGCTTAATTCTATTTTTCTCTTTTTAATTTGATTTATTTACTTTTGAAATTCGTAATTTTTCAAAAGTTCACCTTTTCCTACGATAAATAGAAAATGTGGAAATCGTGTAAAAATTCGATATTTGCTAAATCATTGGTTTGTGCGTCACCATGTCTCTTTAAAATTTAGCTTTTTCGTAGGGTTTTTAATTTGAAGTTACAGTAAGATGGTAATTATGAAATTGGAAAACTTATTATAGGACTGTTATTAGTATTACGAGTTATCTGGAAATTTTACCAACCTACTGTTAAATATGGCTCCCAATTCTATCATAAAGTTTTTATGTACAGTTACTTTTTTTTGGAATTGTTCAATTTCAAGACATCCTAACATCAGTGCAAATTATGGTTTGCTTTCTTTACCTCTGTAGTCAGTAAAATTAACAATGGCCTCCCCTTTCTGGGGGTTCAAGCTCATATCTTTGACTGGTCCCCCTCCATGTTCCCGTCTCCTCTCGAAATATTCTCGTAATTCCTCCTCCTGAACATCTTGGGGCAGATTGCTGACCACAATGGAGTGGGTGTAAGCTTCTTGCTCTGTAGACATATCACATTCATATATTTCAGATTGGGGGTTAAATCTCAAAAATTAACATCCATAATTAGAGGTAAAACAGAAAATTATATTCCATTATTAAGTTCAAATTTTTGCCAAATGGATAAATTGATTTAGTTTTTTTTCTGTTGCTGTGTGAAAAAAGGAAGATTTTTAAAGAAACAGGAGAGTAAATTCTCAATAGATGTAAATTAAAGCAGAGCAAATCTTGAAAATTGACTCTGACTCAATTTACCTTACCATCAAGGAAATTTGGCAACATATG
Organism: Magallana nippona; assembly: GCA_033439105.1. NCBI lineage: Eukaryota > Metazoa > Mollusca > Bivalvia > Ostreida > Ostreidae > Magallana > Magallana nippona. Next base: position 31,123,688 of record CM065921.1, on the reverse strand, counting down.
GATATAAAAGCCTGCATGGTATAAGTAGTACTGATGATCACACATAAACACTGGTAATGAATCTAACCAAGTACTCCTAATGATCACACATAAAATTAATCTTACCAAAATCACTCCCTTTATCAACACTCCTCTGGGATTTGTAAGAAAGCTCCAGGTCTGTTTGCTCAGGAAATTGCTCTCCCAAATTACCAGAAAGTTCCTGCACGCTAAAAGCTACCTAAAAGTTATCAAAAATAGATTAATAATTTATTTGAACAGTTCATACCTTCAAGTCTTGCTTGATATAAAAAAGATACCACATGTAATTCTTAGCCCCCCCCCCTTTCCCCCCCCAAAAAAAGAGTCCTCGATCATCTCTTCCATGAATCTATTGCCAGTGACGATTCACAAACAACTGGCTTATAAAGTCCTCTCATCACTGCATGATAGAAGATAAGTTATTATGGATCAGATTGAAAATCAGTTCAGTACAGTAATAGTCTCAAAGCTGCAGATTGGTCAAATTTCGAACTGAATGTATCCATTAATGACGACTTTTTACAAGAGATTTAATTGAAATATATAGAGACAAATCAAGTTCTCTTAATCTCAATGTGGCTAAGAAAAGAAAAAACCAAAGACTGAGATTATACAGTGATATCAAGATTAGAATACATGAAAAACAGTTGTTGCCACTTTCAGCTTCCTTACACATTGCATTCTACAAATGGATGTTCAAGTTCCAAAATTCAACCTTTTAAATTTATATAATATGATAACGGATTGACTGAATTTAATGAAGATTTGCATACTTATCATTTTATACAGTTTCTATCACCTGAGGATTAGGGACACTTAGATTCTTTACAGGAGTTGAGAAGAGGGTCGGGAAATCCAAACCATGTCCTCCAGATACAGCCGATGCAATCTTTGGGGCCTTTTTCGTCAATGACCCCTGGAACAATTTTCTTCGCTCTAGAAAATAAAAATGAATTTAATTTTGATTTGAAGTTGTTCTTATTAATTTTGAAAGTAAAATATTAACTATACCTTATAAGCTTAAGGGTCCTCAACACTCCATGCCTTTTACTTTTTATGACAGTACGTCCCAACATGGTGATTTAAAACCACTGTGAAACTGTTTAATATATCACTGAATTTGGGTGTCTATCTCTATAGCACAATGGGTGTAGTTTCAATCTACTCACCTGCAAGTCCCAAGTTCGAATACATGTATTACGGGGACTTTTGCTTTCATAATTAGCAATAAATTTTTTAAAGTTGCTTTCATCCTCAAAATCGAACTTTTTTCCTGTCATTCTCAAGTCAAATGCATATTAATATTTCACATCTCTAACAAATATCGAAGTTTAGACTTGTAAGGGAAACTTTTTCCTAAAGGTGTGGAGGACCCTTAAATCACTTCAAAAATGAAAACTGCAAAAATCTGCCAACCAACAACATTGTAGATTCTGTAAACATATTACACGTACTTGACGTGTGTATTCAGTTTAGCATATTTTGCGGAATGCAGCTTCTTCTAAATCAAGTACCGATACATCGTTAAATGTCAAACACTGTATGTCAATAAATAGGTACATTCTGAAGAGCCCTAAATCAAATTTACGCTAACCTGTTGAAAAACCATTTTCCGCAAAATATTGAACATGCTTAGTATAATATGTATACTGTTTTCAGCATAGTCTTATTTTTGTGTAATTTCTAGCTCTGCATTCATTTGAGCAACAGTTATTTTTCGGACAAAAGCCTGAAAAATTACCATAATTATCAAAAACAATGTAGACCCCTGGCCAATAACGCTGAATTGGCATAAAAAAAATCAAAAGCCCCATGCATCCATTGTATTTTATATTCTTACCAGTATTTCTTATCTCAGAGCTTTTCTAAAGGGCTGTAGTGTGGAAACATATGATGGTAAAAAGTATTTTCTTAGATCAAAATATGCAAATTTCAATTTCAGAAAACAATCTTAGAAATATAGAAGAATCTCACCTTTCTCTATCTCCAGCAGACTCCTCTGTGCCTTGTCTAGCTGGGTCTCCAGATCTCTTTGTCTCTTCAGAATGTTCCGGATTTCACTGGCATGGTAACCACCTTCATATTATATGATTTTAATGATCATACAATCGTGCATATACTAAAAAATCTTTTTTCCTTATAATACAGTTTTAATACATTCAATGATATTTGTTGTTGTTCAATTCATACGGTACTTGTCTGGATATTAGAGAAGTTTAACAAACCAACGGGTAATAGTTTAATAAATATTGTACAATCCGGATGAATTTTTTATCATAGATGATTAGGGGTCATTGCATGTTTTGTAAGATGAAGAAGAGATAAGTGTTTTGAAACCTCTGCAACACAATACATTTTAATGAAAGTTTATGTTTCTTTATATCAGTTAGCATTCATTTGTGTACAAACATGTAGAAATTCATCAAAATATACAAAAACTGATGACATAATATACGTATTTTTCTTTCTACACATACATGTACATCGCAGCTATGTTAAGGCTGTCTGAAGCTAAAATGAAATCAGAAAACAGTACTGTTTTAATTATCGAAAAAATACTTTAACCGGGCGGATTTCTTTCAATCTTCATTTCATATATTAACAGCGGATATCCAACAATATATTTGATGCATTAATGTTGCATCATATGAACTTCTCAATCACGTGACGTGCGTATCCTAACATAGCAAATGATCTATATAAATCGCATCGAGGCAAGTGATTAATGACATTAAATTGAAAAATATTTTTATGAAAAATCCTTTGATAAGTCATAGAATTTGCAGTTCTTGCTGGGGGTTCATATAAATATTCCGTTTATTTATAATATTGTGAAAACATTTCCCCCAATCCTTGAAAACTTTTGAAGCTCGATTTACACAAAATCGGGACAGTTGGTATGTCCCCCCCCCCGATTGACTCACATTGGTAATTATTTTTTCTCCTAATTTCATGCAAAATATACTAAGATCTTTTACTTGCGCCAAGCGGTTTTTTACAAGCATTAAAATATCTTCATTCATTACTTTACATGTAGCAGGGAGAATCTCCAAATCATTAGTTGATAGTCAGTTACCTAATAAAAAGCTTTAAAACTGTCAATTATTTGATACTCAATATTGATAATATTGAATATAGTATCACTAGCATTAACAACAGCGTCAATGTAAAGGAACAAGCGGTTTTATTAATGTTCAATAAAATTCATTTATAACATTACCATACATTCCCTGAGAACTATCGAAAGGATGCAGATCGTGACGTCAAATCAATTATGACATCATATCGTATGTAGTACAGACAAATGACTTTCTATACATCACTGTGAAATCAATCGGGAAGCCTTAACATACCCGCGATGTTGGTTTGCTAAATTAAACCTCTCGAATATCATTAATTGGATGAAGCTAAATACAGCTAATTCATTGTCATTGCATGGAAATCATTTTTTGTCATTGATCAAAACAAGATCTCTGGTACAAAACTGGTTCAGTTTTATCGAAAACTAAGAATAAATTCTCTTATTACATTTCACTTTTTAAAAATTATTAATTACTACATATATTCAAAATTAACCTGGGGGAGGGGGCTAAAACCATGAAAAAAATTTGCAGATGTAAATACCATAACAGGGGACATCTATTTCGATGCCTTCATTGGTGATAATTTTATCCACATCGACAGCTTTAAGAAGTCCAAGTTCGTATTTGTCCGCGCATGGAAGCAAATCGATGTAGGCCGCTAGTACCATCAGTGTCACCACTAAACTGTTGGACGGCTCGATTCCTGCCACTATTACGTACTCTGGCTGGCACCCCATGAGCTGTGCCACGGTTCGCTTAACATGTTCTAGCTGTGGCCGCTTAAACGTGTCCAAGCCACCGGCCACATGGAATTTGATGAACTGGTAGCCATTTTCTGTCAAAATAAAAAAATTAACATTATTAATTTACTGTTGGTTGCAATACAGAAACTAACAGGTGATTAATATGAAAACATATATTTAAATCCAAAAGGTCGTAGGTCAGTTTTGACTGTACATGTATGGTACATTGTATTTATTATTATTTACTGTACTTAAACAATTGATCCGGCCGACAGACTAAAAATCTACAGTGAAACAAGACTGAGTGTAATATATGTATATGTGTGAGATGCTACTTGACTGGACTCGCATGAATCACATATTTGTGCATTTATTTATTTAATAATAAGAATAAATTAATGGAATGTTTCTCTGAAAATGGCATGCACACTTTATTTAGTAATACATGTAATTATAGAGATGAGATGTTAACAGAAATATTTTTTACTCTTGAATTAATTACAATAACCATTAACCCTGAGTGAACATTTCCTCATACAGTAATAATTCTGGGAAAGGATGTATGATATATACATACCTGGTGTGTCCTTTGGGCAGTAGAAATGGAGAATCTTGTCAGACAATTTAGCAAACTCTACACATTTTCTATGTAGGTCACGGCGACCTACATTCCACAGACACGCCTGCACAAAGATCAGGTTCTCCCTGTTCAGGTACATCTTTTCTTTGAGGACTGTGAAAAAATCCACAGCTGTTGTGATGCCAGAAAGTGTTCTTTTCTGTAGGCCTCCATCTCCTTCAAATATAAGGGCAGAAATAAATACATAAAAAATATGTTAGAAATATATATATATATATATATATATATATATATATATATATATATATATATATATATATATATATATAATGTGTGTGTGTATGACATTTAACATTCAAATTCTTTGTCCTTTAGCAAGGTACTGCAACTCTTGACTTTCCAAATCCAGACTTTAATATAAATTACTTCCCCATGCTTCTTTTGAAAACAGAATATTTGTTTTATATTTTTTTGAGGGTGGGGGTTATGGTCTCATGTTTTATATTGAAAAACTGTACATCTATAGGCAAAGACTTGTTTTTTTTTTTAAATATGGATGGCTCGTTTGGATTTTCATCTTTTGTTTGATTTTGAAAAATGCTACCATGCAAATTTAATTTTTTTTTGCACTATAGCTCCAACAGTTGAAAGTAAAAAGAAGAAATTTTGTGTGATTTTAATGGGATAAGATGTTGACTGCTGGTCAGGAGTCAAAACCAACAGACCATGGAGCAGACTTTTTAAGTTCCGAAGATCCTCCTCCGTTATTTCACTGGCCAGTTTCTGTAGGAAGGTGTTCAGCTGGAAATCTTGTGGTATCGGTATACACAGGGACTCCCACCCTAAGGTTGGTGAAGAATCAAGGCCTGCCACTGGGAAGCAATGAAAAGAAAAGAGTATATTAATTTACACCGAAGAATGATAATACATGTAAATGACTGCAGTGCTGAAGTCCCTGAATCAAATTCCTTTCTGTTATTTGTATCAGTAGACTGTAGCTTTTACTGGAAGTTGTTATTCTATAAAAATCTCTTAATTCAATTTAAAAAGATCATGTACCGGTATAAATGTACATGTATTAAGTGTACATACGTAGATCTGTCTTGCAACAGTTTCACCCCATCTTGAATTTGCCAAGACAGAGTTGTACGTGTCTAAAGAGAGATAATTTGAAACATTTGAATTCGCCCTGTCTGAAATTTGGCTGCTGACAACAAGGGCAAAGGGGCTAAAATAAAACGGGGGTTAATATTTCCTTCAGTGTATACAGTATATCACTGCAAGCAATGTGTATACATGTATAAAAGGTGTACTTGATAATTTAAGTACATATGTACATTTCAAAAAACAAACTTAAGTCAATAAGGAAGTTTGCATACATACAAACACTGTACTGATAATTTTGATCAAGACTTTAATATATTGGACAGTACTTAAAATTTTTTCGACAAAAATTCATTGGTCTGAATGACACAAGCTTTTATAATAAAACCTTAAGGACGACAGACCCAATTCACTTCTACAATAGTGATTTTCATGAAAATTTTATATGAGTTAGAGTTACTAAAGATATATCAAAATCAATCAAAAAATAACAAAAAAATCGAATTAGATTTTTAGTAGGGACCATTTCAAAAAATATTTGTACATGTATTACTAATTCTCTTTTTCAATTGAACATAATGGGGAAAAGCGTTCTTGTGAGGGAAATTTTTTTTTTTATAAAAATTCTGCAATAGATTTTTAACTGCAATCAATTTCTAAGATTTCTTCTTTCACCTGTTAAATTATAACCTGAAAAATTCACAGAAACAAAATTCATTTCTTATGGTTATTTACAATGGGAATAATAATCTGACATCTTTTAAATTATCCATTCGGAAATTCTTTGGACTCTTTGCACAGTTTTTCAACATTTATTTATATATAATCATGTGGGTACTTTTCAATTTGTTTGCAGTTCAGGCTATGCAAAATTCCTGTATACTTTTTAATTATTGAAACCTGGAGCAATAGAGGGGGCATTTCAAACACTCTTTTGGTTTTACTGAATTATAGCTTGGGCAGAAAGGTATTTATGATTTTTGAAATATTGAAGTAAAAAGTGGTGGAAGCAGAAACTTGGGACAGAGTATCAGAGTATAGGAGAAATTTAATTTCACTTCTTTCTATCAGTTTTAGCAGAGACATAAATAACATGAATAAATGTTATTTATGTCTCTGGTTTTAGTTGGCCTTAATCAGACCTATGTAGCAAAAAAATAATAATAAACAAATAAAAATTGGAGTGCCTACAGTTGCCTGTTAATAGACAGGATAGTGAATATAAGAAGTTTATAACTGTCAACATGCATGATCAATGAGCATTTAATGATGTGATGTTAACAAATCTGGGATTAGCTGAAGTTTTGCCAATTTAAGGTTTAAATTGTACAGGTACATTGCAACTGCATGTTAACTGTCTTTCAGCTGTGTAAGTTTCCCGGCAAAATTGTTTTATGTTGCAAAAAAAATTGTGTCCCTTCTTCAAAATACATGTATACTCTGTCCCAAGATATCCTCGATTCACGTTTTGCTTAATTACTCGATATTTATAAATACCTCAGGGTTCAAACGATGTTCATTCAAAAGTATGAAAAATTTCCAAGATTTCTTCTTTGAAACGCCCCCTCTAGCTTATCAGGGTTTAATACACCGTGAAAAAATGTGATGTCTACGGGGATTTTGTATTGCAACAGACCCGGATGATAACGTTGAAAATGTGTGCAAGGTATTCCGAGTGACTTCTGAATAGAGAAAAGATGTAAACCTTCCCCATTATAAATCTCCGTAAGAAATCAGTTTTCGTTCCTGTAAATTTTTCCGAGTGAAAAATGATAATTTGTCAATGAAGATATCTTGGAAATTGTCCCTTTCATCGATTTCAATTGTACTTCTTTCACAGGTATGTGTATTTCTATTAAAAATCGTCAAAATGTGCTGCATTATTATCTTGGGACAGACTATAGGTATGATTAAGAATATCAGGAACACCAAAAAATAATAGCAAGCGCAGCGAGGGCGCAAAGCGCCGCTCGCATAGCGAGCTCTAACGACAACACCTGGGCGAAGAGAAAATTCGGACTATTGCTACCTTAGACATACTGAAAATTCTGTCGTCAGATCTGTACCCACAATTCCATGTAAATTGCAAATGGCTACCAATGTCATGATCTCACGAGAACAGGTAAAATGTATTTTAAGAATATCATGCATTTAAAAGATGAATAAAACATTCTGCTGATTCTAATAAATGGTTTACAACTATTTGTTTTACATTATTTTCTTGGTAAATTGTTCGGAGGAATGCTACAATGACAGAAACTGTTGAGTGATGTCTGCTCTACTAACGTGACATCACAATGTCTAGACTAAGCACGCGACCTTTAGCGTAATGAATAAATAGATAGGCGGATCCAACAGTGCACGTTTCTGATGAATCTGATTGTGAAATTGTGATCGTTGTTAATGGCTTCGCCCTCCAGATCGCCACACTGTAAAACATAACTGTTTATACATGTACACTGGAGCGTAAAATATTTTTATTCATGTTGATGCATCCATTTGGTAAACCACGCTTTAATTTATTATCATGTACCCATGTGTATTAAAATTTTACAATTCAGTTTATGCTGCGCTTGCCCCAACGGTCGCACCGTAAAACATATTAAATAAATACATATGCATAAATAAAGAAATTAAATTTTAAAAAAATTGACAGATCGAATGTATTCGCAAGGTTCATACTGGTAAAAGTGATAGGTCAACTAGTGCTTCAAAGTGCATTGCTGACACCACTTAGCCTGCCGCTTGTCCCTCGGTCAGCTGATAGGATTGTGTTTTTAGTTAAAATAAACAAAAAAAAAACCCCACTCACTTCTGTGTCGCTGTTTCCAGCTCAGTTTACAGTGCAACCGTTACATGAAGATTCGATCACGACGGCCACGATCACCAGATTACATCGTTATGCATCCATTACGCTCTTTATAGTGAAGTCAAAACGAAAGTATAAATTTACGACATTATCTACCACTGTAAAATAACCCACCAATTTGGTTTTATTATATCTAACGTTCATTAAGTTATGTTCAATTAGAAGTTTAATATATTATAGATATATATTTTTTAATGATTTTAAAAGTAATATTATACTTTTTATTACGACAAATACCGCAAAGTATTCTCTTTTCCGGTTTATAACGGAGATACACGAGTTTTGACAACTAATCTGAAATTTACACCAAAATGAATATAAGATGCGCAAGGGTATGTGTTATTTTAATTTTGTATTAAGTAACGATATATTTATTTCTAGCATATCATTATTCCAGTTTATCGTCTGTTCTAATTTTTGAAATGTGAAGATAAAAAGTGTTGGCCTCTTGTTATAAAAGTTGTGTATCGGAAACAGTAAAGGAAACAGTAATAATGACAATGTTATTGTATTTTTTTTTGGTTCAAGCCGGAAGACCTGATGAATATGCAGCACTGTAACCTGTTGTGCCTGCCTGAGAACTACCAGATGAAATACTACTTCTACCATGGACTGTCCTGGCCTCAGGTACATGTTTCAGACTTGTGGAAAACTGTCGTCCGTCATGCTGGCAGGATTGATTTAAAATGCTTGTGGTGTAGTCAACATCCCTGTATGTCCAATTAAATATAAAATACATGGTTACTTTCTTGAAATATAAGCAGTATTTGGGCAAGGTAAGAAAACACGAGAGAGATCGAGGCTTGCCGAGCTCTTTAAGTTTTCGACCATACCTTAACTATCGCTTATATTTCAAGACAGTTAACTTGTATTTTGTTTATACTGCAACAAAAAATCACAATTGATGCTTGAAGCAGACTTTTTTCAACAAATTTTGGTGCATAACTGCAGTTGATGCCATGATGCCATTTGCCGTAAACGAAGAAAAAAAGATGATGTCACAATGCAATGAAACATAGGATAAATGCAGGAGGCTACATGTATATTGGGGCATTGACTGAATAAAGTGTTGGTTTATTGGGTTAACTTTATTCGGTGAATGCAAGGAGTAGTTGCAGGATAGTTAAATATATTTCCATATTTTAATTTTGGTACAGAACTTGAATCACATTACTAATACTATAATTGCAGCAGGATTGGTGTCAATTATTAAACGCTTAAAAAAAAACCTTTCTCTTTTGAAAATTGATGAATACTGCAGTAAATAGCAAATGTAATATTGCATATAGATTTATGAATACACATCAGTGATATTTTAAGGCCTAAATACAGCTGATTTTAGGCAGTTTCCCCTTCCAAAAATTAGCAAATTTTTCTCAATAAGAAGATAGTTTTTCCCAAATGAAATCAAGAAAATTATTTTTTTATAATTTTTAGCATGTTTTTATCAAAATTTGCCAAAGTAGTAATAAATTGATTTTCCCAATTTGAGGAAAATGTTGCTGATTTTCCCCAATTCAAAAGGAGGGGTGGTAGTGAAAAAACAAAAAAAATCTGCACATACTATACATGTATTTTGTTTTGTTATTTCAGCTCTCATATGTTGCAGAAGATGAAGAAGGGAAAATAGTGGGTTATGTATTAGCTAAAATGTAAGTAAACAAATTGAAACTGAACAGTACCACATGCAGTTCAATAGATAAAGAATTACTCAGTAAACTATGTTTCAAAAGATGTTCCCTTCTGATATCCCGAGAGATTAATATCTGGTGGTCATATTCATTGGTCTATTTTGCATATTTTGTATCTTTTGAATAAAATGACACAAGGAATATGTTATTACATTAGAGAAGCCTTTCAACTATGCTAGGGTTCATTGGTACAATTACTTTTTACTGGTTACAACAGTTGTTAGATTGTGCAATTTCATACATCTGTAACTGAACAATTTTGTGCAAGTCAATTTCTTGCATATTTTTTACCATTCACAAAGTTTTAAAAATGAGTTTTAAGGCCAACATTATGATGAAAGAATACAAATGTACCTACCAGATTTTGCCCCCCCCCCCTTATATAGTCTTAAAGTGCCTAGGGTGTGCTTGATAGTGATAATATGGTACCATATAAGGTGTTGTGTACAGTAATTGATAAATGTACAGATATATTGCCCATGTATAATATTTACCTTTGTTTTGTAGGGAGGAGGACCCAGAGGACTCTGTTCCTCATGGTCACATTACATCACTGGTAAGTTTACAACTCTAGTAAGATTACATCACTAGTAAGAATATCACTGGTAAGATTACTTGACACTGGTAATGTGGTACAGTCTGGTATATGGCATTCCTACTACCTCTGGCTAGTGGGTTAACCATTTAGCTCGATTGGTAGAGTGCCGGATTTGCATGCCAGAGGACCGGGGTTCAAATCTCAGTAGATGCATCATTTTACATCACTGGTAAGTTTACAATTCTAGTAAGATTACATCACTAGTAAGAATATCACTGGTAAGATTACTTGACACTGGTAATGTGGTAGAGTCAGGTATATGGCATTCCTACTAGCTCTGGCTAGCGGTTAAACCTTTAGCTTGATCGATAGAGTAATGGATTTGCATGCCAGAGGACCATTTGTCTCTTTTACAGTAAGATTCCATCTCTTGTCAGATAACATTACTGGTAGAATAACATTACTGACACAATTGCATCACAGATAGGATAACATTACTGATACAATTACATAACTAGTAAAAATACATTACTGGTACAATTATATCACAGTGACTGGTAAGATTACATCAAAGGGAACATTACATCACTGATAACATTGCATTACTGGTAAAATGAACTGTTATTAACAGTTCCATATTAAGAAAGTAGTTATTTTATCACACAAGTTTGGGCAAAAAAACAAAGTTTCTCATGCATGGCTACCACAATGTTTAATTTTGTTGCCTTATTAAATAAAGAAATAACTTGATTTTTAAATATTAAAAAATGAAGTTAATTCCCTTTTCAAATCTTGCAATCAAAATAAAATTAGTACATGTCTGTTGCTTTGTATTTTGACATTTTGATCTGAAATTCTAAAGAATTTTTTTTTTACTAAATTTTTTTTATTATTTCTGTTGTAGGCTGTGAAGCGGTCACACCGAAGGTTGGGGCTGGCCCAGAAGTTAATGGACCAAGCTTCCAGAGGAATGATTGAGTGCTTCGATGCTCAATATGTCTCCCTGCATGTTAGGAAGAGCAATCGTGCAGCTTTACATCTCTACAAAAACACACTCAAATTTTCGTATGTCCATCATAAATATACAAAAGATCTTACTAGTAAAATCTAACATCTTGGCTAGAAAGTAGTATATTTTTGCTTTGAAGTTTAAGATTTTTTTTTCTCTTGGCAAACATCACTGTATGCAAAAAAATGTACAATTATGTATTTCACTCTTGTGATATTTTTTAGAGTAAGTGAAATCGAACCCAAATATTACGCAGATGGGGAAGATGCGTATGCTATGAGACGAAACTTGGCTGAATTCAGAGAGAAAGTAAGGGCGAGTATATTTTTTTATTTACATTTTTTACATCAAAACTCAAATATGTCAATTTTTTTTTCGTTGGTGATATATTTATACTTATATACATGTTCTTGCATTTTCTTTGTTTGGGTATCTTCTTTTTGTATTGGTACTAAATTGTTAGGAATTTGTGACGAGAAGAAATGAAAATGCCTGAATGGTATAGAGCATTATAAAACTTTTTAAATCACCCCAATTTAATGGTCAGTTTCCTCTTCTCTTTCACAGTATGGATTGAAAGCACAAGCAGAAGCAGGACCGTCGTCATGACAACAGTGAATAGGAAATAGAAATATGTGAAACAATGACATCTGATTAAACTTGATGTGTGTGAAAAGAGAGTTAGACAGCTGGAATTTGATTGTGTATACTTGTTGGTTTCTGTTCAAGAATAACTTTTTATTCTCATTAAAACGAACAATATTTTTTTTTTATTTTTTTTGTGAATTATACTGTACATTAAGTCTTACACAAATAAACCATCCATGTAACGAGATGTACTGTTATTTCTATTCGAATTTGTCAATATAAGATGTTGATATTCATACATGGTTTTTTTCCTTTATTGATGAATACGAATTTGATTCATATTTAAAAAATATTCATAGCGCTCTCCTCCTTAGAAATAACAAAGCTGTTATTAATGTGCAGTAAATGACATCTTATGAATGGAATAAAAATTATCCACCGAGTAGGGATGAGATAGGCTGCGTTTCAGTATTTTTTGCTGATTGATATTTTGAAACAGAGACTTCAAACGGGCTGTTTTAAGATAGGAGTAATGCAGAAAGTTTGGTGGACACTATAAACTGATTACCTGTGAATGTAGGGTGGAATATCAAACTCTTATCTGTATATACAGAGACATAAATAACATTTATTATTATTTATGTCTCTGGTATATATACATGCATTTACATGGAAACTACATGTATTTGAAAGATATTTACTTTTTATAAAAAAAAAAAAAAAAAAAGAAAGAAAGAAATGCAAGCGTTTAAGGTATGTAAATAATCCCATCCAACAGTGAACTCGTACGCCCACACCTGCAAAAAAAAAAAAAAAAAATCCGGATTTTTCCGTATTCTACATTCTCGGCTTTAATTTTAGACTAATAACCAATGCTTCCTGAATGATTTGACGCCAGAGAAAGAAGCGTGCAAATATTATTATAAACTAAAAATGCTGGAGTATATCATTTGCTGAATTTGATAATTTTGTTTAAGAACAATGACGAACACAGAGAAGGTCCATTTTGTGGTGAACCATTTTATAAATGAAGCAGGTGGGAATCTTGCGTTTTGTTACAGTCGCGCGCTAGTCGCTAGGTGGCCGGTAACCGTTAAATGTGTAGCAAGGGTAATAAATCTGCCCTCTCTATATATTGATATGAAAATCTAATATGTTTTACGGCATAACCGTTTGGAGGGCGAAGCCAATATAAATGGGGCTAGATCAGTAGATGCCTTTCATCATCTCTAGCCTGTCATCTCATATATAGTTTGTTTTGTTGGGACTCTAATTTTGTTGTTGGCCCAAGAGCATTGGCCAGCCCACGGTCCTTGTTAAATTTGTTCAAGCCCTGAAATACTAGACTAAAGTCTGTCTCAGGTTACTGTTTCCATCACATTTTGACGATTTTTATAGAAATATACACAACTAAATGAAATACAATTGAAATCATTCATTAAAACATCATCTCAGAGATTTTCACAGGAACGAAAAACAGATTTCTTGTGGAGATTTATCTTTTTTCCCATTCGGAAGTCTCTTGGATCACCTCACACAATATTTCAAATGCTACCATCCAGACCTTATTTTATATCATTTGCAATTAATCCAAAGAATCTCCATAGATTTTTATTTAACAGCCACTTTCTTTAGCTGAACAAGTTAGAGAGAGAGAGAGAGAGAGAGAGAGAGAGAGAGAGAGAGAGGGGGGGATTCAAATACAAAAACATGTAAACAAATTTTCATTCTGGTATGTAAATAAATATTGTTTTCAAGAACCCTGAGATATTTCATCTTTGCTAGCCAAGGGTTTCTGATTCGCACCACTCCTGCAGATCACAAACCCTTGGCAAGCGAAGTTAGGTGTATTTATGAATGCAAAAAAATCACAGACCTCTGGATAATTTCTCAGCATGAAGTATCTTAACTTTTACTCCCTTATTTTAAATGTTTGCATTTTTAAAAATAAAATGATGAATTAAAGAGTTATGTTTATAATTTTTTTTTATAGGAAAATCAATTTATCTCAAGAACATTTCACTTGTATGGCAATGTATGGACAGAAATAAATTGAGATTAGTTTTGGTCCCTAAATTCACTAAAATTTGTTATCAATACACTATTGAACATTCAATGATTGATTAAATTGTGTATTAAAACTGGAGAATTGAGATACCCTAGCTAATTCACATCATAAGGTGCAAATTATGTCCTTCATGTATTTTGTACAATCATATATAGTTTAACCTGAGTTTATCTGACAAATGTCTTACATTTAGTGTGTAATACATATTTATGATTGTGAATGCAGATCAGTTCTTCCTATTATGCATACATTTTAAGTATCTATAATGCATTATTGTGAATAGTCTCCCTATTTGTTTTTATTTTCATGGTAGATTGTTGGTAAATTGAACATGATTTATTGTATATATATATATATATATATATATATATATATATATATATATATATATATATATATATATATATATATATATATATACATTTTTTGGGGGGGGGGTGTGAATTAGAATGGGGAAATATTTTACAATGTGTCTGTCAAAGACTATAATGTCCAAAAAATTAAGATTATCTTTTGTTTTTATTGAATTAGTTATTAGTCGTAACATGACTTTTTTTTGATTTTGAGATATAATTTGAATTCTGGGTCCGAAATGACCTGGGTACGAGTAGGTCAGACTATGATTTGAGATGAAACCTAAAAAAACGAAATTTCAAATTGAAAGTAAGGGAAAACGTCTTTGCTGTTTTCATAAAGAAATTAGAAGGCAAATTCAATTAAAATACATTATTTTATTTGAATAACAATGAAATAAAACTGCTTCACTGTTGAAACACGTTTGCTTTGTCCAATCAGATGTCATGAAATTCATTTGATCGGATCTAATGCAACTGTTGAAAGTTGTAGGAAACGAAAATTTGTTTTCTTAATTAAGAATTAATTTTTCAAGAACACACTAGGTAAGTTTGAATGCATTTATCACTCATTAAACAATATTGATAAATTATCACCAAACGTGAAGTTAGTACGAGATTCAAATTCAACATGGATGCGGGTGATGTCACTGCGCGTGAAGTGATTCTTTTTTCCTCCATCTTGGAAAAGTTTTTCAACTTCATAGGTATAGAGTGTAATTTCCATATTTGGGCATATATACACGTGTTGTCTATAGGGAGAGCTTCGCCCTCTATAATCGTTTAAACAATTTACTACTGATATGGTTGCTTTAATCACAAGCCCCTGAATTTCTATCAATAAGCCGTTATATGCTTATATGTATGACAAGAGGGATATATATACTCAATCTCTCTCTCTCTCTCTCTCTCTCTCTATATATATATATATAAATCCCTTTTGCTATACATTTAACAGCTTATTGATAGATATTCAGAAGCATTTGCTTTACTTGCCTTCAATCTCAAATAGTGAAGAATATTAAATTCATGTGCAGATTGAGAGTCGCCATTTTTACATGTCATACTACTTCACTTAAAGCTGAACACCGCTCATAAATAAGCACCGTCACACAGGTATATAAACCTTTCAATTTTGTTACACCCTATTGCGCACCTGAAATGTAACCAACATGTAGTATTCCTTTTTTGGTCTAAATTTTTTGCATTTATTCTTGTTTTATATACATTTTCTATTTGTAAAGAGAAATGACCTGTTTATTTGATGTTAGTATTCTCCTGGCCTGGAAAAAGGGAGTAAAACTTGACAATTTCATCATTAATCGAGTAACACAGTAATGCTAAAAATGTACGTCCACACAGGTGAGACCTTTACAGTGAAATAATTTGACCTGTTAAGAGGTCTGTGGCTTATAAAGGAGTTGTAGGAATAGGGGCAATGAAAGAGAAATATGGCGGACAATGCCTTTTATGAGTAGGTTAAGCCTTAAAAGGGGCTGGTGATGGTGAAGTTTAGAGGCATTTAAATTGACGACACGTGTAGTAAAATGTTTGTGAGAAATTTTTTTGATATCAATTATTTGCACAGAATGTATTAGAAAATGATAATAAATCCAAAACTGGAGAAATTTTTGTTCACCATAAATTGCAAGGTTTTTGTATGGGAGGCACTGTAGCTCTAAGGCATGTCAACTCAAACTTTCTCATAGAGCTACTTATCTTAATGCTCTTTGGGGAAAAAATGTAGAAATAGAAAATTGGAAGTTTTTCAGTTTAATGACTCTGAGAGGATACGAAGAGAATGACTAATAAATAATATATACATGCCAGAGCTGATACATTTACATGATACAAAACATATGTTTAAATATCACTTTGTGTAACACTTTCCTAATTTGCAGATGTTTTATTTTTACTGCACTGAAAAGGGGTTAAGTTTTGAGGAATAATTATCACATTGTCAATTGTGATAAAAATGAACTGTTTTGTTTCAGGGTTACGACTTCATATGACTTCTGTTCCCTTGGCAACTGCATCTGTCATTTACCACAAATTCTTTCGAGAGAACTCACTTCAACAATATGACCCATATGTAAGAAAAATATCTCTTATTTTGTTTGAAAACTATTTTGAATCTTAAGTTTTGAGAATAAATAATATGTTTTAACCATGCAGTAAATTAAGGCATTCTAAAATAATTGTCATCAAAAATATCAGATAATTGGGACAACAAAGTGTGTTTTTTAAATTTTAATGGTGTAACATGCATGCTTATGTGTAAGTTGAATTTGAGAAAAGGATAACATGTTTTAATTTGTATCGGCATTTTTAAAAATTGTCATAAAAAAAAATCAGACAGGACAATTTTTTCTTTAATAAATTTTGTGTAATGCTAAAATTCCAATACCAATGCTTCAGTTTGAATTGTAGCTAATTGCAACCACTGCCCTATATCTAGCTGGGAAGGCTGAGGAACAACACCTGAAGCTACGAGATGTAGTGAATGTTTGTTACAGGTAAAAATAAAAGAAACAGATTCTGTGAAATCATTAATGATCTTGGGGGTTCAATTTTCGTGCATTCTTAGAGGAATTATGAAACACAGTCTATATTCATTCATATATACAAATCCAAAGAAATTACATCCCAGAGAATCCTAAAAAATTAACAATCCATGAAAAGTTGCCCCCCTTGAGTTTGAATTATTTCACAGTATGTGTGTATATTATTGGAAATTTTTATAAATACAAATTTAAGGGATATTGATGGATAAACACTATAATATGCTTTACTCTGCCAATTTTTTGTTTGCCCATTATTAAGTCCATTGTCAAAAATAGCGATTTCACTGTAGAGAAGACCATTTGAGTGTATTTGTTGCAACAGAATCTTTAAAACTTAATTTGTAGCTAAATATAGATGAACTGTTTAAAAACTATGAAAGAAATATATGTTATTTGTTGTAGATCGTATTCCCAAACAAATCCATTATTTAATTGACATAGCAAATTGTAAAATTTATGTAATAAAAATATATTGTAGAATTCTGCACAGCACCAAGCCGCCCTTGGAGATGGGAGAAGCTTTCATGTCTCTCAGGGATACTTTAGCGAACTGTGAACTGTTTGTTTTGAGAATGCTGCAGTTTAAAATTTCATTCCAGCATCCACACAAGGTATGAAATGGGTTTAACTAAAGTTGAATAGTGTAATTTTCAATATTGTTTAATTGGCTGATTAATGTTTTTAAACCTTTGAGAGGCAGTAGAGGATTCATAATGTCTGATTCTATTTTGACTGAGACAGCCTCTTTGTCTTGAAGCCCAAGTTACTTACAGTTGCATGTACCATAAGCATAATCACGATTGGTGAGAGATTTCCTTTATTAAAAGAAGGGTCCAATGTTTATTGGAGACAAATTATGCATGACAACGTGAAACACTGGACCACTGTCAGTGAGCATAATGCATGAGACTGGCTGTGGCTTTGAGTCACCAACTATATCTAAAACAAAATAAAACCATCATTCATAATGGAAATCTTCAGAGTAATTCTTGATTAAATGAAAAGTTTCAAAATATTCTAGAAAACCTCCAGTACTTTTTCACATGTTGCATAAGGGAAAGATTTGATACCTGAGAAAGATGTATTAATAATGTTATGATTTACATCAATTATGTCACATTTGTAAATAACTATTCTAACAGAATAGTAAAAGAATTTAGTTAGTTATTAAATATTATCTTTTCCAACTTCCAAAGGAAATCTTTTGGAATCACTGAAAATTCATACATTTTTACCAGCAATCTTGTACCATTGTTCTGCTATGTTTAAATAATATTTGATATTCAATTAAGATATACCATTTCAGTACCTGCTTCATTATCTGAAGTTCCTGAAAGACTGGTTTGAGCCCTTTAAATGGGAGACAACTCCCATAGCTCGTTCTGCCTGGACGTTTCTGAAGGATAGTTACCATGGAAACCTGTGCCTGCTCCACAAGCCCCAGCACATTGCGGTGGGGCTGATCTACATGGCCCTGGAATGTCATGGGGTGGAGGTGCCTCTCCAGTCAAGTGTGGCTATTCCCTGGTGGAAGGTAATTGTCTTTTTGATATTTGATAACAATATTGTAGTGCACAGTTCATGGTTTTTATAAAGGGTGCAATATCAATGCCACAGGGTGGAGGTGCCACTCCATTTAAAAGTGGCCATTCCCTGGTGGAAGATTTGATAATCTTGATATTAGAAACATTTGATCTATTGATCTTGGAATGCAAGATTGTACTGGTATTAGCTTCTGGCTTTATAATACATGTACTTAGACACACTCAAGCAAGCTGTCTGACTCTTCTAATAATGTCTCTGGAATACCATTGGGTCCCCGCGAGTATCAAGAGTTATAAACTTGTTTCATTTGGGGTTCCATGGGGTTCCTTGGGGTTAAAAGATGTGCCGCTTCTAATAGAAATAAGTGAGGCTGAGATCAGAAATGGGCTCATACATGTATTCAGATGGTTTCATGAACCATTATGTCTCACAATTTTATAATTTACAAAAAGGGTAATCATCACCCAGACAAGATTTATTAATCTCAGAAACATATTTTTTTAAAGAGCATTAGCAAGACATGAAAATATTACAGGACCAACACAAGTAGGGGCCGGGTACTTGTCTTTTTAAGACATCTTTTGTTTACACCAAGTCAGTGTTTTCAGGCAATTGATAATACAATGGCAACAACTGATTGTACATGTAGCTATGATAAATGATACCTGAATTGAAACCCCAAGGAGTAAAACTCAAAGGTTTTATTTGAGCTATTCGTCTGACCTACATATGATATAACAGGACACGAGATACAGAGATAACCTGAATAAAGACATCACACACAAGGTGGTCGATTGCTGTATGATGAGCATGCATATATATGATGGCTGATGGGCTTGTTGGTTTACTGATAGCCTAGTAAGTGTACTTAAGCCATATACCAACATTTTCTAGAAGTGGGGTGGACCATTGAAACACAGCAGGATTTGAAGATTGAAGATTATCTCAGCTTTAGTTACCTGCTCACTCTAATCTGTCAATGCCCTAAGCTTGCACTCAAACACCGTAAAAATAATTTCCATTTAGTAGTGAACATGATTATCAAACTTGAAGAAACTGAAATTTATTTATTTTTAGTTTTAGTTGTATTCCCCACCCCCTCCCATCAAGTACATATACACACATGCTGCTTCTTTTAGGATGACTTAGTACTTTCTTTTTTTACTTTCATTTCAGGTCCTCACTGATGACATCACAGAGGATATTATCAAAGACATCATAGAGGTTGTTATAAGGACGTATGAAATAGAAACACTGGCATGATATGATACAACCAAGGTGTATATAATGTATGTGGTATCATGACATGATGAACAAAGACAGCATGTAGAAAGACTTGTGCAACATGCAGACATGTTTTATTGGAAAAGCATGCCATTGATGGAAGTTGTTGCATAGACTAAAGTTACATTGACATGTTTTATGATCTTACCATTGTAAATTGAAGATTTAGCGATGACAGATAATGGTGCTAGATTTGATGGAAAAGAGACATGTTGTTTCTTCAGTTGACATGACATATATGATAATGATTTCTAACAAGACCATGAAGAACATTTTGTATGGAGGAAATCAGGAAAATTAAATTTTCTCAAAAATTGAATTTTCTTAAAACATTTTTTATTGCATGTTCATTAAATTTTATATTGAATACATTCATGATACACCACAAAGGTGATCATGCTATGATGAATTGATGATGAGTATGATGATGATGATGATGATGAATTTATTGATATTTTATACATTGTACATCATTTTGTAAGACAATTAGATTTTGAACTATTTTGACAAAAAATTAGATTATATAAGAGACTGCACAAATAATCTTAAAGTTTGTTTTTAAAAATGTGAAAAGTTAATAAATTAAACTTGTCAGGTAGTTTTGTTTATGACGTCTTTAAAATACTGATAGTTCTTTAAATGATTGATTATTCTGATAATTTTGGCCCTTTTGCTTTCTTAATGTGCTATATGTTGATACAACTTTTGTTCATCCTTGTACATGGCAGGCGATAGTAACCCAGTTTCAATAAAGTGACTGTACTTTGGACTTGAAGTGATTTTGAGTAATTTTGCATAACAAGAGATATAAAATGATATGAAACGACGATAGACAGCCGATAAAGATTGAAGCAATGCACCAGGCGCGAGCATTAACTCGGCATGAATTGTTGGTCTTTGTAAACTCACCGAAATACATGTACGTCTCTGTGTAAACCAGGTGACACTCATGACTGTTACGTAATATGACACGTATGCGTGACCTTCGTCTGTTCGTTCCACGTATGAGAGTGCCCCAAAAAGTTTGCGTATGACAACTGCTGTTTGGTAAAATCAAATCCACGTTTAAAGTTGCATCTTAATAAATAGTCACGTCACTTGGTACGAAAGAAAGAATTTTCCTTTTGCATGCGTTTCATGACGTACTTTTTTTTATCTGGCGAACTTGTGTCTAAATTTGACGTGAAAAACATGCACATGAATTCGACGTGCAAATTTTATACCATTTTAAAGTACATTTACATGTGATATGATTTTGTGTTACCCAGCGTTAACAATTTCGTTGAATTCATGTGACATGAATTTGACGTGGAAACTCGCGCACAATTCATGTGGATGCTCTTTTCACGTGATTTCACGTGAGGAAAACTGGTCTACATCCGTTGATGTTCGTTGGAACCGAATCACAAACAGACAATTTTCGGTCGTGAAAAGTCCAAACCGCTATAACGTTAGCGATACACAGCCGTTTGTTTACCGTTCTATAAACGTTACGCCAGTTTCTCGTGCGTTGCGTTTTATCAGGTACATTCTTCGTTAATCCATCGCTGAAATCTGTTAGTTGACAGTTGCCTGTTAAGAACATTTCCAGAAATCGTGCAGTTGCATCTTTATGACCTAGTCACACCTCACCGGATAACCCATAACAGACGTTCAACGGATAAGAAAGCGACAAAACACGATACATTGGTTGACCTATGGAGAAAGTCGTCCCCGCCTCACTGAAAGGTTCTCGTAAACAGTGTATTGAAGCGTATAAAAAGATACACTGTTCTAGATTCACTATAAATACCAGTAACTAAAAACTGAGATGACCTGCTAATTGATCTTACTAGAAAATTTTTTTAATTGCTATGGTTACCTTGAATTTACATATTCATTTTAACTATGCCCGTTTCTCTGTTTTGAGATTTCTCAGATAACTTTTATAATAGACACGTGCACTTTGTACATATATATATATATATATATATATATATATATATATATATATATATATATATATATATATATATATATACTTTGTGGTAAAAAAAAAATACATAAAAACACACACACACAACAAACCGTAAGGAAAATTTTCGACATATTAGGTGAAGAAATTAAGATTTTTTTACTTTTCAAATAAATGCCTGCAATAAAATAATCTAAATGACATACATGTATTGAAATTTTGGGAATCAATGCGTCATCATGCATTCAAAACAGACCAAACAACTGTGACAAATTATGTACAATGTATTACATGAAAATGTTTACTTAAGTTTATCTGAAAAAGATTACTAAGTAAACACAAAGGCGTTTATCAGATTTCCTTGTAGTACACCAACATTCTTAACGAATACACCGTAGATGACAAATATAAAAGTTTGAATGAATTATCGGAGGATGGCTAATTTTACATATCTGTTAGCTCTACCTGCAATATTATTGACGGTAAGTTAAAACCTTCAGTTTACCTGTATTTAACATAAAAAAGGCTGTTTTAGTTGAAAGCAAATTTTGATAATCATCATCGATCCTTTTTTAAAACAAGTTTATTTGTAGTAGCCATGTGTACATGCAACTGGATGTACTATTTTATTTAGTATCATAATGTACTCTGATTTGCAAACTTAAGTTTGTACATTTTTGGATACGCGTTTGTAACTATTCTAATGTATTAGCTGTTCACTCTAAATATTCTAATGTATCAGCTGTTCACTTTAACTATTCTAATATATCAGCTGTTCACTTTATGTACGATTCAACTTACCAATGATTCAACCCCTTTCTTTTCCTTCAGAGACCTGACACTGGTTACATTTTATTTTTCAAATTTCTTACAATAATTATATATTTTTTTAATTCACAACTTTATTACATTATTTAACCGTCGGAAGCCCAGGGTCAGTCTTGCATATGCTTACTGATCATGGACAATCTCGTTCTCATGAATATTTCATATTCTCTATTCACCAATAAGAAAATGAAAGTCTTAAGTTTTTGGAGGTATGAAAATGACGACACGCCGTTGTTGATGGATGCATGTGTAAGCATAAATGGGATTGGTGAGATTTCCGAAATTGTGAAAGAGCCAATCGTAAAAGAGCATGAATTATTCATAAGAACGAGAAAAGTTCAATAAGTTTGCCCACGATCAGAAAGCTTATGCGAATTAAACTGGGCGTTAATTTCCGACGATGACATTAATTATATAGATTTCTATTAAATCAATACAGACTAACTTGCCTTTTCTTACTCCATTAGGAAATTTTAATTGTAAAAAGCTTCGCTGATTTTTGATCTAAAATTTTTTTTCAAATAGTTGTGATTTGATTTCGTTGTTTAAAATTTAGCAATATTAAACAAATAGCCATGTAGAAACGAATCGTAGGGATTGACAAAATATCTCTATTAAATATTCCTGTTTTACAGAGTTTTAAGTTTTAGCATTTTGCATAAGCTAGGGTCATATCTCATTAATATATATATATATATATATATATATATATATATATATATATATATATATATATATATATATATATATATATATATATAAAAGATTTTTTTTATAGGGAAAAAGATATTCTTTGCAGAAATATATACCTTGTCTGATTTCCAGTGTACAAAATACAGGTGTAATATTACTCCTATATGTTTGTACAAGTATAATTTGATGCCTTTTGTTTTCCCTATGTTTGTAAAAGTATAATTATAATGTTTTTTCCATGCATGTTTTCCTCCATATCCGTGTACACGTTATTGTATGTTCTAATATGTGTGAACTAATATTTTTCACAATATGTGGGATTTTTTTATGTCCAGACTCTGTTGCTGAGCTTCGTATCTGCAGAGAACAACGCGCATGTGCAAGTAGAAACGTGCACATCGTATTGCTATGCCACCATATTCCAAGACTGTGAGTGTACAAACAACTCAACTATCTTGGAGTGCGATAGGACGAGATGGGTGGGGATCTACTTGTCCATGACCGTAAATGACACGGGTCCCAATAACACGAGTTTTCCTTTGTTTTACAGGCTCATGTAAGCTCTTGCAATGAAATGAGTAATCTTTAAAAAACAAATAATGATAATTTGATACATTGTATGTATAGATAGAATTTTGAAGAATTTTTGTCCTAATATGTTTTAAAATTTACAGAAAATAAAAAATAGTGAAAAGGAGATGTTCATGCATATTTGACACGAATCTTATTAAATATTTTGAATCAGCATGATATTATAGTAATATGGTTTAGAACCATGCCTGTTTATCAATATTTAAGGTACGACAACACCACATTTTGCCGAGGACAATTGCAGATTCCTATCCCTGGGAAAGAGGTTAAGATTTACCTACCAGAAAGTGATAATAAGGTAAATATACGCATCAGGCATTGCTTTTTCTGTTCTGTATTCTGGGGTTTTTTTATTTGCAAATCAACCCCAATCCTCCAGTTTCATTGTGTATTTATAAACCAAGCCTATAAAAGTTGAATATATATACATGTAGTAATAATCGGCCGGGAAATAAGAAAAAAAAAGATTATAACTATAGTTTTGAAAACAAATTAAAGATACGTCAAATTTCACAGAAGTGTCTGTAAATGAAGTTTAAGAAAATGTATTCACTGCTAAATTAAATTTCACTGAAAATGTCTTGAATAACAGGATATCAAAATTTTATTCCATGACTTTCAGTCGGAACAAGCCGTGATCTTTAAAAGAAAATATCGCGTTTTATCAATTTTCAAATAATATCAATATATATATATATATATATATATATATATATATATATATATATATATATATATATATATATATATATATATATATATATATGATATACATTTGTATAGATAAATGTGCCGACTTACTCTATGCACGCGCTTACATATTGCATATGGATGAGTATTTCATGTTTTACGCAAGAATGAAATAAATTAAGAATCTTAAAAAATTGATTGAATTAACTTTCTAATAAGTATAATTTTAATTTTGGTTTTACTAGGGACGTATAGTGTACAATTGATATACATGTACATTGCATATATATACGTCCATGAGTTCACTATACACTACGTTTCTCTCAAATTGTATTAAATAACATGTAACATTTTAACAGATAATCTAATAATTTCTTCAGGCGAATCCAAGAGTCAATATAATAACGAGTGGTCAACACAAAATGAATTTGACACTGAAACATATTGAAAACAGCAACCAAACCGCTTCGAGTCTGTCAAAACCATCTTCTTCATTTCCAATCGAAAACACAACAATACGGTATGTCAGATCTCAATTCAAAATTCCGTGTGTTTTCTATCAAACCTTTTTCTCCAGAACCAATAAAAAAGGAATAAATTATTGCTTTAATCTTTCTTTTGGCGCTTTGTTTCACATTATATATATATTTATATATATATATATATATATATATATATATATATATATATATATATATATATATATATATATATATATATATATATATAATCCAAGAAAACCTCAGTGGTCGGTGAAATATATATAAAACTTAAATAAATGAAAATACAACGTTTTACTCGTTCTTTGTGTTTGCAATTGTCTTATCTATTGAATTATTAATCTCAGTTTTCATTCTCTCTGCAGACTGAGTGATATCCGCGTCTATTATGACTGTGTAGCTGGTGAAAACCAACTTTGTGACAAAACAGGTCATGTGATCTGTGCGCCAGGTTACTATGGAGACAAATGTCGGCTTTACTGTAACTCCACCATGTTTGAAAACTGTAACTGCTCAAAAGACGGGAAACTCGATTGCAGTGAAAGGCCTGTCGGAGTATATTTTGAAGTCCGTTTGTTATCAGCGCATATTCCATCCAACATGCACAATACCTCTTACACACTCTCTCTTGACCAAAGGTATTGCAATCGAAATCTAAATAAACATTTTAATGTAAACTTAATACACTTAGTGTCTAACTTTCTAATATCTAATACAATACAGCTTCTATGTATGCTTTGTATATCACTTCAACTATTCGATAACTAAACGGAACGATACAAATCATCCATGTGATAAGGTATTCCGGAATTAAATTTAAGGTAGTCCTATGCTCGGCACTAAATGGGCTCAGTCATGGAAAGCCTAGTTTTAGATTATAGATTCTAACAATACATATAAGAAAAAGAATATGTTTACGAGCTAGTTTTTTGTTATCACCTCTCAGAAATGTGTATCCCCTTGCTAAATATATGGACAATCATGAAATTTGCAAAACGTCTGTTTATTTTTTTCTAAAAATGATTATAAATTATTGGTAATTTAGAACTGGCTGTACAAAATAGAGTATAAACATTTGTTTAAACCATATCAATACGAAAAAAAATATATGCATGTGTCAATTTTGGTCATTTTAAACTATTTTTATGGACCCAAACCTAAATTAATGGTATTAGTTCTATAGAATGACATGTTGGAACAAAGATTTCAATTGGTAAAATAAATGATATGTTGACAGATTACACTTCACTCTAAAAGCTCTTAAGCAAGTAGACCCCTAAAGAAAAATCTCCTTAAAAATCATATTTTGTTATAGTTTTCCGCTTAGGCATGTCAACAATGTTGGAATCTTTTAAACATTAGTTGATATCAAATAGCTTCTGTCTCTAAAATTTAGCTGGTTTTAGTAAAAGAAAAAAAAAGGAAAAGGGGGGGGGGGGCCCACCTGTTAATCAAAACAAGGACGATGTAATCATGGGCATGGTCATAATCAAGTAGTAAATGATGTATCGGGGATCACCGTGATGCTAGCAATTTACAATAATCCAATCGCTTACATCTTATTTAAAGATTTCCCTACAATGTGTATTATTTAATTGTTAATCTTACATGAACGAAGGGGGCAAGCGTCATATCATTGCGCTATGAAAATACTAATTATATGATACACTAAATTAGTATTTAAATGATTTAATTTGTCATTTATATTTATTCTCTTTTAGCGAGCTTTAAAGTTGCTAGATAACAACTATATATATGTAGGTCTCAAATTGGTTGTGTAATGAAACATGCCTCAGATCCTGGACTTTGTTTACAAGAGCGACGTAGAGCAAAATTAAAACACTATGTAAAAGTCAAATCAACATTGTAAAATCCGGATTGTGACGTAGTGCGATACTCGGACTACTTTAATTCCCCCATCAAATTCTTGTTTTAACTCGGAAATCATTGGTTAAAAATGAGTCAGGTGATTGCTGTCTAAAATTATGTAGTGCGTAACAAAATTTAGACGGCAACACTCTTAAAACTGTTAATTAAAAGTTTCTAACTGAATTTTGTGATCGTTTAAAACACTTTAGACTTCTTATATAAAGCAGCTAATTCACCAATACTTTTCGATTTCAATATTATATTATCCATATTATTTTTACTAGTTACAGTAACATTTCCTTTCGACGATTCACGTTTTCGCCACTCATTCTTCATGAGACACCGGATCTGGCTCCATTGGGTTTCTCAAACAACACGATGGTGTTCTTTTATCCCAGCTTTAATTTGCTTGTGAGTGTTCCTTTTCTTTTTCGATAAGGTTGATTGCTACAGGCATGTAACCTCGTGTTTCAAAGTGTAGGGACAGGATTAAAAACTGAGGGACCAATTGGCTTGTCCGTTAGTTTTCAATGGATATTAATAAATTATTTAACAATACCCCCCCCTCCCCCCTCCCCACACACACTTTCGTTACTACACTGTCTGTAATATGACGTAATAATAATTGTAGTAATTTTTGGTGAGGGTTTTAAAATCTTTTATTTTAAGAGAAGTACGGATAGGAATTAAAAGAATTATGAAATGAAAATGAAGAAGAAAACCTACAAAACCATATGCACCCCAGTCTAATTGTTTGACATTGCATTTATCTTCTTTTATCGTCTTTTGTTCAGAAAAATGCAAGCTGCACTATAAGCATAACGAAAGATGATATCATAGAAGCTGGACAGATCTTCCACCTTAATGATGTTTCCTCATCAAGAAATGTCGATTTATATTCAGAGTTAACTCTTCCGGGGCAAAAGAATGATTCCGGTTTATAGTAAGTGCTAAATAGTTGATAAATAATTAATCTGTGTTATACGCAAAAAGATTTTTAAAGAGAATATTCATATAAAATACGTCAAAGAAAATTTTTATCCATCTCAAATCTGATGACATTTTTTTCAAATGCAGAATTCATGCCTTCATACCAAAACAAATTGGTTCATGTTCAAGTACTAGTACATCAATACATACGATTTACTGCTAGAAATATGTTAATCGTTAAATGAAATCAAATTGAATTAAATTGTTAAATTGTTAATTGTTAAACTGTTAATTGGCCTTAGTCGCTTAATATTTTTTCTGGTGAAACGCTGGTTCAGCTTTTTTAATGTTTTTTATTGATGTCTTTTAGTCAGGGCACTATTACGGTATAATAACATCACATTTTAAAAACAGTGCAAACAAAAATATGAAATGATATAAATTATGGAAAAAATATCCCATATTATTGAGCATACAGGTAAATGCAACCTTCTTTTATTTTATGAAAGATAATCTTTAATCAGTTCTTATTCCGATATTTCTAGCTTCGACATTCAGGTCCTTTTAGCGTATGACTGTGTTCCATCAGAAAATCAGGAATGTAACACAAAAGGAGAATTAGTGTGCCAAGAAAACTTTTTTGGTGACAACTGTCAAATATTCTGTAACAAAAGCATGGTACATGGAAATTGTAGTGTAAATGGAAAACAAATGTGCAAAACTAATTACTTTGGGGATAACTGTGATGTATTTTGTAATGTGACTATGCCACAGGGGAACTGTTCAGCGAATGGAAGTCGTCTGTGTTCAACTAATTACTTTGGTGATAACTGTGATGTATTTTGTAATGTGACTATGCCACAGGGGAACTGTTCAGAGAATGGTAGTAGTCTGTGTTCAACTAATTACTTTGGTGATAACTGTGATGTATTTTGTAATGTGACTATGCCACAGGGGAACTGTTCAGAGAATGGAAGTCGTCTGTGTTCAACTAATTACTTTGGGGATAACTGTGATGTATTTTGTAATGTGACTATGCCACAGGGGAACTGTTCAGCGAATGGAAGTCGTCTGTGTTCAACTAATTACTTTGGTGATAACTGTGATGTATTTTGTAATGTGACTATGCCACAGGGGAACTGTTCAGAGAATGGTAGTAGTCTGTGTTCAACTAATTACTTTGGTGATAACTGTAATGTATTTTGTAATGTGACTATGCCACAGGGGAACTGTTCAGAGAATGGTAGTCGTCTGTGTTCAACTAATTACTTTGGTGATAACTGTGATGTATTTTGTAATGTGACTATGCCTCGAGGTAACTGTTCAGAGAATGGAAGTCGTCTTTGTTCAACTAATTACTTTGGGGATAACTGTGATGTATTTTGTAATGTGACTATGCCACAGGGGAACTGTTCAGCGAATGGAAGTCGTCTGTGTTCAACTAATTACTTTGGTGATAACTGTGATGTATTTTGTAATGTGACTATGCCACAGGGGAACTGTTCAGAGAATGGTAGTAGTCTGTGTTCAACTAATTACTTTGGTGATAACTGTGATGTATTTTGTAATGTGACTATGCCACAGGGGAACTGTTCAGAGAATGGAAGTCGTCTGTGTTCAACTAATTACTTTGGGGATAACTGTGATGTATTTTGTAATGTGACTATGCCACAGGGGAACTGTTCAGCGAATGGAAGTCGTCTGTGTTCAACTAATGACTTTGGTGATAACTGTGATGTATTTTGTAATGTGACTATGCCACAGGGGAACTGTTCAGAGAATGGTAGTAGTCTGTGTTCAACTAATTACTTTGGTGATAACTGTGATGTATTTTGTAATGTGACTATGCCACAGGGGAACTGTTCAGAGAATGGTAGTCGTCTGTGTTCAACTAATTACTTTGGTGATAACTGTGATGTATTTTGTAATGTGACTATGCCACAGGGGAACTGTTCAAAGAATGGAAGTCGTCTTTGTTCAACTTATTACTTTGGTGATAACTGTAATGTATTTTGTAATGTGACTATGCCTCAGGGGAACTGTTCAGAGAATGGTAGTATTCTGTGTTCAGCTAATTACTTTGGTGATAACTGTGATGTATTTTGTAATGTGACTATGCCTCGAGGTAACTGTTCAAAGAATGGAAGTCGTCTTTGTTCAACTAATTACTTTGGTGATAACTGTGATGTATTTTGTAATGTGACTATGCCACAGGGGAACTGTTCAGCGAATGGAAGTCGTCTGTGTTCAACTAATTACTTTGGTGATAACTGTGATGTATTTTGTAATGTGACTATGCCACAGTGGAACTGTTCAGAGAATGGAAGTCGTCTTTGTTCAACTAATTACTTTGGTGATAACTGTGATGTATTTTGTAATGTGACTATGCCACAGGGGAACTGTTCAGAGAATGGTAGTAGTCTGTGTTCAACTAATTACTTTGGTGATAACTGTGATGTATTTTGTAATGTGACTATGCCACAGGGGAACTGTTCAGAGAATGGAAGTCGTCTGTGTTCAACTAATTACTTTGGGGATAACTGTGATGTATTTTGTAATGTGACTATGCCACAGGGGAACTGTTCAGCGAATGGAAGTCGTCTGTGTTCAACTAATTACTTTGGTGATAACTGTGATGTATTTTGTAATGTGACTATGCCACAGGGGAACTGTTCAGAGAATGGTAGTCGTCTGTGTTCAACTAATTACTTTGGTGATAACTGTGATGTATTTTGTAATGTGACTATGCCACAGGGGAACTGTTCAGAGAATGGTAGTCGTCTGTGTTCAACTAATTACTTTGGTGATAACTGTGATGTATTTTGTAATGTGACTATGCCTCGAGGTAACTGTTCAGAGAATGGAAGTCGTCTTTGTTCAACTAATTACTTTGGTGATAACTGTGATGTATTTTGTAATGTGACTATGCCACAGGGGAACTGTTCAAAGAATGGAAGTCGTCTTTGTTCAACTTATTACTTTGGTGATAACTGTAATGTATTTTGTAATGTGACTATGCCACAGGGGAACTGTTCAGAGAATGGTAGTATTCTGTGTTCAACTAATTACTTTGGTGATAACTGTGATGTATTTTGTAATGTGACTATGCCTCGAGGTAACTGTTCAGAGAATGGAAGTCGTCTTTGTTCAACTAATTACTTTGGTGATAACTGTGATGTATTTTGTAATGTGACTATGCCACAGGGGAACTGTTCAGCGAATGGAAGTCGTCTGTGTTCAACTAATTACTTTGGTGATAACTGTGATGTATTTTGTAATGTGACTATGCCACAGTGGAACTGTTCAGAGAATGGAAGTCGTCTTTGTTCAACTAATTACTTTGGTGATAACTGTGATGTATTTTGTAATGTGACTATGCCTCAGTGGAACTGTTCAGAGAATGGAAGTCGTCTGTGTTCAACTAATTACTTTGGTGATAACTGTGATGTATTTTGTAATGTGACTATGCCACAGGGGAACTGTTCAGAGAATGGAAGTCGTCTTTGTTCAACTAATTACTTTGGTGATAACTGTGATGTATTTTGTAATGTGACTATGCCTCGAGGTAACTGTTCAGAGAATGGAAGTCGTCTGTGTTCAACTAATTACTTTGGGGATAACTGTGATGTATTTTGTAATGTGACTATGCCACAGGGGAACTGTTCAGCGAATGGAAGTCGTCTGTGTTCAACTAATTACTTTGGTGATAGCTGTGATGTATTTTGTAGTGTGACTATGCCACAGGGGAACTGTTCAGAGAATGGTAGTCGTCTGTGTTCAACTAATTACTATGGTGATAACTGTGATGTATTTTGTAATGTGACTATGCCACAGGGGAACTGTTCAGCGAATGGAAGTCGTCTGTGTTCAACTAATTACTTTGGTGATAACTGTGATGTATTTTGTAATGTGACTATGCCACAGGGGAACTGTTCAGAGAATGGTAGTAGTCTGTGTTCAACTAATTACTATGGTGATAACTGTGATGTATTTTGTAATGTGACTATGCCACAGGGGAACTGTTCAGAGAATGGTAGTCGTCTGTGTTCAACTTATTACTTTGGTGATAACTGTGATGTATTTTGTAATGTGACTATGCCTCGGGGTAACTGTTCAGAGAATGGAAGTCGTCTTTGTTCAACTTATTACTTTGGTGATAACTGTGATGTATTTTGTAATGTGACTATGCCACAGGGGCACTGTTCAGCGAATGGAAGTCGTCTGTGTTCAATTAATTACTTTGGTGATAACTGTGATGTATTTTGTAATGTGACTATGCCACAGGGGAACTGTTCAGAGAATGGAAGTCGTCTTTGTTCAACTAATTACTTTGGTGATAACTGTGATGTATTTTGTAATGTGACTATGCCTCAGTGGAACTGTTCAGAGAATGGAAGTCGTCTGTGTTCAACTAATTACTTTGGTGATAACTGTGATGTATTTTGTAATGTGACTATGCCACAGGGGAACTGTTCAGAGAATGGAATTCGTCTGTGTTCAACTAATTACTTTGGTGATAACTGTGATGTATTTTGTAATGTGACTATGCCTCAGTGGAACTGTTCAGAGAATGGAAGTCGTCTTTGTTCAACTAATTACTTTGGGGATAACTGTGATGTATTTTGTAATGTGACTATGCCACAGGGGAACTGTTCAGCGAATGGTAGTAGTCTGTGTTCAACTAATTACTATGGTGATAACTGTGATGTATTTTGTAATGTGACTATGCCACAGGGGAACTGTTCAGAGAATGGTAGTCGTCTGTGTTCTACTTATTACTTTGGTGATAACTGTGATGTATTTTGTAATGTGACTATGCCTCGGGGTAACTGTTCAGAGAATGGAAGTCATCTTTGTTCAACTTATTACTTTGGTGATAACTGTGATGTATTTTGTAATGTGACTATGCCACAGGGGAACTGTTCAGCGAATGGAAGTCGTCTGTGTTCAACAAATTACTTTGGTGATAACTGTGATGTATTTTGTAATGTGACTATGCCACAGGGGAGCTGTTCAGAGAATGGAAGTCGTCTTTGTTCAACTAATTACTTTGGTGATAACTGTGATGTATTTTGTAATGTGACTATGCCACAGGGGAACTGTTCAGAGAATGGAAGTCGTTTTTGTTCAACTAATTACTTTGGGGATAACTGTGATGTATTTTGTAATGTGACTATGCCACAGGGGAACTGTTCAGCGAATGGAAGTCGTCTGTGTTCAACTAATTACTTTGGTGATAACTGTGATGTATTTTGTAATGTGACTATGCCACAGGGGAACTGTTCAGAGAATGGTAGTAGTCTGTGTTCAACTAATTACTATGGTGATAACTGTGATGTATTTTGTAATGTGACTATGCCACAGGGGAACTGTTCAGAGAATGGTAGTCGTCTGTGTTCAACTAATTACTTTGGTGATAACTGTGATGTATTTTGTAATGTGACTATGCCTCGAGGTAACTGTTCAGAGAATGGAAGTCGTCTTTGTTCAACTAATTACTTTGGTGATAACTGTGATGTATTTTGTAATGTGACTATGCCACAGGGGAACTGTTCAAAGAATGGAAGTCGTCTTTGTTCAACTTATTACTTTGGTGATAACTGTAATGTATTTTGTAATGTGACTATGCCACAGGGGAACTGTTCAGAGAATGGTAGTATTCTGTGTTCAACTAATTACTTTGGTGATAACTGTGATGTATTTTGTAATGTGACTATGCCTCGAGGTAACTGTTCAGCGAATGGAAGTCGTCTTTGTTCAACTAATTACTTTGGTGATAACTGTGATGTATTTTGTAATGTGACTATGCCACAGGGGAACTGTTCAGCGAATGGAAGTCGTCTGTGTTCAACTAATTACTTTGGTGATAACTGTGATGTATTTTGTAATGTGACTATGCCACAGTGGAACTGTTCAGAGAATGGAAGTCGTCTTTGTTCAACTAATTACTTTGGTGATAACTGTGATGTATTTTGTAATGTGACTATGCCTCAGTGGAACTGTTCAGAGAATGGAAGTCGTCTGTGTTCAACTAATTACTTTGGTGATAACTGTGATGTATTTTGTAATGTGACTATGCCACAGGGGAACTGTTCAGAGAATGGAAGTCGTCTTTGTTCAACTAATTACTTTGGTGATAACTGTGATGTATTTTGTAATGTGACTATGCCTCGAGGTAACTGTTCAGAGAATGGAAGTCGTCTGTGTTCAACTAATTACTTTGGGGATAACTGTGATGTATTTTGTAATGTGACTATGCCACAGGGGAACTGTTCAGCGAATGGAAGTCGTCTGTGTTCAACTAATTACTTTGGTGATAGCTGTGATGTATTTTGTAGTGTGACTATGCCACAGGGGAACTGTTCAGAGAATGGTAGTAGTCTGTGTTCAACTAATTACTATGGTGATAACTGTGATGTATTTTGTAATGTGACTATGCCACAGGGGAACTGTTCAGCGAATGGAAGTCGTCTGTGTTCAACTAATTACTTTGGTGATAACTGTGATGTATTTTGTAATGTGACTATGCCACAGGGGAACTGTTCAGAGAATGGTAGTAGTCTGTGTTCAACTAATTACTATGGTGATAACTGTGATGTATTTTGTAATGTGACTATGCCACAGGGGAACTGTTCAGAGAATGGTAGTCGTCTGTGTTCAACTTATTACTTTGGTGATAACTGTGATGTATTTTGTAATGTGACTATGCCTCGGGGTAACTGTTCAGAGAATGGAAGTCGTCTTTGTTCAACTTATTACTTTGGTGATAACTGTGATGTATTTTGTAATGTGACTATGCCACAGGGGCACTGTTCAGCGAATGGAAGTCGTCTGTGTTCAATTAATTACTTTGGTGATAACTGTGATGTATTTTGTAATGTGACTATGCCACAGGGGAACTGTTCAGAGAATGGAAGTCGTCTTTGTTCAACTAATTACTTTGGTGATAACTGTGATGTATTTTGTAATGTGACTATGCCTCAGTGGAACTGTTCAGAGAATGGAAGTCGTCTGTGTTCAACTAATTACTTTGGTGATAACTGTGATGTATTTTGTAATGTGACTATGCCACAGGGGAACTGTTCAGAGAATGGAATTCGTCTGTGTTCAACTAATTACTTTGGTGATAACTGTGATGTATTTTGTAATGTGACTATGCCTCAGTGGAACTGTTCAGAGAATGGAAGTCGTCTTTGTTCAACTAATTACTTTGGGGATAACTGTGATGTATTTTGTAATGTGACTATGCCACAGGGGAACTGTTCAGCGAATGGTAGTAGTCTGTGTTCAACTAATTACTATGGTGATAACTGTGATGTATTTTGTAATGTGACTATGCCACAGGGGAACTGTTCAGAGAATGGTAGTCGTCTGTGTTCTACTTATTACTTTGGTGATAACTGTGATGTATTTTGTAATGTGACTATGCCTCGGGGTAACTGTTCAGAGAATGGAAGTCATCTTTGTTCAACTTATTACTTTGGTGATAACTGTGATGTATTTTGTAATGTGACTATGCCACAGGGGAACTGTTCAGCGAATGGAAGTCGTCTGTGTTCAACAAATTACTTTGGTGATAACTGTGATGTATTTTGTAATGTGACTATGCCACAGGGGAGCTGTTCAGAGAATGGAAGTCGTCTTTGTTCAACTAATTACTTTGGTGATAACTGTGATGTATTTTGTAATGTGACTATGCCACAGGGGAACTGTTCAGAGAATGGAAGTCGTTTTTGTTCAACTAATTACTTTGGGGATAACTGTGATGTATTTTGTAATGTGACTATGCCACAGGGGAACTGTTCAGCGAATGGAAGTCGTCTGTGTTCAACTAATTACTTTGGTGATAACTGTGATGTATTTTGTAATGTGACTATGCCACAGGGGAACTGTTCAGAGAATGGTAGTAGTCTG
This sequence comes from Magallana nippona, assembly GCA_033439105.1. Classification (NCBI taxonomy): domain Eukaryota; kingdom Metazoa; phylum Mollusca; class Bivalvia; order Ostreida; family Ostreidae; genus Magallana; species Magallana nippona. Next base: position 31,087,679 of record CM065921.1, on the reverse strand, counting down.
TGTTCAACTAATTACTATGGTGATAACTGTGATGTATTTTGTAATGTGACTATGCCACAGGGGAACTGTTCAGCGAATGGTAGTCGTCTGTGTTCAACTAATTACTTTGGTAAGAACTGTGATGTATTTTGTAATGTGACTATGCCTCGGGGTAACTGTTCAGAGAATGGAAGTCGTCTGTGTTCAACTAATTACTTTGGTGATAACTGTGATGTATTTTGTAATGTGACTATGCCACAGGGGAACTGTTCAGAGAATGGAAGTCGTCTTTGTTCAACTTATTACTTTGGTGATAACTGTGATGTATTTTGTAATGTGACTATGCCACAGGGAAACTGTTCGGAGAATGTAAGTCGTCTGTGTTCAACTAATTACTATGGTGATAACTGTGATGTATTTTGTAATGTGACTATGCCACAGGGGAACTGTTCAGAGAATGGTAGTCGTCTGTGTTCAACTAATTACTTTGGTAAGAACTGTGATGTATTTTGTAATGTGACTATGCCTCGGGGTAACTGTTCAGAGAATGGAAGTCGTCTGTGTTCAACTAATTACTTTGGTGATAACTGTGATGTATTTTGTAATGTGACTATGCCACAGGGGAACTGTTCAGAGAATGGAAGTAGTCTGTGTTCAACTAATTACTTTGGTGATAACTGTGATGTATTTTGTAATGTGACTATGCCACAGGGGAACTGTTCAGAGAATGGTAGTCGTCTGTGTTCAACTTATTACTTTGGTGATAACTGTGATGTATTTTGTAATGTGACTATGCCTCGGGGTAACTGTTCAGAGAATGGAAGTCGTCTGTGTTCAACTAATTACTTTGGTGATAACTGTGATGTATTTTGTAATGTGACTATGCCACTGGGTAACTGTTCAGAGAATGGTAGTCGCCGTTGTGCAACTAATTACTTTGGTGAGAGCTGTGATGTATTCTGTGAAAGCAGCATGGAGTATGAACGTTGCAGTGCCAATAAGACTAATGAATGTGAAGTTAAGGCGTGCTGTGGCAGTGGAGACTGTCCTGTATTGGTATTGAATAATGGAATCCAGAAATATCAACAGGTTTGTTTTTACACATCTGCTATTTTAGGCCAATGATACATTGACATCGTAGTATCATGTAAACTAATTTGAGTCTTTTCCCACTTAACTCCTTTAAATAAGGAGTCCTTCAATACTAAAGGCGAACATAAGTATATATAAGTAATTCAAGGTTATCGAGAAATCAGTTTTATTTCCCATATCATTAACATGTATTATTTTATTGGGTATAACGAAGTATGATTATAATGAAATTTAATCGTTCCTCCTTAGTGCTTCGTTATAACCACGTTTTACTGTATGTACAAGAGCAATTGATGGAAAGCGTAAATAGACTACAGTTGACATGCAGATCAGCAATACTTGCACTCTTGAACTTAATTATTCACACTGTATTTATTAAATTTAAGGACTCGCTCTCCAAAAACTGGAGACTGATAGCGTCTATATTGGGAGCCATTTCTATAGCCTTGAGTATAGTTCTTTTCGCTGAAATTGGAAAAACGTAAGTAGGCCGCAAGTATGCATAATTTCTTTTCATAGGCCGAAGACTAAATCAAAACAATATGTTGTCGTTACAACTCATGTCATCAGCCAGAAATGTAAATGAAATAAATTTTGAAATGAACTTGTTTCTTAACCTTGCAGTGTTAATTGAAAGCCATGTATATTGTTTACAGGAAATACCGGAACTTGATGCGAGTTTCCTCCTTGTTGACACTTGATACCACAAACAGGAGCACTGTCAAATGAATTCACTGCTACTGAAAATGTTTATTGATCAAAAGTACTTTGACGAAAAACATTGTATTTCAATGTGGTGCACTTATTTAAATTAGCAACCACCAAATCTTGTGTTCTAGAAATGATTACATTCAATATATGTGTCTCGTGGTTATTAACGAAGATTGCCCATGCATGGCAGTTTGGAACACGGACAATATTATGGTTTCTTGTTAAAAAGGCATCGCTGCAGCAACGATTTATAGATTAACTCATTTTATTTTTGCATAATAAACCAAGTAATCTGTGTCATCATTGATCATTGCATGTTAAAAAGAATTTGTGTATATATATATATATATATATATATATATATATATATATATATATATATATATACACACACACACAAACTAAATGTGAAGCTAACGAAGTGCGTTATAGCTATCAAGGAATGAAATCATAGTTTTTCCTTCTATGACATATTTGCTTATGATAATTTGTGTAACCAACCAAAATCATTTTACCTTACATCAGCTCAGGCAGGCTTTTCTTTTCACATTTTTTCTGTTGTATGTCTGTCAGTCTGCCTGTATGTTTTTTTTGCATCTTTAAACTTCGTCTCAAGAATCACTAGGCCAATTTCAACCAAACTTTGCATAAGGCATCCTAAGGTAAAGGAAATTTTGGTTTGATGAAATGAAGAGCCATTCCCTCTTTCCAGGGGAGATAATAAAGATCGAAAAATTGTTGGAAATCTTCTCAATCTTCTCATAAACCATTTGGCCAGAAAAGTATCCCCAGGTAGTGTAGATTCAATAATGTTTGGATCATGATCCCTGGAGAATGATTGGAGTCACGAAGGGGGGGGGGGGTGGAGGTTGAATTTTTACATAGGAATAAATAGAGAAAAAACCTTAACAAATCTTATTCTCAAAACATATTTGGTCTGAAGATTCGAAACTTGTGGAAGCTTCCATTGTTAATGTTTTTCAAATTAAAATCCCTGAGGGTAGAGTGGGGCCACACTAGGGGATCTTCCAATATGAGTATGGGGGAATACTTCAAAAGTCATATTCTTAAAAATTCATTTTTTTTTTTAAAAAGAGCAATTTTTGTGAAAGCACCCTCAGGTAGTGTTTGTTCATATAATGTGTCCAAGGGTCAGAGTGGAGCCACAATGGGATCATTATTACATATGCATATTTACATGTAGAGCATATATACATGTAGAGTATATAGATATGTAGAGCATATATACATGTAGAGTATATATAGATGTAGAGCATATATACATGTAGAGTATATATACATGTAGAATAATTTTCTTAATAACTTATTCTAAAAAATAATTGGTCCAAAAAATTAAAAATTGTGCAGGGGCACATTCGTTTAGTTTAAATTAAAGATTATTAAAACGATGACCGTAAGGGTTAAATGTAGGTTACATGTATGTAGTGAGAGAAGTTTTTTTACATAGGAAAATGTAAACACGTGCAGTAAATATGATCTTCATCTCAAGAGCTACAATGCTATTCTTTTTAAATATTTCTATGCAAGCACGTGGTAAAGTGATGCTTCTTAATTGTTCAAACTGTGACATCCCCTTCCCTAGACAATTATTGGGCCTAAGTTGGGTTCAAAGTTTGATTTAGGAATATATGTGAACAATCGTTTTGAGAACTGCAATGCTATGATATGTCCCATAACTATGGAAGCATCCTGATATAGTGTAGATTATAAAATGTTGAAAACTTCTGTCACCTTTGGACCAATACTGGACACGAGCAGTGGTTTAAAATTGAATTTATAAATGCAGTTAGGTTTTTGAAATTCTTCAAGCCATGCCCCACCAAAATAATACTAGGGTCTCTGGAAATGTTGTGAACCAGCATATAGGAGTGTACGGGAAACCTCTTTAGAAATATTATTTTCACGAATTGCGATGTACAATGTGTAAAATTATTAAATATTCTTTAAAGCATCTTGATAAAGTTTTGATACTGCGACCACTGAAACAAAGTCTTATTGAAGGTCTTAATGTTAAACATAAGAATGTGTAGATAATAATCTAAAAAAAAAAAACTTTCAAAGAAGATATTTTTATTATCTAAATTGTCCAGATATTATTGAATTTGATTTCATAAAACTCATTTGATAAGAATTATTGTCATTGTTAGTCAGGTGAGCGATGTGGGCCCATGACCTCTTGTTAAACTAACTAAGACTCTGGAGGTGAAATTTGGTGAATGTTTATAGCTTGACAATTACAACCTTGTCCTATTGCACTGTTTACGGAAAGTATTGAAACGATATTTACAAGGGATGTCAATTTTACTCGGTTGGCTAAGTCGATTAATCGGGGGCTTTAGTCGAGCGATAGTCGAGTACTCGTTCATTTATTTGAAACTGTGTGTCCTTTTTTAAATCAAATAATGCTACTGCCACATACATCTTATCTTAAAATTAAAAAAAACCTTTTAAAACTTATGATACTGTGTACCAGGGACGTATATACGTCCCTGTGTGTACTAAATGTATTTGATTTAAAATAAATTAAAAAGCATTTTAACTAAATATCCGTTAGCAAATGTCCTAGCTTTTTCCGTTTTTCTTTTGACGCTTACACATAACTGAGCTCTATTTCATCTTAGGCAAATCAAATGCGACCTGTTCCATTTTAAGTCAATGTCTGTGCCTAACCAACGATTGAAGTTTAATGATTATAAAAACAAACACCTTGAGATGATAATTGATATGATTAAATTTTTGATTATACAACCATCTGATCCAATAAATAAATGTTTAGAAGAAACACAAACTCCTCAAATACTGTCTGCCTAAGTAAATCAAAAGAGATTAATTATCGCTTATAAAAATACACCAGGGACACTGATGGAAACTTACTTGCCGAGAAAAGAAAACAGTTATTTTCAGTCGTAGCTCAAAAACTGCAGCGTCAAGAATAAATAAATAAAATGTTTTGAATTTTATTCACATTATTGCGAGTAATCGACTAAGAAAACTTTAGTCGGTGATCGGTGTGACCGAGCGATGGTCGAGTACTCGAGTACTCGTTGACATCCCTAATATTTACCTCTTCTCATTTGCCAGAACACAAAAAACCCCACAGTATTTTGTTACTTATGAGTCCTTCATCAATATCCAGTTTATATAAATTATATATAAATATATTTTTTGCTTGAATCTGCCTTAAAGTTTCTATATTGTTTCATTAGTTCTAATTGTATTCTTTTCAACCTTTAAGTAAATCTTCCAGCCAAATGTGTTGTTCATATAGATCTAGATAAACATTA